>OX243813.1:32318904-32846404 GCA_945859605.1 Lumbricus rubellus
TGTCTGTCTGTCTGTCTGTCTGTCTGTCTGTCTGTCTGTCTGTCTGTCTGTCTGTCTGTCTGTCTGTCTGTCTGTCTGTCTGTCTGTCTGTCTGTCTGTCTGTCTGTCTGTCTGTCTGTCTGTCTGTCTGTCTGTCTGTCTGTCTGTCTGTCTCTCTCTCTCTCTCTCTCTCTCTCTCTCTCTCTCTCTCTAACCATCTTGTGTCCTTCTCTGTGTGTGTCTTGATCGCTCTCTTCGTCATTCTCTTTCACCAGACATAATTATTATTGCGGTATGTCGGCAATGTGGTCAGGTTTGAGAGCGAGATTGTAGCAAGGATAGATTTCATCAAGAAGAGGTGGAGGAGAAGGAGGAGGAGGAGGAGGAGGAGGAGGAGGAGGAGGAGGAGGAGGAGAAGGAGGAGGAAGAGGAGAAGAAGGAGGTGGATAGTTTACAGTGTGCTGTATCTGACATTGTTTATCTAGAAAAGAATTTAACAAGTCATCTGGTGTGCCGTATTTGCGGTCTGGAAGAGCTGAGTGGGGGGATGGGAACTCAGGGTGTTCCACCAGCTTACGTATAGCCTACCATCTCTTATTTCATGCATTCTCACTCCTTAGCGTACATTCTTTCACTTTCACTGTTTCACTCACTACTTCACTTTTACCATACATGTATATATCATTCTCTGCCATTCTATCCGAACACAAACACACACACACACATAACCAAACACGCACACGCACACGCACACACACACACACTCACTCACATGCGCGCGCACCCACACACGATCACTCTTTGTCTTTGTCTGACTCTCGTCCATGGGAACACATGGTGACGCACATTAATGTAATGTAATATGTAGCAAGCAAATCAATTCGCGGCAATTATTCGGTTCTTGTCAATTCCATCTTCCACATGAGTAATAATAAAATAGAGACCATCCGAAGTCAGATACAGGTCACCGTTATATGTTTTAAAGACTCTTTAGTCCTATCTGACCTCCTCAAGTCGCCGCGTAGGGACCTTGGGCAAGTCCTTCACTCGCAATTGCTCAACGCTTCGGCGTGAAACTTCGATGCAGTGTCCGCGCTGCAGTCGGGAACGCCTCTGAGTAGTGAGCTTGAAGGGGCGCAATGACAAGTGCACATACAAACATACAAACAATAATGTATACCAGTGTTGTACAGTAACGAAGTAAAAGTAACGCGTTACTGTACTTAAGTAAAAATTTGAGTACTTTCACATGTAACGAAGTATCGAAAAAGTGAAATACTTTTACTTTCAACGAAGTAAAATTTTATCCATATTTCAGTACTTTTACTTCGTTACAATTTATGCGACACTCGTTACAATGTTCGTTACTTCAAAGCGCTAATTAACATTTCGTTTCGCTAAGCTAAGACAGCTTATTAAAATTTGCATGCCTAAAAATAGATTTTCTATGGTGGTGCACGCTGGATGCATTGCCATTATTTTCTGCAGCAGAACGACTCTTCAGCTGTGCATTGTGCTAACAATGAATCGGAAGCGTGCGTAACAGACTCAACGATAAGTGCCATTTCGAGAATTTAGTATTCTTGAAGGTTAATAATCGATTGAGTTAAGCTTACAGAAAGACTCGGTACTTTTACTTTTTACTTAAAAAGTATTATTTCAAGGGGCTACTTTTTACTTTTACTTAAGTAAAATTTGTGATGATTACTTTTACTTTTACTTAAGTAATTAAAATCCATTTTACTTTTACTTTTACTTAAGTACATTTGCCCGATACTTTCAACAACACTGATGTATACAAGGTTCTCTATATATAAAACTGTGACCAATCTATAGCCTACTAATGCGCTGTTGCTTTATGATTAACTAGCTGCACCCGGCCACGCGTTGCTGTGGCTGAAAAGAGCGTCCAACCATCCCTCCCTACCTAAACTCACCCTCCCCTCCCCCGTCCCCCTCGCCCCCCGTCCCCCTCTCCTCCCCTCCCCTCCCCTCCCCTTCCCTCTGCTTCCCTGCATCCCTGCCTTGTCCATTCCTCTCCACCGGTCCCTCCCCTCCCTCTTCATCCCGCTCTCTCTCTTTCTTCTTTCCTTCCTCACACCGTTCCTTCCCCACAGCGATAAAGTTGGTCATTCGCGACTTTTGGGCGACTTTACAACGTGATTTTGCGTTTCGTAAATCTCGCGACTTTGGGGCGCCTTTACAACGTGATTCCGGGACAAAACGTTTCGGAAATCTGGCAACCCTGTGGTTTTGTTGAATTTGCAAATGGCGGTCGAACGGATTGCAAAGTTCACTTTTTGTGGAAAAGATTGCGTTTTTTCGTGGAAAAATCTTAAGATACGGTCCTATTGGAATGGAAGGTTTCGGTAAATTTTCAAAACAATCGATGCGTAACTTTTCGCGAAAAAAAATTACGAACTATTGGAAAGTTTCATTTTTATTTACATAGATTTTAAGGAATTCAACTCTGAGCTGAAGCCCATTATTATAGTTACCAGCGACAGCTGAGAAACAATACAGCCATTGGTGATGACTTTATGATGGCGCCATATAAATGTTCGTTTACATTTCAGCTTACGACACGAGTAACCTGGAAGCCAGGCAGCAGCCTATACGTTGAAACTGAGCTGTGCCAGTCTGCGCAGGCGCATAATTATATGCCACACTGCTGCTTCAGACCAGTAACTTATAAGCTTACATCTAGGTCTATGCTTAGGGATTCTCCAGCCTGCCTGTCCGCCTGCCTGTCTGCCAGCCTACTTGCCTGTCTGTCTGCATGTCTGTCTGTCTGTCTGTCTGTCTGCCAGCCTACCTGCATGTCTGTCTGCATGTCTGTCTGTTTGTCTGCCAGCCTACCTGCCTGTCTGTCTTCCTGCCTGGCTGTCTGCCCGCTTTGTAGATAGGCCAATGTATGCCGGGCTCAACATGCACACGCTACACAAAACGCTAAAAAAGACCGGTGGATTGGTTGTGATCCCGGTTGCATCAGCATCAAACACACACGAACACACACACATACACACACACACATGCACGCACACACACACACACACGCACACACACAGGTCAACGGTAGTCACGTAGGCATGATAGGATCCCCGTCTCAAAGTTTTGCGCAGTTAGATCTGTTACATCATTTACACGCCAGAATATTATTCACTAACTTTCTTTGCAAACGAAGCTTCTCTTGTTCCTGACATAATCAAGGACGGAACTAGCGTTGGGCTTGGGGTTTTAAGCACCCACCCACCCCCCAGAAAAGAAGCTGAAACCCAAAATATGTTGAAGCCTAAAACCCATTATAGACTCGTGCCCAAAACGCACTCGCCATGCTGAAGGCTTAAGACAAATAACGAAAGTCCTAGCTGTGTAAGTGGACATAATGGGTAGTTTATTATACTACCGTCGTCGACCCCCCCCCCCTCCATAGATCCACCCACACAAGAGAAAAACCAACCTGCAGCTCATGAGGAGGGGGGACAGAGACGGACAATAAGATAACCAAAGTTAAACTACATATGGTCCAAATATCTCTATAGAGATTACAGAGATTAACGACACAGCTTAAAGTTAGCTTACACACAATGTCATGATAATAGTAGCAGTATATATGCAGGCACACAATGTTATACATGTATGTTTACGCATTTCATTAGAATGCCACAAAAGTTGCAGGATAGAAAGATCATCCGGTTGTATACCAGCCAGACAGAGAGAGAGAGAGAGAGGTACAAGAGAGACAAAGACGTAGAGACATAGAGACATAGAGACACAGACACAGACAGAGAGACAAAGAGAGACAGTGACAGGTAGACAGAGACAGAGAGACAGACATGCAGAAAGTTTGTGAAAAGAAGACTTTAAGCGCACTTGCGTAGCCTATATTGTAGTCGACAATGTAACAAAAGTACCAAAAGTACCAAAAGTACCATAAGTACCGTCTGCATAGCAACCAAGTGAATCGTCGTCATTGCTGATGCTTCGATCCAGCGCCGCTTTGATAAAGCAGCAGCAGCAGCAGCAGCAGCAGCAGCAGTTCGGATGAAGAGAGAGAGAGAATGCGAGAGGAATTTAGACGCAATAGCTGACGACGCCCACATAATATTATTATTATCAGAAATGATTTATCTATGTTATGGCTTTCTGCAGAATGGTTCTGATGTGTAATTGTGTATATCTATAGACCTTGAATGAATCAAGTGTTCTGAATGCGGAATAAGATCGTGTTTTAGGCCTACAGTAAACGACTATTTTGCTATAGCCTAGCCTATAAATGAGCCTCGGCTGGAAACAAGTACAAACATAAATTTTGCATTGCGCCCTTAGATTTATTCAGTTCATAGTCTAAATTAAGTAATCACTTAACTTATCAATGATGAAGCCACATAAGAAAGCAATAAAACTGACATTTCTTACTGTCTGTCACGGTGTCACCCGCTTTAATAGGCTGAAGTTAAAGAAGATACAGTTACTAAGAGTTAATAATATCCGTCTATCCACCCATTCATCATCATCAGCGTCGTCGTCGCCATCATCACCATCATCACCACCACCACCACCACCACCACCACCACCATCATCATCATCATCATCACCACCACCACCATCACCATCACCATCATCATCATCATCATCATCATCATCATCATCATCATCATCATCATCATCATCATCATCATCATCATCATCACCACCATCACCATCACCATCATCATCATCATCATCATCATCATCATCATCATCATCATCATCATCATCATCATCATCATCATCATCATCATCAACAACAGCAGCAGCAACGACAACTTTCAGAGAGCCAGTCAGTCAGTCAGTCAGTCAGTTAGTCAATCAGTCATGTAGACCTACTGGTAGATGATGACTGTGGGCTACTGTAGAACTGTCAACAAATGACCCTGCATCACTTTCATCCAATATTCATCATCAATTCATCATCAATTCATCATCAATTCATCATCAATTCATCATCAATTCATCATCGATTCATCATGATTCATCATGATTCATCGTCAATTCATCATGATTCATCGTCAATTCATCATGATTCATTGCTCCATTTAGTCCAACTCTGTAGCTCTTATCTCGATGCCATTTCAATTCAAGAACTGGACATAAAGTTCATAAACTTTCCTAATAACAATGATCAACTTAAATGAGAGCAATCATGACATGTGTCATCATTAGCTTCAAACTGGGCAGGCCTGTCACAAACTGTTACAGTTGGCATGTTATTTAGATTTAATGAGTAGGTCTACAGGAAATTGTAGGCCTAATTGATGATCACCAAATAATTTGGCAAGAGCCGTCAACCAATCACAGTTAGGAAGTGGGTCGTTTCATTTGTCAACTAGCCTAGACGTTATTTCGAGGTTTGATAGCTTAACACAAAACTAATATTAGACCACTTTCTGAAATAATCCTATTTTAACCTCTCGCGCATGTCTCGCAAAATGCACGAGCTTCAGTCTTTGTTATACTTCTGTTGCCTCCGTCTATTACTTGTCAAAATAACTAGAATAATAATAATCCTTTCATGGCAAAAAATTAGAAATATAAAAATGGGTCCGTCAAGGAAGTAGGGCCTAGGCCTATACGATGCAATAAAACGTCGGCACTTGATAGCTACCTATATATACTCAGATTCCAGGCTCCTATATACATGTACATGTAAGCTTATAGACCTGGCCAACTGTTTACAATAGACAAGCACTATATAAGCACTTAAGAATCCCATGGCAGTGCGTAAATCTTGCAGCTGGTCTTCCAGTATATTAAAGACAGACCTCTGAGACCTATATATATACACGTGCACGAACGAATATATATATATAATATATATATGCCATGCAAAATAGGTTTTATTGTTCTAACACAAACCACCAATTTATTGCTGTAGATTACTACGTTACTAACCAAAATAGGCCTACATAGTAGGCTAACGGTAGGCTACCCATTGCGATGCGATATATCCTAAAGATCTCAAAGTCTACATGGTATGCGTGAACATAATAGTGCTTTCAAGGAAAAGCTACATTTTGTTGGTGTTAACCAAATGATTTATGTTTGAATCCTAAATGAACGATGCTTATAGGCCTAACTGCAGATCAGAGACTGCGTTAAACAGACCATTTTTCATTTAATTTTTGATTTTCCCATAAAAATGTCTGTCAAATAAATAAAATTTTGCCTTAACACCGAATAACTGCCGATAAAAGAAGAGAACATTTCAGCAATTAATTGTTTATAAATAGGCCTAGCAACGCACAAATCACAAGCATTACCCTCAGCACTTTAGTAAGCCGATGACGAGCTAATAATAAACGGTTGCATGTGTCCAACCAATGCGGTCATGAATAATATTCCCAGACATGCAATGCATAGAGCTAGCGTGCATGGCACAGCTCAGCAGGAGAAGCGATATAATTATCCTCACATACCTCGTTGCAAATAGAACAACTCGACCAGTATTATTGATCACGTGTCGGTAAAGTTCAAAGGTTAAATCCAACCACAAAAATCAATCGATATTCAATAAATACGCCGATGATCTTTCGTTAGAAGCCCATAATACAATGAGCAACGGCTGCAGCCCCTAACCATCGATGATGGTGCATAACTTTTCTAGACAAACATCACAAGATGATTGTAGCAGAAAGTTGAAGGAGAAATCACAATGAACAAGGAATGGAGAATAATTCCAGCTTCCTTAATTCCAAGCCTTCTTCGTTCTTTCCTGACTTCTGTTTTCCTCGCCTCCTCCTCGTCTGGTTCGATCGAACAGTGTCCTTGTCCTATGGCCTTGTCCTATGGCCTTGTCCTGTGGCCTTGTCCTGTGGTCTTGTCCAGTGGCCCTGTCCTATGGCCTTATCCTATGGCCTTGCCCTAATGGCCTTATCCTATGGCCTTGTCCTATGGCTTTGTCCAGTGGCCTTATCCTATGGCCTTGTCCTATGGCTTTGTCCAGTGGCCTTATCCTATGGCCTTGCCCATTCAAGACGACGGTGACCAGTCCTTCGAGAGTTGACTGTCAGTTTCAACTACATGTAGAATGTCCCAGAGGACCCAGACGCCGCAGCTAATAATTATTATTATTATTGAGGAATTTATTAGTTATGCTCAAAAGAGAGAGAGAGAGAGAGCCGACAAAGACAAGAAGACGACTCACACATCTAGACGTCGTGCTTGATTCACCTCATGCACTTCCTCCTCCTCCTTCTCCTCCTTCTCCTCCTCCTCATATTCCTCCTCCTCCTCCTTGCCTTCCCTCCCCTCCTCCTCCTTCATAGACTCACTCATACACTTCGTGCACACGCGTTATACGCACCTCTTTTTCCGAAGGGAATTACTCCAGCAAGGTGAACGGCCCTTGCAGTAGCAGCAGCAGCAACAGCAGTATCCAGGAAGCCTCTAAGACTACTCCTCGCATCCGAAGCGCTCTCTGCTCCCGATGATGATGCTCCCGATGATGCTCATGCTGCTGCTGCGGCAGACAGTCGAGCGAGAGAAGCGCGGCGCTGTGCATGTATGCGCAGCCATGTTGTTCGACATTCCACGCATTCGCTTCTACCGTATAACACCGAACGAAAGCTCCTCCTAGACTCCACCATCCTATATAACAACCATCCTTAATCTTATCTCAGGCCACAGCTCTTCCGTTCATGTGCCAACCATCCCTGCATACTAATTAGAGGTGGTGACTGAAAGCGCAATATAAATGTGGCGGTTGCTCCTCTACGCCTTTCGAGATATTGAAAGTCATGAGAGATTGGGGGAGGGTGGTGTGTGTGTCTTTCCCTCTTCCACTCCTGCAGAGGGGTTGAAAAGTTCTACTTCTAACTAAAAAATAACCGTAGCCGGTGATTGACCGACGCCCATGCATCTCTATCTGGCTTATCTCAGTCGAGTTCATGTTTTCAAAAGCATCCCTGCTGTGAAGTAACAAGAACCCATCATTCGGTTGGCGTCTACATGTAGGCTACATCGACTACATGTACATCGTCTACATGTACATCGACTACATGTACTGTATGATGTAGGCTACATCGTCTACATGTACATCTACATGTACATCGTGTGCATGTACATCGCCTACATGTACATCGTCTACATGTACATCGTGTACATGTACATCGTGTACATGTACATCGTGTACATGTACATTGTACATAGAGGTTTTATTATGACCATGATGTGAGATTGCACGTCACAAATCGCTGTTCTTTTGCACGTTGCGTGGCTTAGGCCTAAGCGAAACCATATGATTTTTTAATTTTTACATGACATGTATATAGGCTACCTTGAATAAGTTGCATTTATTTTCATTATCGTAATTATATTCGTTTATTGGTGACAAATACTGATAGCCACTGAGGTGAGAATTTGCCGGGGAGGAGGTTGTAACTTGTAGGGGTTCAACCCCCTAGTCTTTCTCTTAACCCCATAGTAGGCCTAAAGTCTTTCCAACTCCACACAAATCAACGTCTGACTCCTCGATTATTGTTTTGCAATTCTCATAGCCTATAGGCCTACTGATAGACACACCGCTATCAGGTACAAAACCTCTGGCTCGATCGGAATAGGCCTACTTATAAGATCAAGGCCGTAGCAAGGATTTTGTTTCTGGTGGTATTTACTCGACCTTGAGCAAGCCGACAAACAACTGAATCAACTGACTATGGTGTTTGAAGATCGAATCGTCGTCCGTGAACTCTCATAGCAGGTTTTTAATAATAATTATTTGGCGGTCAATATAAGCTACGGTATACATTAGACACTGCAGTAGACCTACAGTTATTTTTGTACCGTATGATAGAAATAAGTGTTTAAAATTAATTAAAGTTTCCCCTTAGTTCTTACATCGTGTGTTATAGCAGATGCATTATTTCAATATTACATTATTTCATTTGAAGGGTTGGTTCAAACACCCAAAACAGCAATTAACTAAGTAGAGACCTATATAATGGCATTGTATAGGCCTACTACCTCTGTTTGTGTGCGTGCGTGTGCACGTGTGTGCGCGCGCGCGCGTGTGTGTGCATGTTCGACCCAAATGTGTAGGCCTAACTTCGTTCCAGGGTCATCGGGTTTCACCCTGACACCTAAGAAATGGCGCTCTCATCCGACCTAACAAACTAATCGAATGACTTCTATAGCGCCGTTGTAATTGCAAATTCACTTTGTCCCATTTCAAGAGAACTCACCTGATCGAGTTACCGACCTGACGACACAAAACCACGATTGAATATTATGTTTATTCTAATCGTTTTCAAACGCTCACAGAAAGGAAACAATGAAAGTCGAAGAAACGTATTTTGCGAAGCAGCTTATTCCAAAAGCAGTGATCGAAGCTTTCGGGCGAGAGCAAAAGCGCAGATCGCCGTATACCCGTCCGAGCAAAGAGATCTATAATAGCTGTGGATGAACAGTGGCGGCTCTACAGGGGAGGCCAGGGGGGGCAGCTGCCCCCCTTGCTGAGCTCGTGCCCCCCCAGTTGCCCCCCCCCCAGATTTTTGCGTCCAATTTATTGCAAAATGTGTTACATACTGCTTACTTATTTCAAGTTATTTGCTTAGACATAATTAAAGATTCACTTATTAATATTATATTTTCGCGTTAGTAATTATTACTCACACAACACTTACTTACTTGCTCATATATGATATATCTAGTCAATAATGGCATGCTCGTAAGTCTTTGGTATGAACTATGTATTTAGGATCGTTGGTTTATTTGCGTTAAAGCTCTTCCGGAAGTTCCGGTCATTGCGGTCAATCTTTCTTTCATGCGATTGATTCGCACGCGGTCGGTTACAGAACTTTCACGTGTTCGTTAAGAATAACTTAAAATGAGTGATATTAGACAAATGTTCAGTAAACCGAACAAGAGGGCTAGAAATGAAGACGAATCTGTGCCTAGGTTTAGCGTTACAAAGGAACCTTCTGCCGACATTTCATTAACTTTGGACTCTGTGGTGGTCACTTCAGAGAGCACGAGTTGCTCGATCGCGCTGTTGGACGATGAACTGCCCGACGATATCATAGATTTTGAATCGAATGTAGAAAATCTGGATGAATCTCAGGTGGGTAACTATATGTATAATGTGGTAATCGTTTTTTTTATTTAAACGAACGAGCGGTGGTGCAGGTTCTCACTCGATCATTTCATTGCAAAATGAAGATAGCCGAGGCCATTAAACGGCCGCTACAGAAAATCGCTTTACCTTTATGTTAAATATAAATGTACACGCTTTTTATAGCAAAAGCTACTGTCAATCGAAATACTTAACTGTACCCCTTACTATAACTAACATTTGCCTTACTATTGTATGGCCTCGACGCTGACCTACACCCCGCCTAAATAAAATTATAGTAATTAGGTAAGCTTATAATATAATCACTGACAGTTTGTAGGAGTTCTGCCATTTGAGGTTCCCCATATATGGAGTAGTCAGAATGTAATAATGTATACTTGAGGACCGGCAATCACGTGAGTTGTGGTTCGTTAGTATTTGAGATTTCAGGGCTGCCTGAAACATATCTGCGAAGTACCATGTCTGATGTTCGGTTAAGTAGTTTAGCAATGCCGTCAATTGAATCTGTTCGTGCAGAATCAATTAATATGGATGCTTTTGTGGACGAGTTTGATTCGAGGCACAACAATCGTAAACTTGCTCTTCATTAACTGTATGTACATACATGTATTGTGTCTAATTGATGTTTGAATTGTAAATTAAGTTATTCTGTTTTCAAAATTGATATTTATGTGTATAGCTTAAGGTTGTCGCTACCGTCGCTACGAAAGATAACTTTTCAGTGCCCTTCTGTGTGGATTCATGTATGTTGTGCAATAGGTTTTTATAGGCCAGGCTTTAAGCTGACCCCCCATAACGTCCCTTTGCCCCCCCATTGCCCCCCTGTTGGAAAAACCTAGAGCCGCCACTGTGGATGAAGATGAAGAAGACCGAACGGCAGATGCATCATCCATGGCTTCTTTAGATAAGAAGACGGAGTAGCCTTCAACCGGCAAGACAAGTAGGCGTATAGGCCTACGCAACTACGCAACTACGCAACTACTCGTACGTGCATTAAGATCTTAAATCCAGTGTGCTCTATAATCTACATGTATATCCCATTATAGTTAAATAGCATGCACACTGCACAGTTCCTCTTACACCAATTTGTGTAGGAACTACGTAGACCTAGTCGTAGACTATAATACATAGCCTATGGCTAAACGTAGGTAGGCCTATACACCTAAATGTTCAATGCACATTGTATAGGCCTATCAATCTATGATCGCTTCAGATGAGACCGTAGTCATGGTCAACGATTGAAAATTTTAATCGCGATTTACCTTATTTGCAATCGATTAGGCTAACTGCATCTTGTAAAACAGGGGTTTTCAAACTGTGGTCCGCGGACCCCTGGGGGTCCGCGGCTTGTTGCCAAGGGGTCCGCAAAGCAGGTCCAGAAAAACAATACAAAATAGTACATTTGCAATGTTTTCATTATCATCTAAAATTATATAAAAAATAACAGAGCTATAAAACAACTGAGCTATAAAAACAACTGAGCTATCTATGGTTATACTTACTGATGTCTAGTAACAACCTGCTTTTGCTCGAATAATTATACATAACATTAGTTCCTTCTGGTGCTATTTTAGTGCACGTTAGTGTAATTGTGACGTACCAACAGAGACGCCATTGCTGCTAGACGCAATTGCTGCTATAATTATTTTAAAATTATAACATTAATATATTCAACGTTCTTCGTAACCATGGATAAATTTCTAAATAGAAAAACTGATCAGAAATCAGAAGATTTTGACTACAAAGACAAATGTGAGAAAAATAAAAAAAATCCGCAAGTAGGCCTATGATCCACACTTTCCAGAGTATATTTCATTATGGTTTCATTGCAGACGGAACAAATTATGATTAACCTCTTTGCGTTATGTCATGAGTGTGCAAACCCCGTCTAATCAGGGACCAAATGGCTTTTTAATTTCACGGGTTTCATTGAACCCTGAATCAGGGTTCAATGAAACCCGTGAAATTAAAAAGCCATTTGAGGACAATGCATGCAAATTGCAGATGTTGCCAAAGGAGCTGTAGGTCTAAGGACTCTAGGCCCTAGGCTACTTAAACCAGAAAGGTAAAATAACAGCTTTCGCCATGTGCAGTAAATGAGAAAGCTCTGTGTGAATCGTATTTAGTAGCATTGCGAATAGCACGAACAAGAAAGCCAAATTTATTGCATAGGCCCATAGGGGTCCGCCACCTAACCACAACATGCTACGGGGGTCCCCAGCTTAAAAAGTTTGAAAACCCCTGTTGTAAAAAATAACAATTCAGCTTTGCTGCCTCCTTTCAGTGACAACGCACGTTAGGCTACGCTAAAGTCGGACAATCGGACCAAGAAAATATAGCCTTTAGACCTACCAAAAGACATAGAATATCAGATTATGCCACTACTTCAAAGTTCAAACTAAATAAATAGGCCTAATGTCAAGAACAGTGAAACTGACAAAATGACCAAATCCATTGTCTGGCACTCTAGCCTATAGGCCTATGTAGTCCTATTAGGCTATTACCAAGTTTGATGCATAGGTCTATCGACTGTTGCCGCTGCTCAGGAGAAATAATAAGGAGAATTTGCACCTCCGGCAAATAATAATAATATTATTTATAGGAATTTACAATTATATAGGTACCGTAGACCTATACGGTATGGGCTACCTCTTCCCTGTTCACTGCCTTGTTTGTTTTTGTGCGTATTCAGGAAATAAACTGATTTGATTTGATTTGATTTATAAAAGGAGATGTGTCACGTGTGAGGCAAACGTCATGAACTTCTTTCAGACAGTCACAAAGCACTAGGCCTGTGGGAGTGTGGGACTATCCGCGGAAACTTTGTCCGGATAAAAGAAATCAAGATCTTCAACCTCATTCAATTAGGTCTATAGGCTAGTCATTCCGGGTATACGAGGTTAATCGCCGATGGCGAATCGAACATGAAGTGAGTAATTGTTTCCGAAAAACAGTCGTCAAAATACATTTCTATTTAATGTATTGCTTTTTGCAACCCTAACCAGCTGGATTGTTCAATGTTCATTAGTCCATGATTGAAGACAAGGGCAAGGCCCTATGCATCTGCTACAGCTTCCGAGGCGCCACATCAAAATGCTACGGTAATCGCGGGAACTTCGCGTTTGGCGGGATTCGCGAACTTTTTGCCAAATGTCTGACATAGACGAAAACAGCGTGCAACAGCATCGGCGGCCTGAGCAGCAGCAGCAGCAGCGACCGAAGATGCTGATGCGGTTTCAGCGAGTGCAGGGCGTACCGCTAGATGGGTTGCCATAGCAACAGCCTCTTGCTAGAACAGCTGCAGCTGCTGGGCCAACGGTATAGTGCCGATAGCGGCTGAGGTGAGAATGGAGGAGGGGTGGAAGAGTGAATGTGTGTGTGTGTGTGTGTGTATGTGTAGGAGGATAAGGAAGAGGGGAATGGAGGGAGGAAGAGGAGGAGCAGAGGGAAGAGGAGGAGGATGTGGAGGGTGTGCAACAGTTAAAATCGTGTCTTTTATAGCCAAGGCTTCTACATCCATCGACCAAAAGACAGTTTCTTAAGATGAACTCACACGAACTAGCATATACAGCCTACATACTACATAGGCTATAATTTTATTATGTATATAATATATATATGCCAATTCCATGCATAAAAATAATGTATTCTTTTTTAAACTAATGAAGCTGCAACAATATTGTTTGTTGCTCGATGCCAGATGGAATAATCTATACCGCTTTAAATATAGAATCAACGTTTTTAAGAATCCTGCTTTTTCTACAGAAGGTTTATCTTTCTTCTTCTGTTGCGCATAATAATAGGCATAGGCCTATATGCAGCAAGCCACAGCACTTGACATTGAACTGCAGTCGTAGGGTTAATTCTCAGAAGACCCTCGGGGACATATCGCATCCACTTGCCACATTTATTTAGTAACTAAAGTCAGGTGGGTAGTTATGGTCTAGAAAGTGGGATTACCCCCCCCCCTATTTTTAAGCATATCAGTGATAATGATGATAATGATGATAGGCTTAATTACTTAGGCCTACTAATCTTTTAATTTATTATATTTTATCATTGGATTATTGTCTTTCACCCTTTCTTTTTTGTTTCCCAAACGTATCTGTGATGCCTCGATCAGTTATCGCTATCATTATCAAAATTTTTGCAAAAATTATTGTCATTAGGATCTAAATGTTTCCATAAACTTTATTCGCCCAGATGCAATATAAATTCTGCACAGACGAGAGATGATAGCTGGATCGGTTAAGCATTTAAGCGTCCTGCATTGGAAAGTTCGCAGGGTCAACTGCAATAGCTTCTTAGAATTTAGTGCTACACCAAACTTAACGATCTTAATGTAAATCAGTCAACTGGAATGACCACTATAAGTAATTTAATTAAGCCCGTACTACCTGTATTAAAATTAAATCATAGTTGCGGAGAATAATTTCTTTTGAGATGAAAAACAAATTTGTATAATACACTGTTGTAGTCCAACGTCAGGCAGTGTAAAAAATGAATACAGCATCTTTTCTGTATTGTTATTATTATTATCATCTCAATACTCGTAATGTCCAAAAGCACAAAGTGATTAAAGATACAAGGAATCAAGTCATCACTACATAAAGGTTGGGAAACACAAAAATCTGACATTTATAACATATACTGAAATTATTTCAAGTCAATATTACTATGGAACTTAGCACAAAGTCGACACTAATTGGCATCAGCTTACATGGGCGCCCGCATAAATTTTTGCAAGAGGGGGCAAAACTCTTTGTTCACGGTTGAAGTTTTTTGTATCAAGATTTTGAAAATGCAAAGCAGGAAATTAAAAATATGCAAGGGTATTTTTCATAGAGATTTCTTATTACTAATCTCTCAATTTCACTATTTGTAATTTTTATTATGAATACAATTTCTTTAGTGCAAAGAAATTTGCTAACATCCAAAAATTAGCAGTTAGAAAAATAGGTTTCTACTTTCCAGTGGGGGGGGGGCAAGTGCCCCATCTTGCCCTATGTGCGGGCACCCACGCATGCTTAAATGATCAGTGTTAAAAAGTCTAAATATTTCTTAGATTCTCTTTTAACAATTATTCCTATTCGTTTATTCTGATGCACTCTTGCTGTGACAACATAATTATGTGTGTAGCAAGTTACACGCATCATTTTGTACACAACTATCACCTTCTCAATCCCTGAAAACTCTAAATAAAGTAGAAACTGATTAAAGATACAATGAATCAAGTCATCACTACATAAAGTTTGGGAACACACAAAATCTGATATTATATATACTGTCAAGCAGTAACTCTTCAGAAAAATAATATAGATGAAAGTATAAACTGAAATTCCATATAAGACATTACGCATAGACACTTAGTGCGGCACAAAGCTGTATGTCTTAAATTTAACTAACACCTCAAGAAAAGATGTAGAGGTGTCACCATTACAGAGCATGTTTAGTGATGATTATTATTTAGAAAGCAGATTAAAAACTACCGTTGCAATACAAAATCGCACATGCCACAGCTAGTTCGATGTCAACTGAATTCCAGCACGAGAGAGCACATAAGCATAATGCATGAAAACAATTCTTTCATTTACAAACTTAGCTAAAACTCAATTAACATGGCCATACTTGTTGCGCCAACCACTAATACGGCTGTTGGCACCACAATGCTGACCTTGGTATGTTCACAAGCACAAAGAAACCTTTAACATAAGTCTAAAAAGTACCCTAATTAACTTGCGCTCTTGTGCCAAGAGACAGCACTTTATGTGCATGCAAAATACAACAAACGTGGTGCAATCTAAACGGTAATGAAAGTAATGTCTCTGGAAACATGTCATAGTGACTTTCAAGACGTTCTCAACAGCACTAAATACAACACTGACAACATTCATATAGTTGTGCTGTTTGAAACCTTTTACAAACAATCGCTATTATAGCAGGCCTATACTGAAATCAAAAGACCCTTTAGCAAAGAGTTGCCTAGAGCTATCAGACATCATTCTGTGACACAACAATACATAAATATAATATATATAATTTATATACATATATATACGTCACTGTGTGTGTGTGTGTGCCTGTGTCCAGATACATACCTACTACCTACGTTCATGTATATACTTCTATTAGTATTTATTTATGGGGTGAACTGCAAAGCATAAATCACAGAGATGAGTTTAATCCTATATTTAACTGACGTAATCATGAAGACATCAGAGTCACAAATCACGACATCCTAAGACAGTCCAAGTCGAGACTGCATTTACCAACAACAGCTATGACTATTTTAACTTATCTTAACCCTTTGAACCTGATGGACCTATTTTCCGGCCCGTTATCCAAAGAGTTACAGGGGCTGCGGGTTCAAAGGGTTAAGATACAATTCCAGTATCAACTTGGAATCAACCGATTTCAACCATTCCATGTTTCCCCTTTCCACACCCACCATTGTCACACTGCCTAGATTTTAAAAATATGTTTCACACGACAACAGATAATTATAATTTCTTCCACATAAAAATACCATCATTTATCACGTGTATCATTAAATTTAACAAATTGCCTCACACAAACACGCTGTCAAGACTCTGCTACGTAACATCAAAAACATCATGTGAAAACTTATCACGATCAGACAGCCAAATTATTAAGTTGTTAAACTTTTAAGATCCTATTAATAATAATATACTTGACAAAAGAAAACAGATATCAAAGCACTTTCAAAGTATTATAATCAACTCGCAAGCCAGGCTGGTCTCTGAGAAATCCACCTGCCTTAAAATCGCACCGTGAAGCAATTTGGTGACATTACAATCATGTCCAGAAACACATGCACGAAAAGTTCCATAAACACATACACAATGGCATAGAAAACCTAACACATGGAAATTAAAATGAAATTAATTTGCATATAATCATGTACTGGTCTTGAATGATGCTTTTTCAAACAGTAAGCGCTAGCAAACAATCTGTCAATTAGTTAGACAAGCACAACAGCCGATACTGAACCAGAATCTTTACAAGCATGAATTAAATTACACAATAATTACTTTCAAAATTTCACCAATTAATCCAAATTTGTGATCAATTCAAGCAAATTTATTAAATTCACGCACAAAAACAACAACAGATAGAAGTAATATAAATCTGCGCTTTAATTTCTCTGTAGTGTATTTAAGTCCAGTGTGATCATATTTACCTCAGAAAACAAACACTTAAGTAATAATAATAATAAAATACCACCACTAATAATAATAACAATAATAATATAATATTAGTAAAATAAATAACAGACAGCTATCGGCATGAAAGAACAAAAACTGTTGATTTCACACGCGTCTTCTACCAACTCCTACAGTGATCATGATTCTGTTTTCAAAACACAAGCTAAATAGCAACTTTAAGCAGAGTCAACTATATAATTATGTAAGGGAGCTAAAGACATAATTCTACAGAAATCTTCATTAGAAATCTAAACAGCATACATAATGTGTGACAGCAAACAATTGCCAAAGTTTAATTAGATCGCTCGATGAAAAAATGATTGTTTTTGTGACAGTTAATTCCTTTCATAATGTTTTTCGAAAGAGTTTTAGCTCTGTTGAATTCCGGTTGCGTATCTCTTCGTCCACAGTCGAGCGGTTTGGTCGTGCTCCTCGCGGTTCTGCAGATACTGCGCTGCGATGCTGCCGACGAGAGGGTCAGCGGGGTTACAGTCTGTCAGTAGCGAACAGATGGAGAGGAGAATTTTAGAAACTGTCAGAGCAGGGGACCAGTTCTTCTTGAGAATGTCGAGGCAGATGACGCCCTGGCTGTTGATGTTACAGTGATAAATGCGAGTCCGGAAAACAACCTACACAAATTGAATCAATCGTCCAACACAGACATTTAAAAATCCTCAAAATTCACTCTTTGACTGGTTTATAAATGGTGCAATTTCCTCCGTATGTTATCTCTGCCTACTAACAGTATAAAGTTGTGATGTCTTTGGCTGCCAAGCGATAGAATTGAACTTAACTGGTCTCTCTCTCTAAAATCATGAGTGTATCAGTGTACCCTGATGCTGCAATGTACAGTTGTGCACTCATCCACATATCAATCATAATAACACAAATAATCATCAGCACAGGAGTACATTATCAACACCAAGCAATTCCGCTTCAACCGCTCATCAACATAAGTTAGCAGACAGAGAAAACTTTTTAGAAAATATTATTACCTTTGGTGGCTTAAATGGATATTCCAGAGGAAAATGTATATCTAGGAAGAAGACTCCCCCTTCATAGACAGAACCAGGAGGTCCAAGGATAGTAGAGACCCATTCAAGCATGTTGTCTCCTTTGGGTCCAGCACTAAAACAAACAGTGCAATTTATTACTTATTATATCCATGAAAACACAGAATATCACAGAATGCCAGCTAGAAAAAACCCATTTCCTTTGCATTATTGTATTGTAAGTAAAGTAAGTAAGTGTGGCTGACGACTGATTGACTGACTGAGTGAATGAATGAATCAGTGACTGACTCACTGACCGGCTTAATATAAATGTTCAAAAAGAATTCAACTGAATAAACATTCAACTTAAATGACAGAACTTAGAAGCTACATCTTGCTTTATATTCCCATCTGAAATTAGTCAACATAATATTTATTTTTATATGCGATTGGCCAACTGACAAATTACAGCTCATCTCTCCGTCATTACTTGTGCCCCAGCTGTTCATCTTCTAATGGGCTGATCAAAAACGGCAATTAAGCTGCAAAGTTATTAGCTGTGAAAGCCTACTTCCTATACATATGCATCATTATATGGTAATATTATACCACTGGTCTGATGCATAGTATTCAAGGAATCTACACATACAGGAAACGAATTCATACAACATAACTGTATACAGTGTATATCTGTATGTAGCTAGTATCGTGTATAGACACTGCAACTCATCACATGACCTTTAAATAACCAGTCACTATTCTTGAGTAATAATGACTCCTGGACTGAATTACAATAACTCATTGTTCTTTTCTTCATAGAAACAATAAGACTTTATTACATTTGTTATCAACACAAGATGCGATACTTTCAGACCATCAGAGGCACAGGCTGCGAAGGCACACCAATTTGCCACATTTTAAGCAAAAATACTTCCCAGTCAAATGCATAATTTGTCCTTGTATCTTAAGTACTGCGATGGCTGCAACAATGTCTTATCGTGGATTGTCAAAAAAAGCAATAAATAAGAACAAAAGTCTGTTGATGTTAGCGGTACAGTTCAATACAGCATGACCTTATTCTCATTGTCAAACGTGAAAGAGTATTTTTTAGCTGTATTGACCTTGGCTACAGAGGCTCAAAGTAATATTTAGTGAACATTAATCATGTTTTGTAGAAAAGATGGCAACTACATAAAAGATTCAGACAAATTAAGTTCACAACACAAATTATTATTTCGCGAGTGCTTTAGTCGCTTCTGACTTCAGCCAATGTCACAACACAAATAAATCCTCTTCACTTAATTAATTACGTTAACAAAAATATTTTATAAGCTTTAAATCCACTACACTTATTTTATTCTTTAAAAATAATTTGGCATAATTGTAAGCAAAAATATATTTCCCAAAGTTGCCAAAAACTTATTCTGTATGTACTTTATAACATCGCTAGCTGGAGAACCTGATGCTGCCCGGGAAATTTTTGTACTTCTCCTCCCTCCCTCCCCCCACCCACCTCACCCCACCCGATATATATTCCTTTCCTCACCATAAATACACCATGCAATATCACATGGATGTCTCTGTCAACCACTAAAGTAGTTTGGGTGAGAAGTGGGAATGCTGAATGTGCTCTGTGATCTAGGCGGACCCCAAATTTCAACTTTTAAAACTTTGTCAACTTATAGCCGAGTATTTTAGATAAATTAAATTTTCAAAATAATTTGAAATTTGTGATAATTTCATTCTATAACTATATGAATTATAACTACACCATGCACAGGCAACCTAAACACAGGTAATAATTATCCAAACTCGAAGAAAGCAACAATACCACTCACTTTACAGAGCTGCAAAACTCACCTGCAGTTAGGTGGAGGATCCAAAGTAATTTCTGCAAATTCTTTTTGAATTCTGCCAAAATATTTTCAAACTAATCAGACAAATAATTCACGCAAAAATCCAAAGCATTTTTCTAAGACTCATTCTAGTTATTAATATTTAGAGGGCCAGTCATGCATGAACAATAGGATCATAGACATGACAAGTTGCAGAGGAACACAGAAAATATGTAAATAAATCTAGCGTACATATATTAGTACTTATGCATATTTATACACATACTTGATGTACAATTCCTTTATTACAAGTTATATTGCTTTGTTTGTCAGTGGAATAGTAGTTTTTAAGAGAGTCTCATCATATCAAAAAGAATTGGCTACTGGTGTGGTACCAGGTCAAAACCAGGTAACAAGAACAATCATCAAACATTCTCCATTAATTCAATGAAAGTACAATAATTCTTCAAAATGGCAGTCAAAGAGTATATCAATTGCTTCAATGGCATGCATGACCTGCATCAAGTGAATGCCACAGGTCTGTGTAAGTGAAATACTTAGCTTTCGGTTAAAGAGAGAGACTGACCTTTTAAGACTTGTCAATGATTGCTTTGCATGAAGAGCCCTTGTTGCCTTCGTGTTCTTACTTTCGTTGCCATGCTGATGTTGCTCGCTTGAACTTGTACTCGCACTGTCCAGGTCGCTCGACATCGCAACTGGTCGGCCAACTTCCAAAAATAAAAATAACCAGAATACATGCATACATACTTATCAAACTCTATGCCTGATGTCAAGCTTAAATGTGTGCACACACAGTAGTCAAACTATCACTAACAATGTACATAGGATAAACAAAATTGGTTCATACTTTGACAAAAACGAAGGATCAGAACTAAATAAGGCAAAATCCCAAACAGCAAATTTGTACATCTGAATCTTTTGAATGTTCATTTTTGTTCAACCAACCATAAATAAAAGGAGCATAGGCCTATGCACTTCCACAGTCTCATTCAGGTTTTGACTACAATGACTGAAGGGCATTTTTTAAATCCATTGACTCGTTAGTCATAAACAAAACCACATGACTGACTGTTTAGCATCACATGTTGATAAATAACTGCTCTAATATTGCCTCCTACATCGCATGACCATATTATCATCTTCAATAGCATCTGATGTTCCAAAAAAACAAGGCCATTTAAGAAAGCCTCAAGTTACTGTGCGATCACTCATTTTACAATCCAGCTTATATTTCAGCAATAATTATATTCTATAAAGCAGTGCTGTAACATGCCCAAAAATTTTTTCCCGAGGGCAAGGCCTCTGTTGTCTTTAGCCATCGTAAAATCTGGATCCTCCTTTATCAAGCGATTATACAACCCGAGTATATAGCAATGTATAGGACTTAAAACTAGCGCTATATATGCACAGAAACTTAATCATTTTGTAATCGTTCACGCCTGAAAAAGTCTAAAACAAATCACATGCTATCAGATCTGCCATTTTGTACCAGTTGATTCTGATATATAAATAAGTTTTTGTTTGTTCAACAATCTGATTGACAGACCACAACCAATTACAGTATAGGTCTACAGAAATACAATTATCTTAATTAACATCAATTATAACTAGTAACAGAACACAGCCAGCAATACAATTCTGCTATAATCTATTGTCTCAGCAAAATAAATTATATTAAATATTTGGACTCGCACAGCATAATTATTTTTCGTCAATTTGGCTTTACTTTGGCATAAATCATTCTCATCAATCATGGTCCAACTAGGCAAGAATACGTTTAATCATTTCAGAGCTCTTCTAATTAAATACTAACTGGTTTTTATCAATCCAACTTCTATTTAAATAGCAATTATTTTTCATCCATCCAGCTCCAATTACAGCAACGCTTTCATAAATCCCACGTCCATTGAAGCAAAATTATTTTCATCAATCCGACTTCTATTTAGCCAGAATTCTTTTCGTCAATCCAGCTTGTATGCCATCAACGCTAAATCCCATGCCATGGCGAATAATTTATTCCGCTAAAACGATAGATAACCCGATTCTGCCGCTCATTCACGCTTGTATATGTTGTGTTCTTAAGCTTATTTTAGCATATTTACTAACAGCATATTTTTAAAAATAAAATATACATTTTGATGGCCGCTTCATCACTGACTGACTTACTTTCACGGAAACATTGAACTATTGATTGACGTAGGTCAGAGTGATCTATTCTGTCCCTATCTGAGGCGATCATACTCTTTACTCACTGCATTTCGGTGACCGAGCCGTCGTAACCCTCTACCGCGAATAATTTGCGACGTTAAAATACCGGTAATCCTGCAGTTTAGGTGCTTTTATTATTTTGCACTGTTATACGGGATAGTTATCAGCAATAGATTGAAGGAAGACATTGACCACCCTCCCTCATCCCTCCCCACTTCCACCCCTACCCACCCCCCACCCATCCACCCCAACCCCCAAACATTTTAGTTAGGTACCTTTATTGGGGTGGATGGGTTGGGGTGTGGAGGAGTGGGGGTGGGTGGGTGGGGTGGAGAGGTGGGTGGGGAGGAATGGGGAGGGTGGAGGGGTGGGATGGGTAGAGAGATGGGGGTTGAGAGGTGGGGAGGAATTGGGGGGGTGAAGAAGGTGGAGGGGTGGGGGATTGGGTGAGTGAGAAGGGGTGAAGGGGTGGAGGGTTGGGCTCCCACCCCTCCCCCAACCCCACCCCTCCACCCCTCCATCCTCCACACCCCCTCCAGCCCAACCCCCAACCCCACCTATCCCACCCCCTCCACCCTCCCCATTCCTCCCCACCCACCTCTCCACCCCCACCCACCCACCCACCTCCGCTCCTCCACACCCCCACCCATCCACCCCAATAAAAGCACCTAACTAAAATGTTTGGGGGGTCGAGGGTTGGGGTGGATGGGTGGGGAGGGTTGGGGATGGAGGGGTTGAGGGGTGGAAGTGGGGGAGGGATGGGGGAGGGTGGTCAATGTCTTCCTTCAAACTATTGCTGATAACTATACCGTATAACAGTGCAAAATAATAAAAGTACCTAAACTGCAGGATTACCAAAATACCGTTAAAATACTAGTTTAATTAGAGAATAAATCATAAACTTCAAATTAAAATTAAAATAGAGCAAACCAAGCGAAGACTTTCTATTTAACCAATGTGAAAGTGTAAAATGAGCTCGGACATTGCTAGTTCCTGAAAATAACACAATTCTGGCGTTTACCTAAAGACGGTTGCTCGCTCTTTCACTATTTTCATAAAATTACCTAGCAGCATTTGTTACATTAGAACATGATCCAAGTGAAGCCAAGTTAGAACAGCCCGGATGAATACATGAGAAAGCAAGCGACAGTGCTTCATTCAGATTCAAGGAAAACAAAGAATTTAAACTTATCATGATAAAACCCAGCATTTTAGTCGGAACAACTTGTCACTACAAAATTACCTTCTCTTCTAATATGAATAATCACACGATACAAATTCAAATAATGAATTATCACAAAAAATAATTCTTTGATAAAACTCTGACATAAACAACGGCCAAAACCGGAAATAAATGCAAGCTGTTTAATCTTTCTAACTCACACCCTCCATTAGAACTACGATGTGCGCAAGTAAGGTGCTCCTAATTTCAACCACTGACCGATTTGAGGCGATTTCAACATTTTGCTGTGGCAAAGCGGCCAAGGCCGTAGCTGTGGGGTGTTTGGGGTGCTTGAGCAATCCCCGAAATAAAAATAATGCAAAAATTAAACAATAAGCTTACTAGCGCATGTTGAAAGAACTAATGGATTTCATTTTTAGACTCATTTCTATGTGATATTTTACAGTAGGCCTAGATTAGCCTAGATTGAATACAACTTTGAGAGCTCACGATGCTTCTCGATCCAAACCTCTTAGTGAGGCTTATAGTAAGTTGATTCGGTTGCTTGCCAGCTTGCTTCAGGTCTGGAGAAACATTCCCGAAACAAAATCCTGGCTATAAAAATGGCCCGCAGCCTCTCAAAGAATTAACAAAATTATATGCATGATTTGACAATTATTTTGGACAGGATAGAATAGGCTACATAATTATTTTCTATTACAAATTATTTTATTTACACGTTTATAATGACATTAAACATTCTAGGCTACATTGATTCAATTTTAACAATTTTATATGCTTTTATCAAAAATATTAGAGTCGTAGACTTTTAGTTAGCCTAATAAAATTTTAACCTGGCGGCTCCAGCTAAGAAAAAGCGGCCCTTATATCAAAGATTAGAGTAGAGTCTACGACAGTGTTAATTGTTGTCAAGACCTCAAACCTCAAGACCAAGACCAAGACCAAGACTTTGAACCTCAAGACCAAGACCAAGACCAAGACTTTGAGCCTCGAGACCAAGACCAAGACCAAGACTTTTGGGCTCAAGACCAAGACAAGACCAAGACTTTTGGTCTCAAGACCAAGACAAGACCTTGCGAAAATGCAGGTTCTGCTATCTTAATGAAAAAGTATTTTATTCAAACAAAGCAACTCTATAACCAAACTGCAGAGAATTCCGAGTTCAGTTCGTGCCTACAAAACTCCTTAATGTGATTATGTGCAATGTTATTGCAAATGGCTGTTGCATTTTAACAGAACCAATTCATTTTCTGACCAAGGCGTGCCCGGTGTGGCCTCATTAAAATTCCACCATGCGAAAAATACGTTCTACAGGCAGGGCCGGATTTAGGCATGTTCAACATGTAGGCTACGTTCGGCCGAACAGAGGCCCCACACTTTCGACACTTTAGGAGGCCCCACAAAATGGGGGGAAAAATTTTTGAGGGAAATTTCGACGAAACGACTATTTTCCGGAAATTTTTTTGTAAGATGACTAAAAAAAAGGTCATCAACTTTTTTGGCGGATGAAATGGTATGATTTTCCCGAAAATTTTGGTAAGATGACTATAAAAAAAAGGTATCAACTTTTTTGGCGGATGAAATGGTATGATTTTCCCGAAAATTTTAAAATCCTCCCATGGCGTATCTGGACATTTCCAGCGGAGAAAGCGCCCAGAAATAAAATAATTTTCCTTCGAAAATTTGACAAAATTATAGTTTTAGTTGCTGTTTATTATATTGTATTAGGCCTACATGAACTGCCATATTATACCATGATTTCATTTTCTACTATATAATTATAATTTTATTAGTTATTATTATAATATAAGTATGATACTATCGTGAAGGCAGGTCTTGGTCTTGGTCTTGAAAAACCAAGACCAAGACTTTGAACCTCAAGACCAAGACCAAGACTTTGGCCCTCAAGACCAAGACCAAGACCAAGACTTTTATTCTCAAGACCAAGACCAAGACCAAGCCTTTTAAAACAGAACTCGAGCGCACTCGAGACCAAGACTTTGGTCTCGAGGACAACAAGTCTGGTCTACGACTCTAATATCTTTGCTTATATCCTCCGACTGATCATTCTGCATGCAGTCTAAACCATTATTATTAGCCAATACTTTTATTGCGTTATTTAGAACATATGTGTAGTTCTCTGAACATGCCCATTATCTCCGATTCCCGTCTGCAACCACAGTATTAATTTATACTCCTCGTCAGACTCTCCGGATCTTGACCTATCGACTTTGTTTTGATTAAGTACCTGTGAATAAGCTGGTTCCCGCGACTTGCATTTGTGGTCGCTGTAGAAGTTCCGAGCTTACGATTTTCGAGTTTTACAATAATTACTAATTAGCCTATGTAGGCCCAGAGCCATGGAATCTATGGCTCTGTGTAGGCCTACGATTTACTGCGCTATATACTTACTTACTTTACCGTGAATGAGCCACATGATTGTATGTATTATATTTATATATATATATATACGGTATATTATGAATATACGGTATATATATACGGTATATATATATATATATATATATATATATATCCTG
The DNA here is from genome assembly GCA_945859605.1 of Lumbricus rubellus. Lineage (NCBI taxonomy): Eukaryota > Metazoa > Annelida > Clitellata > Crassiclitellata > Lumbricidae > Lumbricus > Lumbricus rubellus. Next base: position 32,345,000 of record OX243813.1, read on the forward strand.
CTTATGCGCGGTGTCTGATGTTATCCTTGTAACGAGCCCAGTCAGCCGACGGAATCTCTATTTATCGTGGAAAGAGCCAAAAGTTAAAGGCTTCCGGTTTCATGTAATATTTGTTTGGCTATCGATTTCTCTGGATATATCGAAAATATCAATCGTGAAACTCTAAAGGTCTGTCATTGCTAAAGCTCTTTACATTATTAGTGAAGTCTTGTTCTATTCTCTTAAACCAGAGGTGTCAAAGAGCTGGCCCGCGGGCCATTTCTGGCCCACCGACGAGTTTTTTCTGGCCCGCGGAACCTTTCCTAAAGATTAAAAAATTATTTAAAATGTTGCCAAAATTTAATAAGAAGCGAAAGGTGGACATTGAATCAAGATCTTTTCTCAATTTTGGACTTTCTGGGAATTGGTTGACCAAGCCCGGAGCTCCCTCTCAGATCGCTACCCAATTTTGCTCAGGAGCTTTGGCACCCTGGCCCGCCACTTGCTAGAAAATGTTCACACTGGCCCGCCACTTGTTAGAAGATGTTCAAACTGGCCCGCCACTGAGAAAGGTTTGACACCCCTGTCTTAAACTGATGCCAATGTTAGTCTGTGTTTACTGTTTATTTTTGGGGAAGCTGAGAACTTATTTAAGTGTGCAGCGTAAACCATGATATTAATATGTTTTGTGGAGTTTATGTTGTGATTGCATATCGACGTTGTTGCTGATAATGAACAAAATGTGCCAAGTTCGGTTAAACTGGCTTTGTAAGCTATTGCACTTTTGTGACGACTGCGTATATCCCTGGATTATTCATTCGTTCTATGGATTTATATAGCGCCCCTTCAAGAATCTGCTCAGAGGCGCTCCTATCCCAGCCACGGCGAAAGAAAAACAACTTGAGAAATTTTTGAAACGAAGTTACACTGGTCAGATATAATAAATGCAGCTTTGAAGGGAGGTTATTCCAGATGGATGGCCCTACTACAACCGAGAAAGCTCAGCGTTGTCTGGCATATATACTGTATAATATAATCGTGTCTGTTACTTTGTATTGTATGCATATACAGTGTATATGCATACACTACAAAGTAACAGACACGATTTAACCACAGACCGAGTATATCCCATGTCTTTAATTTGCCAAATTGTGACACATATGATTAATTACTGAATTTGTTTCTTAAGGATGGTTTTCCACAAAATTCATAGCTAAGGACCAAAATTGTCCCTTTCTTCTTTTGTTGCTTCCAGCCGAATTTTGGTGGTATAAATTTTTTATTGGACCATTTTTTAAAGAATTGTTCATGGTCCTTGGAATATTGCTTACAATTGAACCAAAATGCCTGTCAAAATTACCGACCCATCTATATCGCATCTTTCTTTCCTCTTGAAGACCCTTGGGAGACTTGTTTCACTGCAGCTTCTTCCTTGTTTTAAGCATGCTGGACTCCTGCCGTCAGCCCAATCTGGATTCAGAAGTAGCCTACCTACTCCACGGGAACCACTCTCTTATCCCTTCTATGAACAATGTAGCCAAATGTGTTGGCCAGTCTCATCTCTTCCTTTTAGCCTCTTGAAGTCTCTTGTGCTTTTCATATAGTTTACCATGGGATTTTGCTTCAGCGTTTACAGTTATCCGGTAAACACGCACACTGAGTCCCCGTACTCCAAACAATATGGCTGCCAACGAATGCCGTAAAATTAGAACGCGACCGATCGACGACATCGCAACATGTATCTCAACATGCAAAGCGTGAGGGTCGGTTAGGGCTCAGGTTAGGCGCCGTGAGGGTCGGTTAGGGTTAGTTTTAGGGTTAGTGCAGTCATTCTGCTGAAATTGAAGCGTCCTTTAATTTTCGCGGAAATATTAGGCCGTATGTCGGGCCGCTCTGTTATGCACGCATCTACGGTGGCCTTATTGTTTGGAGTACGGGGACTCAGTGTGCGTGTTTACCAGTTATCCTGGTGCATGTCTAGTATTCCCCTTGTTTGGCTTAAATCCTATCTTACTGATTTCTCACGGATGATTGTCCTTGGAGACTCTGGGCTGAGTGAGTTGAGGTCATGTTTGAAGTTCCCCGAGCTCGGTACTGCTTGGCATCTCAGTCTACGCACTCTGTTTATTGCTGATCTACCGTTTTTATTTACTAAGCATGGGCAAGTAGCGATCTTTACTCAGATGATTTCCACACTTTTCACATGGTACACCCTATAGATATCTGCCTCTATTTGTCCTATTAGTTGGTCTTATTTTTGCTCTTCACTCAGATTGGATGTCGTCTAGCCAACTCTGCCACAGAGACTCAATTGATCTGGAACTACCGGCAGCAGCTTGCTATACTTGACATTCAGTTACCGACTGAGAAATTCCCTCTTTATACATATATCCCTTTAAATAGAGTCCATAACCTGGAAGTCACACTTGACTCCTCCCTCACTTTCACGAGCACACATCTAATCTGAACCGCTCCTGCATCTTTCAACTGAGGCGGCTTAAAGCTGTCAGGCGATTGGTCTCTGCCTGTCTTTGCTATCATGGTTCATTCATTTCTCTGTTCCCTTCTAGGCTACTGCAACTCACTTCTATGGGCTCCAGAAACAGTGACTACAACCACCTTGGACAACCCTTCTGACTTGACACAGCTCTCGTGAATAAGCTGGTGCCCTGCGGTTGGCTTTCTAGTGGCGCTCTAGAAAATTGGAGATTACGATTACGGCTGAACATGCCGTGAATGCCCTTCAATCAGTCTTATATGCTGGCTTTTGAGTATTAGAGGCGGAGAGACCAGTATATGCTGTGTTCCCAAGTTCCACTCTAGCACAGGTCAAGGCAAATATCTTCCTGATGTCAGAGCAGTAACGGCATGATGTAGTGAAAGAGATTTGCGAATTGAACGTAGTTGGTGCAGATGGTAGAAACCGAGTTAACCTGGTCAGTAAAATAAATATTCGAATTCGATATAATTCGCAGGTCATGAACAGAAGAGGAGAAGTGGATGTGAGGAAACATGAACTGAAGAAAATCCGTGTCAGTCTTATTGAGTTGGAGTTCGTAAGAATTGTGTCTTGTCAGGATTCAGCCGCAGGCAACCGAGGACAGCCAAATGTCTATGACGGAGGAGGCCTCTAACAGCATGCAATCGTTCAATAGAAAAGGATGCTGGGCCATGCAAAAAAGCCTGGGCATCATCATCGGTAATTGATGAGAAGAGATTCAAGCAGTTGGGAAATGCCCACAAAATCCAATATACAGAACAAATAACAGAAGAGCAAGAACACAGCCTTGAGAAAGGTCACAGAGAACAGTGGTTTGAACCACCAAAGACCTCAGATGTAGACCTATCAGTAAGAAAGGAAAGGGAATAAAGGAGGGCATTGTCTGTGATGCTGAAAGGCATAAATAGTCAGGTTAGAGTGGATAGAATGGTTTGCTGTGTTAAATGCTGCACTGATGTCATATAGGGTTACTTACCCCTTAGACACTCCACTTGAGTGACATGGCCACATCGATTGTTTCAGACGTGATTCAAATATTTTCTTCAGTACTTCTTACAATGAAGACATATCGTCGCCTGACAATTATCTTCGCGTATGTCCATTTTTGTCAAAATCGAGTTTAGACTTGTTTTGTAGCAAAAATTTGCTTCTCTTTCTTCACTGTTAACCGTTAGGAGATACGAGGAGTCGTTTTAAAGATATTCAACAAAAACTACTTGTCGTATGTCCAATTTCAGTGTTACTTTGTCGTATCTCCAATTTATTTTGCCGTATCTCCAGTGCCGCATTCACGGTTTAAAAGTGCATTGTCGTATGTCCAGAAAAGCTCGTCGTTGATTGGACCATGGAGATACGACATCCCACTTCGTTGTATCATAGTGTCGTATGTCCAGGAAATAAAAACGTTCTTTTATTTAAAAAAGGGTATTAAACTTGCGCAAATTGAAACGAACAAAGTCACAATTGATTGTATATTGCTTTCTTTTATTATTGCATATTTTTTTAAATTTTTCTCACGTCAGGATGACTTGCAATTGAATTAAATCCATTTTATACAACATTTTTCAAAATTTCACAAAAACCACTCTAAGTTTTAGTTTAATTTTAGTGCAACATCCTTTAATTAATGTCGATGCTTTAATATGACGTCTTTGCTTGAAGTTTTATTGCACTGGATATATTTTTTTGGCATCCAAAGTTGCGAAACTTCAAACTCGTTTTTCTCGGAATTCACAAAAGTGGACATACGCGAAGATAATTGTCAGGCGACGATATGATGACCAATATTATTGATTTTTTAAATTTTAAGCCTCCAGATTGTTCTTTCTAGTTATAAAGAATAAATATCATAATCTGTTTGACCAACTTTTAAAGGACTGATTTTCTGCTGTACACCATACTCGTATGTTATCATTTTCTCTTCTGGTTTAATGTTTTGAGCCAGTTTCTCCAAGTTCTGACAACTGAGATAAATTCTATTCCAGAATCTACCAGAACATTAACTTCATTCCCTTTTGACTGAATTGCAAATTCCATAATGTTGTTAGTTGAATCAGATGAGGTTAGATTGGAAATTGTATCAAGATTTCTGCTCCATGCAATCAGAAAGAAAAACCAATTCTTAATTTGAATATTATTTATTGTTTTAGAAATTTTGATAAGCAGAATAGGCATGAGGTTTTGCCCTCATTGCTAACATGGTTCATTCCTGTATAGAAATGGATAGACTTTTATCACTGTGCCAACCATCCAACGGCATAATGGTCAGCACTTAAGTTTTACGACTACCCTTAGGCCATATAAAGTGTTATTGATATAAATTATGACAACTTCCCATGGGAGCAATTGGGACCTATGCCTATGAAAATTATATGAGGATACAGTCCTAGAGGTAAAGCAGTATATAGAGCAGAAGTACTATTTCACCTCTCGCTAAGTTATACTGCATGTTTATAGGAGACATACTGATGCACTGGTAAGCTGACTATATAACTAGATTAACTAGTGAACTTTGCTAAGTAGCTCTGCAGGGCAGACTTTAGGTGCATGTGCTCTTAAGCTTCAGACAGAGCTTGAAGCTGTTTGTTTGTTGTTTATCCATAACTCTGGGGCAGGGCCTGTTTACTAGTTGAGTTTATCCTGGACTATCTGAACTGGTATAATGTATTACACCAATTAAGTGGCAAATTCTGTTTTCTAACTTTATGTTTATTCTAAGGAGAGATGGAGACTAGGAAGACAGAAGGCTTACAGACACTGACAAAGCAAGAAGGAGACTGCCTGCTACCACTCTATGCATCTGCCCTAAGCTTGTCGTTTGTTTACATCATGTTGTCTTTGATGGCCTGTATGTCTATCTGTGTGTCTGTCTACCGGTTTGTTTGTCTGTATGCCCTCTAGCTCCCCACCCATCCACCTCTCTGTTTGATTCTTGCTTTTAGCCTTAACCTAAAATTATTCTCAGGCTGTTTGTTGTTTAAACAATTTCATTTGCTGTGCCATGAATCTGTTAATTGGCCTACACACTGGGTTAGGAAATAATCATGTGCCACATTTGGAGTCAGCCAGCCAGTGTGAAGGCTGTGCATATTGTTCAGGGGTGGGTCTGTCTGCATATCTCATACGCTGTGACTTTAGGTGAGCCATACTACTTTTCTCTTCAGAATGGACATAGCTGTGTAATATATGCATGTAATTCTTTTGAGTTAACTTGAACTATCAATCCAGAACATTGGTGCTTACATCAATTTTGGTAAACGAAATTGTCGTTTAGAAACAGACTCTTTTGTTGGACTCATGGAATGTGTTTTTTTTGGAGTTTTCTTTGGATTACACCGTGTGAGAAAGATGTAAAATTGAAAGTCAGGTTTAATTTAGAAAACATTTTGATGTTTTGTTGAAGTGATATAATTTTCATGAAGATTCTCTATAGCTATTACTATTACTAGCTATTATTACTATTACTATTATTACTATTACTAGGGTATTACTATTACTAGCTATTCATTTAGTATTCCATCATCATTTGCAACATTAACTCACATGTATTAGGAGTCTTCCCAGAGCATGTGTTGTGTAACCATTATTGTCATGACAGATGTGTAATTCAAGACAAAAAATTTCTGTTTCATATCCGTATACATGTTGGTTGACATTGAAAAGTCGCTGACAAAATATTTATGGGTTATTATAAAAAAGTGTTTGAGCAAAAAATATTCTGTTTCTGCTTGTGTATGCTTTTGTGATCAGGAGTTTTGAGTCAATCTCTGTGCCTTTGTATCACAGGATATAACTGAATCATGGATGTGAATGGTATAACTCGGTCTATTCATAGTGCGTCACCAAAGTTATATGTACACAACAGCAGAAGCCCGCTAATAACTAGTGACAATACATCCATAATATCTTGTGTGCATGTTCATGGCAGTAGGTGATTCATAATTATGATATATCTGATCCCAGATGCCATAATTTGTGACAGGCTTCCTGAACAATACCAGTAGATTTCTCATTGATTTTCTGTAGCAGATCAGATTGTCCATAGCATGCTGCTAGTTCCGAGCATGATTCTCAGTTCGCCCACAAAGCGAAGTCACGGCTTATTCACAGGCGTTACTTTTTATGATTCTTTGTGTTTGGGAGCCCACAAAGAAACAATAAAGTTGTGCTTTGATGAGTCAATTTTCTAGAGCGGAACATTGGTAACTTGGTATATAATATTACTGGTATATATGGTAGAATTTGTGGTATGTTATGTAAATGGAGTGTGTTATAAGAAGTTTATGGTGCCATTAGTGTAGCTGTCTTTTCTTGAATTAATTTTGTATAGTTGTGTTATTCTGTATAAATTTTATTTTGTAGCTCGTAGGCAGTTAAGTAATTATGTTTGCTGGCCGTTCACACTGGGCTGCAAATGAAATTTTAATTTGATCTTAGAAACATGACCATATGAGTAATAATGTTTAAAATGCTGGTAGTTCTGCCTTCGTGTTTCATGCGTTGACTCATGGGTCTGCATGAGAAACGAGCAAATGCGTTGGAGTTAGCTTTTTGTACAAGTTTCAAAGGCTTTTAGAAAGCTTTTGTGGCCAGCAGCTGTATGCCGTATATAGTGAGTCAGTTTTCATTGTGTGAATTTATGTACCTATACACATTTCTATGGATATAACTTGATAAGTGGGTCCTGGCAGCCAATTAGCCTTTCAGCCTTGCTCAGGAATGGGTTTCTAACTAATGCTTATCACCACCTTCTCAGACTGTGATTGCTTCAACTCAGCTGAGCTTTAATAAGCAAGTCTTTTTTAAACGGTGTCTATGTGTGCTTGATACAAGAAATGTGTGGTGAGTGAAGGCTTTGGATTGAGTAAACTTTCAGTGATTGATACCAAAAATTTAGTGTGAGTTTTTGTGTCTGTACGGAATGGATTAAGATTAGATCTGCTGTACAGTATTCATAGGTTTCTTTTAAATAGCCAATCTGATCTGCAATTGTCTTTATTATAGATTTTATTTAATCTTGGTGCTCATGTCTTCTGTATGGCTTAGTAATTGGAAAACAGTTTTTCTTATGTTTAAGGCATCGGTTCAAGAATGAGGATTAAATAATCTGTTTGGCTATGTTTTATTAAATTAAATATTATAGATTTATATGTGATGCAATCTTTATAGATCGGCATCTTTTGCCTGGTCAGCTGAATTATACTGTGAGTTTGGCGGCATCCATACAAAACACTCACGTACAGATTCATACACAGAACACAGATTGCATATATACACATGCCACACATGCATGCATGCACACATTGAGCAACATGTTTATGGTCTGTTTAGAATTAAATATAAAGCACAATTTACAAGCTTATTGTGGATGATCACTAGGCCTAAATGACAATATTTTATTTGAGATTTATATTCTGTTATTCAGTTTTAAGTTTCAAATGTATAGGTCAAAGTATAAAAATGGAATGTTATGCATGTTTGACAGTAGTTTTTAATGTGACACTCAAAGGCATTTGAGTGCCTTTGAGCTCTCAGTTAAGAGGAATGCAAGAATGGTTGTGTCAGGCAGTGTGCCAGATTTTTTATACCATGGACAGCAGCAAGCCTAGAGTTTTAGCAAACTATTTTTGTAGAGTATTAAATAGAAACATACGATAATAGTGCAAATAATTGAAGTGCTGATGTTAGAAATATTCTTAGAACAAAGAACTGTGGAATTATGGAATATACCCAAGTGCTCTGAACTTTAGATTATCTTGATCTGCAGAGTGGTGAAATGCTGAATTTAGTAATTTATGTGCTGTTTGCAGCTCTTATTGAACTTCTAGAATAAATAAATAATTGGTGTGTGTGTGTGTGAAACTTGTTACTTATCTCTTTTCAGTCTGCTTCCAGCCAATCCTCTCCCTTGCCATCTGAGCTTCTCACTGAAAGTGTACAGTCAGTGTACTCAGTATGGTTGTGCTGGCTAGGAACTCAGATTGGGGCAGAAATCTCAGCCAGATTCGAACCCCTGATCTCTCAATTGACTGTTCAGCATGCTAACCAATACACGATCGAATAAACAGTGTGTGTGTGTGTGTGTGTGTGTGTGTGTTTGGTATGTAGGTGATGGTGGGGGAAGGCAATGGCACTCTTAGCTTTGAGTGCTTTTGAGTGTTTTTCTGCTGGAGAAATATGATTACCTTTGAGATTTATCTCGGCTCTCATCAGTAGCAGCAGATGCCTTTGCCGCTCTTTCTCTTTCGGGCTGAGGTGAGGTAGGGAGAAAGGGTGCCCTTTCCGACTCCCCTGGGTGGCAGGACAGGTCTGCATCCCATGGAATGAATTCCAGCACAAGCAGGCCTATATCTGTGTTAAACTTGATGCTGTGCTCTTGCATGTAAATACCCACTTTAGCTTTGCTGCAGGAAATGTTTTAGTCAGATGCAATAGAACGTTCACAGGAATAGTAAAAGGATAAATCATCAGGAAAAAGGAACATTTGCAAAGACATTAGAATAGAGGGTGACCACTGGTAAACTGTTAGAACAAAGGAATAGCAAAAGCTAAACCATATTAGGTTAAAGGAGAGCTCAAAGTTAACCATGTGGAAAAAGAAGAATAGCAAGGGCTGGACTAATTGAATAGAATCATATAAAAAATTTAATCCAAATCAGGCTCTTTGTTCATTTTTTGGATCAAGAGCGCAAATTGAGAATGGAACCACGTTCCAAGACCCTAGCATGGCTGCCTACGGTCCGTGTAAATAAAGAAGTCTATGACTCACAAGTACAACAAGTCTACCAATTTGATGTTTAACCGTGGAAGCAGGATTAAAATAGATGAGAATCATATTAAATCTTAATCTCAGAATTACAAATGCTTTAATATGAAGGAATTATGAAATCAGCATCATGCAAAATTTATTGTCATATTTAAGCTGATTTACTTTTGTATAAATGTATAACTTGTGTTTAAGTTGTGCTGACAGACAAGCTTTTTTAAACCCCATTCTGCTGAATTTCCACACACACACACTTTCATTCCATATCTTTGGTATATGGGAATTATTAACTTGTCTTTCCTAATCAATATCTCTTTCTTATTAGTACTGAAGCTTGACAGTTGCTATCTGTTCACATGGACCAAGGCAATTTGTTTGATGCATCTTCTCTTGTAACAAGACCTCGCATCAAACCAGTGTACATCAAGGAGCTGTTTGTTCTACTAATGAATCAGACTTAGTCACAATCACCACACTTACCATACCTTTACACAGGGATTTTTACAAGTTTCATTTTTATGGGCATCAATGGGACTTTGTACTGCTCTGGGTGTTTTTCTTACTTTAAATATGCTAACTAGACTTATATGCAGGGCGGTAAACTTCAACACTGAGACCAAGACAGTGGAGACCAAGACAAAATGTTCCGAGACTGAGACCGAGACACATGGTCTGAGACAGTTCAAGACTGAGGCTTTTCAGCATTTATTGCACAAGTGGCAGGGTGCCGTAATTACAGAATAAACAATAAAAAACAACTTTGTATCCAAATTCCAAAACAATTTTTCTCATATTAAACTGTTCAAGCCTGATACCAGCTACAAGTCACTGAAGTCAGCCAATCACCTGATTAAAGAAATTGAAATAATTTAGAAATGCTCTATTTCATATCTTGCAGTTTATCTGTTAAACCAGAAGGCTTGAATTTATAACTCCTGATGTTTTTAGCACTTCTGACAAGTTTAATAGCACAAGAAGTTGAGACAGTTTGGGTGAGAAACATGGAGACCATTTCTACAAGAGAAGAAGACTTTCGCTATGAGATGGTTTCCAAACGTCCAAGACAATAACTGTGAGACCAACAAGACCGAGGCAGAAGTGACCGAGACATAAACAAAATCTTTTTCTAGACATCTCAAGGCCTATAAGGTGTCTCAGGACAAGGACTCCTATATAGTTATCCAGACCTCCTTGTTAGTTATCCAGACCTCCTTGCTCAGGAGCATACAAAACTCTGATACAAACTGTTTCAATCACTTCAAGATAATTTCTGGTTTCTTAAAGCTGCTGTTGTTTATATTGATCAGTTAATGAAACATGCAGGCTGTGTTTGTCGAAGATGTTTGAGTTATTGCTAAGCTGCTTTATGCCGTAATAGTTGTTATAAATAATTTCTGCTGTACATAGTCAACTTTGTTGTCGAAAGATGTTGTTAAATCGAAAGATGTTGCTAAACCGTAGATCCAGCTAGACTCTGGTGACACTTGACAGGTGCTATATAATTGAATTTTGTTGCAAGGTTAATTCTTCTGTTTTAAACAAGATCTGTAAAGGATTGCAAAGGTTAGCTGTCAACAAGGATATCTGGTAAATGTTACTGCATAAGATAAGGAAAGTAGTTTGATGTTTACTGACACCAGGGCCCATTTCAGAGGACTCATTTAATGAGCCTTAAGCCGGGTCCAATTACTGCTATTCATCTGGGTCTTTATTTGATTACTGTATCTAATTAGTGCACATCAGGTTAATTGCCAAGCTGCAATGAATTTGATTGGTGACATTTTGTATATGTGACAGGAAGTGCAATGGGAGACAGTTTCTGGTGACACTTCTTCAGGACGGACATCTGGTTTTGACCGAGATCGTTCTCTACATTGTGCTTCTCTTTCACAATTCAGCAATAAAAGAAATCATTTAGTCTGCCTTCCACAAAACAGTTGCAGCAGCAGCATCAGTTGAAGAATGAGCCGAGCGATCAGCTTCAATCGAGGCAGAGGTAAGAAAGTTAATTATTTAAAATATATTTTTGTCTTCCTGAAAATTAATTTATTATTTTGAGAAGTCTGGAGTTCATACATTCAACAGAGCACTAACATGTTGCAAAAACTTTGCTCAGGACACCAGTGGTTGCAGCAGATTGCCTAGTTTTATATTGACCTGCCTTATGATCTGCCAAAAATTCTTAGGAGTTTTTAATTTCTTCTTTACATTTGATTTCTTCGGTCTGCTGATTAACTTCCATGACCCTGATGCAACCTGCTGGCATTGTATAACTGGGCTTCCACTGCTGAACACACACTTTTGCACCCTCTGCCCCCTCCAGTAAACTCATGTGGAAATTACTATGGCTCTGCTCTACTCTGGCTGCATACTGTAGTTGGTAAGTTCAGGTAGTGAGGGAGATGAGTGACCCTCTGCCCTCTTATGTCAAGACAAGGTTAAGAGAAATGAAGTTGCCTGTCAGCGTAGTGCTCTTTCTTTGTCAGAGTTCGCTTCATCACTGTTTAGTAAGATTTAGCAAATAAATGATAGTTTGATTCGTTGACAGGTTTGTAGATATCTGTCTGACATTGCAGTAATGGATTTCATATATAGTATTAATAGGAAAGAAGTCCATTAAGAATAATTGATAATATAAATGCAAAGAAATACGTATCATGTTACACATTTTTGCTCAAGTTCCAGTCGGGCCTCCACATATGAGTGCCGTGCCGCACAGAGGCTGAGCAGTGTGAGCACCAGACATATAGGTATGAACGATTGAACGTGTGAGCACAGTGTAGCGGCCCTGGACCTAGTATGCACTAGTGCCATGCAGAAACCAAGATCCAAGCACTTCTGTAGCACTAATACAAGTTTAGCCCATGTGACGAATCCATTCTTGCTCTAAAGAAATTTTTCTTCAGTTGAATAAATAATTAATTAATCGGCATAGATAAAAAATATAACAATTGATATACGTGCAAAGCGTACCTACATGCATGCATGCATAAGTAAATAATTAATAAAAATGTGTAGAGTTCACACGAGTCCTTCTACGTTTATATGTCTTGAGGTTACAGCAACCAATACCATGATTGGAATTGAAAATTTCGACTCACACGAATTTCAAGAGGCAGTTCTTGGCTCGTTTGTAAATACTTCATGCAACTGAGACTGACGATTTGAAAGATGTGTTATGAGAAAATTGCTGTTTGTTTTGTGAATAGTTTCTTAGTGATTATAATTATTATTGTCCATTTTACGATGAGCATTGAGCAAACATGAAAGACATGTGATGAAAAACATTTATTGCCGTTTTATAAATAGCTGTATAATAATTTTTAACAGGGTAGCTCGGGTAGACAGTGTTATGAATAACAATAATGTAATCATGAAGAAGTGGACCTTGCTACAAGCTGATGCCTAAATTGCTGAGCTCGCAAAGTGGAAGTTAGTGTCTCGGATGCAAATGGATAATTTATATAAATATATGTGTTCTTACCAAAGCATCTGCCTGTTGACATGTGCCTTTAGAGCATCTGAAGGCACCAAATTAGACCTAATTATTGGAAGGAATGTGCTCTAAGTTAGACCACTATAATGGAATGTGTGCTGTATTTAAAGTGGAGCATCGGCAATATTAATCAACTCTAGCCACTATTCTCTAAAGAACATAATTGCTGGATTAATATGACATAATTACTGGATTATTTTGGGCCATAGTAATGCTTATCAAATTGTAGACTCCTCCAGACATCGTGCAAATAAGCTGTATGGTGACTTTTGCTTTGAAATTCCAAACAAGAAATCTGAAGATTCCATTTCCAGAGTAAAAGATTATGTAACAAACCTTTTGATTTTTCTAAAAACTGCCATTTAGGAATTGTGATATGCAACGTAACACTCGTAACAGTCATGCTTTTGGTCGTATTAAGAATTATGCAGTTGCCTGTTTAAAATGAGTCACACTTTTTGTGAAATTCAGACAGCAATTTCACAATTTATATGTGTATTGTGTAGCATGCTTCACAGTTCTGTTACAATTATGAGCTGTAATTTATAAAAAGTCAAAAATTGAAAGCACTGCACCAGACAAAAGAACAATAAATGTGTCAAGCGCGATCGAAAGCCGTCGCTTGTCGCTACACAGATACAGAGATATAGGCGAGTAAAGGCGAGAACGGTCAAAAATACGAAAAATGGTTTTATGGTGTATTATTATTTAAAAATATGTCTACTTTCAATATCTGCAATTAAAAATTTTGAATTCAAATGCTTAGTGTTGAAAAAATGACTTTTACCGCATGTGGTGTCAAAATTTGCGTTGAATCAATCGCTCCATGAGCTATTTTCAAAGTTAAAATTCGCTACGAACGACAGAGCTATTATACGCCATATGGACTATTTCTTGTAGTCGTGTCTACCACATAATAAATTTTCCCTTCAATATGGTACTGAATGGTCCATAAAAGCTGTTTCACCCGTTTAAATAAGCAGGTTTTGGTCAAAGTTTTAAGCATTCATTATTGCTTGCCTGACAACAAGGATGATTATTATTCAAGCCACGCCTCCGACCCAGTTTTCTTAGAGTCTAATTGGCTGACGAGACATATCGCGACACTGACCTTCGATCGTGCGCATGCGAGCTAGCAATTCTTGGTCTCTCAACTTGTTGATGTTGCTCATTTTCTTTAGTTAGGCCTACTTTCGGAGAGAAACGTTATTTTTGCGTTTGTTTCGGAAAGAATTCGTATGAAAATTATTCACACTAAGCTTAATTTACATTAGCCTAATGGAAAGTGAAATTCTGAAGCTGTTAAACTGTTCAAATAGTGATAGCCTAGGCAGGCCCTAATCGTAATCCTAGCCTTATCTCCAAGCTTCTAAAGTGCCATTCGAAAGCCAAGTGTGGAGCACCAGCTTATTCACGAGCGCTGCGTCAAGTCAAAAGGGTTGTCCGTAAGAGTAGTCCAAAGGTGGTCCGGGTCGAGTTACCATAGAAAATGAATTCATAAGACTGTCCGATGAACACGGGTCTTATTCAGCGAAGCGATAAAGATTCCGCCGACGATAGGAAACATGTGGTCTATTGTCTAAGTGAGTACATAATTAGAATTCTTTATAAGATTTGAAAGAGTCTCGTATTTAAGTCAGTTCTGTTTATCGGACCCAACGTATTCCATTCATGCCTGCTTGTCGAGTCAACAAATCGCGAACAATTAGGCCTATATCGTAGGTCCCTTCACTCTTCACTCTTAGCTGTTAAACTGTTCAAATAGTGATAGCCTAGGCAGGCCCTAATCGTAATCCTAGCCTTATCTCCAAGCTTCTAAAGTGCCATTCGAAAGCCAAGTGTGGAGCACCAGCTTATTCACGAGCGCTGCGTCAAGTCAAAAGGGTTTTCCGTAAGAGTAGTCCAAAGGTGGTCCGGGTCGAGTTACCATAGAAAATGAATTCATAAGACTGTCCGATGAACACGGGTCTTATTCAGCGAAGCGATAAAGATTCCGCCGACGATAGGAAACATGTGGTCTATTGTCTAAGTGAGTACATAATTAAAACTCTTTATAAGATTTGAAAGAGTCTCGTATTTAAGTCAGTTCTGTTTATCGGACCCAACGTATTCCATTCATGCTTGCTTGTCGAGTCAACAAATCGCGAACAATTAGGCCTATATCGTAGGTCCCTTCACTCTTCGATATCAAAGCCTTATTTCTTTGACTAGCGGCTCATTAGCCTAATAAGCCTCCTACTCGAGTCAACAAATCGCGAACAAATGTATCATCAGTCACAATGTTTGCATAAATTTAATCAAATCAAGAATGGGGTATAGTAGGCTACCATATTCGAGCTTACCTTGAAGGACCTTGTTAATTATTTGTTTGTGTTAGGCTATTTAAGACTCATACATCGTCGGTCGGTCAAAATGAAACGTCGATCTGTCCGCCTGCGCGTTAGATGCGTTGTTTGCATTAGTTTAATTAATTCAATTCAGCAGTAGATTGTATTTCTATCACAGTTTTGAAAGTAGTAGTTCGATTTTCATGCCGTTTGATGTATTCGATACAGGATATAGCCATGCATTGACCAGCAAAATTGCAGAAGAATAAATTAATGGTTACTAAGGACTTACCCGACACAAATGTTCCGAAACTTTAAGCTCGATTTTCTCAATTGTAATGATTTAGCAAATTGCAGATTCAAATGAGTATAACTTCAGTTAGAAATAAGATATTTTCATTCTGTAAAAAGTATTTTGAAGAAAAATATCTGTAGAATATGAATAAATATAAAGGTCCATAACCATCATGTGACGGGAAATCATCCCCCCCGTCACAAATAAGAACTTTATATTTTTAAGATGGATACCAATGTTAATGTTGTCTAACCTATAATATTATTAGAACATCTGCTACTATATAGTACTATTTATTTGAACTCCAAACATCTGACTTGACAGGTTGTGTGCTTTCAAGTAACCACTTTGTGTCCATCAGTGCCTATTTCTTATGCAAAGCTGGGTTTTGAACATCTCTCTTCTAAATTTACAGTCTGTTATCAAATTCTCTGTGCATGCTATAATTCGAATCACATATATGTGAAAACATTTCCAGTTTTGACCAGCAAGAGCCATGATATCTATCTATATAAATAAAAAGGAAACTTCACAAGCGTGCGTTATGAGTGTTCTTGGAAAGCTATATACGCACCGATTGTTTTGAAAATTTTACAAAACCTTCCATTAAAATAGAACTGTGTTGTAAGATGCTTTTTTCCGAAAAAAACCCAATCTTTTCCACAAAAAGAGAACTTTTAATTCCATTCGACCGCCATTTTGAAATTATACACATTCCAACGTCAATGAAGGTTGCCAGATTTCTGAAACGTTTTTGTCGCGAAATCACGTTGTAAAGTCGCCCAAAAGTCGCGAGATGATCAGGGTTGCCACATTTCGGAAACACTTTGTCGCGAAATCACATTGTAAAGTCTCTCAAAAGTCGCGATAGCGCATATGTCGCTGCCGGGAAGAAGCGGTGTGAGGGAGGAAAGAAGGAGGGAGCAGGACGAAGAGGGATGGGAGGGACCGGAGGGGAGGGATAGATAAGGGAGGGATGCAGGGAGGCAGAGGGAGGGAGGGGAATGGGACTGGGAGGGGAGGGGTGAGGGGAGGGGAGGGAGAGGGCTGGAGGCAGAAGACGGTCTTTTCTGCCACAGCAACGCGTGGCCGGATACAGCTAGTATGAAATAAAACCTTTGCCAGAAACTTTTATTTCATAGATAAGTGAGGTTTTTAATTGCACTGTAAGTTCTGTGAGATTGTATGTTGGGTAGCAGACATTTTATTCACTGTTTGGCATGTTACATGCTTAGTGATTCCTGCAGCATGACTTCTCTTAGAATGTATTTTGGGCTGGATTTTATCTACACTTAGATTCTTAGAAGGACAGACTTTGTGACGTTAGAAAAGACTTTGGTCACATAGATTCAGTGTGTGATTTGTCAAAAAAGAAGTGTGGGGGTCGGCTTAATTTTCTTGTTTTGGGGGGGGGCCAAAATACGCCGTGGCATATCCGACTAGGGGGTCTGGGGGAGCGTCGTAAGCTCCCCCAGCGGGGTCCGGGGCGGAGCCCCGGCCGCTATTGATTTGGTGCAATCCAAAGCAAAATCTTCTATTGAAAGTGAATTGAATAATATCACCTTTTTAAAGATCAGTTAACATGTTATTTATGTTAAAGGGTTTGAAGTTTATAATAGTGGCATAGTGCAACATAAGAACATAAAAGTCTAACTTCAACATAAAAGTTGGCTGTACAAATGCAGTAAAATGCACAGGTGCAGGATATATTGAGGTCACAATTTAAAGCGAATGAAATCAGAAAATGTAGTAACCAAAAAACTTGAAACTTTTACCGGCAGTCCAGCACACGATCAATACTTCGCAGTTAGCACCAAAATCAATGATCATACTTAGTATATGTACCCTTGGAAAGCCGAGCATACTTGGAAGTTGGCACCAAAATACTTGTTACTTAGTACAACGCAAAGTGAGAATAATACTCAGCAGTCAGCACTCAAAATAATAAAACAATAGTAAGGTCCTAGGATGAACGAAGTGCTCGGAACTTCCCAAGTCACAAGCTGTAACGCATAAACTAAATACTGTTCTTATAACAACTCACAAGAAATAACTTCAAATAAGAAGATATTTGTGTTCCTATTGAGGACTAAAAACAGAAATAATTTCAAATGACAACAGAAACAAGAATCATCAATAACGAAGTGCAAATTATTTATGATGAACTAGTCATCATGCGAAAATTATTGAAATAAAATTGTCATGTATGATGTAGCCTAATTTGTGATGAACTCTAGCTAAGTGGTAGTGACTAGTCAAAAGAGGGGGTCGAAATTGGACCCCCACACCTTTTTTTTGGAGGTCGAAGTGTGGGGGTCGGGCCATAGCAAAGAGGGGGTCCGACCCCCCCAACCCCCCCGGCAAATCACACCCTGCATAGATTCACTTGATTTCTATAACGAATATACATGTAGATGAATGGAATGAGGAAGCATCCATTGGATTTGGGTTTCATTATCAGTGAAGGAAAAGTTGTGTGACAGGAATTTGTAGTGTGGAGAGATGGCTAGACTCTAGTTCTTGGTTTATTGGTCTGGCTGTGGGAAAGTGAAGGGGATGAACGTAATGGCATTGTAGTGTTTAGAAACTGTTTGGAGTACATGCTAACTGGCTGTGCCGGGCTGTACCTGGCTGGGATTAGCTGAGCTGGGTGAGGACTTGCTGTGTGCCTCCAGCCTGTAGGGAAGAATTAACACTTTGGCTGGGGTATTGCCACTCGTTGGCTTTTCTGCCTTTCTTCCAGGTCCATCTGTGCTCTGATGGGAATTATGATGATTAGCATGATAATTAAAAGGGCTGATTGTAAAGCTGCCTCTGTCTGGTTTCTATACCCTTGGGCCATTGACACTTGCTGTGGCTTTTGAGACCAAAGGAGGTTCAGTTATGCACTTAGTGCCTAAGTGAGGGGGACTTTTGAATTCAAATTCCCAACACCATGTTCAGGAGAATGATGAACTATTTGAATGGAAAAGCGGACAAGGCTGGATCTTTTGTTTCTTCTGTTCCAATTCTTGGCCACTGGAGAGAAGCAGAGAATGGTTAGTAACTTGATAACTGAAGATTTGAAGATTTTGAACTGTTGGAAATTATTATTATCTGCATGCTAAATCTGTTCTCCTAACTTGGTTTTGGAAAATCTGTGTGCTTAAACTAAACTCGTCTCCTGATGCAACTTTTTATGGTGCTGAAGAATTTCAAAGATTACATGTTGTGGGGTGCACGAGGGAGTAGTGCTGGAGCATTGAACCTTTCAGTTGAAGGGTGAGATTGCCATTTTTTAAAGCAGAAATCACGGTTCTTTGGTCTGCATTCATCAGCTTTTACCACAAGAACCTGTCTATGTACTTCCAAATGATGCAGTATTCCTAAGTTTCCCATTGTCTACGTGTTGACCATGTTTCTATAGAGTTTTAGTTACGGTAATTTAAGTACCGGGTACTATTATTATTAGTGATGCATGTAAGGTGTGCATGGTTACAGTGAAATGTGAATCTGTGGTACATATAGTCGGCCAGTGCCCACCTGGAGAAGGTGCAGTTAGATAGATATTCCAGTGCTGGAAAGCCACTGAAAAATAATCTAAAAATCGCTTTTGAAGGAAGTGAATTAGAGCTATGATGACTCTTTTGATGAGAGTGGTAGTCGATTCTATCCCTAAGGGGTGGGGGCAGAGACATGAAATGCAAGTGAGCCGACAATTGTTCTGCAACATGGCTCAGCTAAAAGACAGAGGTGTACTTGTTTTGCAGCAGACAATGAAGAGCGCTGTTAGGAGTTAGCAGTGATTGAAGGTTTGCTGTTGTGGAGGGCTTTGTAGGTCAAACAGGCTAATTTAAATTTTATTCTGAATTCAATTGATTTAATAGGAAGACAATGCAGCTGATGGAGTAGGACTGAGGAGCATGTTCATAGTATGTATGCTCTTGCTGATATGAAGCGAGACCTCTGTCATTAAAGATGTCTCTGTCTGTCTGTCTGTCTGTCTGTCTGTCTGTCTGTCTGTCTGTCTGTCTGTCTGTCTGTCTGTCTGTCTGTCTGTCTGTCTGTCTGTCTGTCTGTCTGTCTGTCTGTCTGTCTGTCTGTCTGTCTGTCGACTACACTAACATCTAAAAACAAATGACCTGAAGCGAGACTTTGCTCAAAACAACGCTTCATTTGTATGCAAAGCGCTTTGCTGTGCTGTATAAATTGTTATAATGGTTTGAGCTTGATTGTTCTAACTGTCATTCGACCCACTTTTGACAGACGCTTTTTCAAGATATTTACCACAGCTGATGTTATGGTCAGGCTTAGAACTTGAGATTTTAATATTTGCAAACACTTACCTGAAAATTTTGAGCACGGGTCGTCAGTGCTAGTAAGGGATGTCACCAAGTCTCACTATATATATATATATATATATATATATATATATATATATATATATATTATTTAATCACATGAATAGGACTTAAGGTAGAAAGTGGTGGATGGAATGAAAGAAGAATGGAAGGAACGAAGGAAGGAAGACTATAAGTGAAAGAGAAAATGAGAAACAGAGAAATAGAGCAATATACCAAATAAACTGAATAGATTGAGACTGGAGAATGTGATGTTGTCAGAAGGTAGAGGAACGAGATGGTCATTAAAGAGTTTTGAGATGAAGAGTTTTGAGATGGTCATTAATAAGTTTTTAGATGGTCATTAAAAAGTTTAGAGATGTTCTTTAGTTTTTGAGAGGGTCATAAAAACCTTTTGAGATAGCCATTAAAAAGATTTGGTTAGTAAGGAGTTCAGAAGATAAGACATTTGTAATAGTTAGTGAGGAGAGTTGAGTTGAGTTGAACCTTAAAACAGTTTATAAATACAGTGTACAATTTGATATTTTATTAATTGAATGAATGTTGATCGGTAGAATGGAGATTTTAGCATTCAAAGTCAAGCATACATATGCTGCACAATTATTTTGTACTGATGTCACAACTTATCTGGTAAAGAGCATTTCCCTAAAGATTCTTTAATGGAGCTAGATATTTATTGCAGAAATAGCTCAACATAATTAGTCTGTCAGTCTGCTGAGCAGTTCCAGCCAGCACAGCAGTAGTTCGGATGTTTGGCAGTTACTACGGCTCTGTATATAAAGCGGTCTCTGTGCTGGGCAGTAACAGCCCTGCAGAAGTAGACTTTGGCAGGGTGGGCTTTGTGCGTGATAATAAAAATCTGTTCCATTTGTAAGTGCTGAGTTTTTTGCTGATCATGCCAATCGAGGGCTGAGATTTTCCATCTGTTGCCTCCCAACAAACGGAACAACTGAGAGGAAATGAAAGTCCAATCAAAGCTTTTGACAGCTGGGTACACAACAACAACAACAACCACAACAATAACAACAATAACAACAACAACAGCAGCATACACTGATCTGTGTTTGTTCTAAGTTAGCACTTGATGGTTTATCTTGCCTACGCACGTCATATGGACCTCGAGGGCACAGTTTTGAATTCTTGTGGCTGTGATTAATTATATAATCAAATTAATTGCTCGCAGTCACTTTATGATGAAGGCCACTCTGAGACAATCTCAACTTCACAGCCACAAATCATGAGTGAAGAGAATGGTTTCAACTGCTTTGTCGAATTTAGGCAAAGAAAAGCAAAGAAATCTACACGTGCTGCACACACACACACACACACACACACACACACACACACACACACACACACACACACATGTATGCCACGTGTTGGTGCCTTTGCTTTTCTTTGCCTTAATTTGACCAGCAGTTGAAACCATCATCATCATTGTTCTCCTCCGTCTGGCCGTGATGAGGTTTTTACATTACGGTTCCACCTTGCTCTGTCCTTGATGTTATCCATCACATTCCTCATATCCATGCTCCTTTCCTCCAGATCTTCTCTTATGCTTTGTCATCTGGTCAACTACGCAGCGTCGCGCATTCTCGATTGTTGGCCCATCTAATTGGAATGGACTTCCATTGTGCCTACTATCTAGAAATAATGCCAATTATTTTTACAGGTTACTGAAATCTAATTTATAATACCGTGGTTGGACTTGAAGTGCCTATGGGTGGGTTTATTGAAGGGGCTCTAGATAATAATAATAATAATAATAAGACGATTTATATAGCGTCGTAGCTCAGCCGAGGCCGAAGGAAAGGGCGCTGAACACGGGATAACATGTTACTGTCAATACATAAACGATTGTTTGAATAGGTAAGTTTTGAGACTGGATTTAAATGTCTCCACAGATGGTGCCATCTTCACGTGGGCAGGAAGACTGTTCCATGCAGATGGTCCCGACACAAAGAACAAGCTTTCACCAAACCTCGTGGTTGACCGATACAAAATGACTAGATACTAAATCTATATATATAAAAATGAAACTTTCCAACCGTGCGTTATGAGTGTTTTCGAAAACTGACGAACCGATTGTTTTGAAATTTTTACAAAACCTTCCATTCCAATAGAACCGTGTTGTATTATGCTTTTTTCCGAAAAAACCCAATCTTTTCCACAAAAAGAGAACTTTGAAATCCGTTCGACCGCCATTTGCAAATTATACATGTCCCAACGTCCATGAGGGTTGCCAGATTTCGGAAACGTTTTTGTCGCGACATCACGCTGAAAAGTCGCCCAAAAGTCGCGAGATGACCAACTTCGATTTGGGTTGCCCAAAAGTCGCGATAGGGCATATGTCGCTGTCGGGAAGGAACGTGTGAGGGAGGAAAGAAGGAAGAAAGAGCGGGACAAAGAGGGAGTGAAGGGACCGGAGGGGAGGGATGGAGAAGAATGGGAGGGGAGGGGTAGAAGGAGGAGGGGAGGAGGGGGAGTGGAAGGAGAGGCGGAGGGGAGGGGGAAGGGGGAGGGAGGGAGACGTTGGAGGGGGAGGGGAAAGGGAGGGGGACGGAGAGGGGACGCGGGAGGGGAGGAGGGAGGGGGAGGGGAAGGGGCGGCGGAGGGGAAGGACGGGGGAGGGGGAAGGGGACGGGGGAGGGGAGGGGGACGGGGAGGGGGATGGGGGACGGGGAAAGGGAGGGGAGGGAGACGGGGGAGGGAAGGAGGCAGATGACAGTCTTTTCTGCCACAGCAACGCGTGGCCGGGTACAGCTAGTGAATAAATAAAGGAGTGAATCTTTCTCTTAATTTGTATGACATTACACATTATTAAAAAAATTTAATTGCATTTTCTTTGGTTCTTTTGACACAAACAGGTAAATCTTGGGTTCATCCTCCTGAGGCATTGCTCAAGGGTCAAGTCCTCTATAATGTCAAGGTTAGTTGCTTTCTCTGTTGTTCTTCACATTTTGATTTGCTTGTACATAGTCATTTTTTTATTCCTGCCTCCTTTCAGAACAAGTTATGTGGGGAATGTTATGTCATTCATCATTTGTCTTCTGTTGTTGGAGAACAACAGAAGAGAGCCTTGTACTCTGTTTCATACAGAACACTTGTTATACAAAGATATATAAAGATACTGACATTGTTTATGCATTTTAGACAAGAGCCAAGACCCATACTTACAAGTGTTTCCAAAAGACTTTCTTACTTCTGAAGCTTATTAGTAATCTTATGCTCTGCCACTAGATTAACAGCCCTCAAAATATGCCAGGATTTTTCATTGTGTAACATTCTCATTATAGTTCATCTTCATAATCATTACCCCAATCTGTACTGAATGTAGTGGCATCTTTCTTTAACCCTTTTACGAAGAGCATGTAGTAAATTTTAGCAGGTTAAGATTGATTTGTTAAACAATATTCTGTCTCATGACATCATTATGATTGCAAAAAGCTTCTGCTTTTTATGATCTACAGTTTTTGGGTTGCGTTGAGGTGGACCAGCCGAAAGGATCTGAGATGGTGCGTGATGCGATACGAAAGATGAAGGTAATCCATATATCTATCGATTTCTTTTCTGTCATATGTTGTTTCCTACAGTTGACCGTAACTACTTGTCTGTCCCTAATGATGTTTTCTCTACTTGTGAGGAGGAAACAACAGTCGCCCACAGCAGTGTCTGAACGCCGATGCTTGAATGTGCCATTATGAAACAAGCAACAAAGTCCGATACAATGATGTAACAAAGTCTTACCAGAATGTGGATGTAAAGTAAAAGGAATAAGATGTACAGAGCATGTCGATGTGATTTATTTAAATCTACTTTTTTAATTTGATATATTCAGATAATTTAGTACAGTGCTGCATGTATTTGTACTGCGTGGGACTGCACACAGGATGTTAATTAAGCTCTAGGTTGGCTGATATGACATTTCTTCACATCATGGGTAAACTGATAGCATATAAATGCATCCACATCATGCGTGCATAGTGCATGCGTACCAATACCAATACATGTACATACGTAGTTTTTACGTACATTTATACAGATAAACACACGCAAACGTACATGTTTCAACCTGCTACATATATTTTGATGGATAGAAAATAGTGTAATGGTTAATATGCTACATTGTCAACTTTCATGTAGGTGATTCAGATGACTGAGTACTCCAAAAATATCCACATTGAGAAGATAACATTGGCAGTAAAGGAAAAGACTTGTCCATGCACCCTCATAATTTATTATGCCACTGACACATAAAATGAAGTCTCTAGCAATTCATAGACACTTCGGCTTCTTGTCGTTCTTGTCGTTAACTGCTTCTTTTTCCGTATTATTTCTTTTCACTTTTTCCTCCTTATTTTTACTTATTTCAACTACAACTGTACACTTCCTCTGTACACATGTTGTATCATTGTATAAATTGTCAGAAGGAAATGTTTCAATTTCTGTGCCAACCTGCCTGTTCCAAATTTCATGGTCAGCTGATGACTGTTTTTGGACATTTACTTCTTTTGTGCTCAGCAGTGATCGAATTTGTTAGGCTTAGACTTTGTCCTTTGTTTGGTTAACTGATTTTGGGTAACCCCATTGTTTCTTGTTTCAATGTGATTGTTAATGGTTCATGTCCATTGTTGCTGCCAATTAACTTTTAGTCATGGAGTAAATGCTTTGTTGGAAGCCTTCACCATTGTGTTTTCAATCCTTTCATCCTAGTGATGAATTCATGAATAATAATAATGAATAGTTTAGGTAGTCATCATATCCTGCAATGTATGCAGGATATGATGACTACCAGAAATATTACATTACAGAGAAATGTGCCGGTACCTTTATAGGTGTATATGCTTTATGCAGAGGCCATGTGGTAGTTTTACTAACCTGTCATCGTAGCATGTGAGAATCAAATCCTAATCCTTTGTGATATTAGCATTTTACTAGCATTTTAATAGTTTAGGTCCCTTCCTGTAGAACTGAATTCTTTTCCACTCCTTCCAGCGGAGGCAGTGACTCAATGCATCCGCACCTCATGATATACTGGTGATGGTTATAGTTGTTCAAACAGCCATTGACATGCAATCAGTCCCTTGATCCTGGTTTATGCTGTCCAGAGAATTTGTACACAGTCATGGTCAAGCAGTGATTTGCCTAACATAAGCTTCTGTCATGGCAGCTGCTTGTGTTGCATGACAGATTTGAGCACCATATCTGTGAGTTTGAAGTCAGGAGTGACAAGTAATGTTGGATTTGTCAGGAGTGACAAGTAATGTTGGATTTGTCAGGAGTGACAAGTAATGTTGGATTTGTCAGGAGTGACAAGTAATGTTGGATTTGTCAGGAGTGACAAGTAATGTTGGATTTGTCAGGAGTGACAAGTAATGTTGGATTTGTCAGGAGTGACAAGTAATGTTGGATTTGTCAGGAGTGACAAGTAATGTTGGATTTGTCAGGAGTGACAAGTAATGTTGGATTTGTCAGGAGTGACAAGTAATGTTGGATTTGTCAGGAGTGACAAGTAATGTTGGATTTGTCAGGAGTGACAAGTAATGTTGGATTTGTCAGGAGTGACAAGTAATGTTGGATTTGTCAGGAGTGACAAGTAATGTTGGATTTGTCAGGAGTGACAAGTAATGTTGGATTTGTCAGGAGTGACAAGTAATGTTGGATTTGTCAGGAGTGACAAGTAATGTTGGATTTGTCAGGAGTGACAAGTAATGTTGGATTTGTCAGGAGTGACAAGTAATGTTGGATTTGTCAGGAGTGACAAGTAATGTTGGATTTGTCAGGAGTGACAAGTAATGTTGGATTTGTCAGGAGTGACAAGTAATGTTGGATTTGTCAGGAGTGACAAGTAATGTTGGATTTGTCAGGAGTGACAAGTAATGTTGGATTTGTCAGGAGTGACAAGTAATGTTGGATTTGTCAGGAGTGACAAGTAATGTTGGATTTGTCAGGAGTGACAAGTAATGTTGGATTTGTCAGGAGTGACAAGTAATGTTGGATTTGTCAGGAGTGACAAGTAATGTTGGATTTGTCAGGAGTGACAAGTAACGTTGTATTTGTCAGGATTCACTCGACAGCCGATGGATGCATTAGTTGTCATGCTGTCCAAAAATACCATTGCGTAAATAATATCTTCTGATAAATTGATATTTTCATATGCTTGTGATTTTAGTTCAGTCGTCAGATAAAAAAGGCGGAGGGAGAAAAGCTGAAGAAAGTGGAACTGAGCATATCGATCGATGTCATTAAAATACAAGATCCGAAATATAAAGTAATCACCTTTCGTTTTGTTCCGACTTTCCTTCTATATCGATATGGTAATCTTGTGGTGCTGTCGCAGCATGGTTCTTCCTTAAGTAGTCTCCTATCTTTGACCTTTTGTTTATCTATATTATATATAATGACTGTCTATCTCCAGTTATGGAATTCATTAGTTTATAACTGCTTCATTGTGTTATCCTGCCTTTCAGTTTGCATCTATATCCAGTCTGTCTGTCTGTCACACCACTGAAGAACTGATGTCTGCCTGGAAGTGCAATTATCATTAAATGATAATTGCTCGTCCAGTGATATGAAATTTTCATATCGCTTGACATCTTCAGATCATAGCTGAAGACATTTTTTTTGATACTTTTACATGGATTTTATTTGACAGCATCAAGTGTTTTGCTGATCTTCAGTCTTCCTTGTGTTTAAGGTGCTAAATAAATTTTCTCAGTATTTATAAGTTCCTGTAGAGGTATTCACAAGGCAACCGACTTGCCACTCTGCGCCTAATGAACAATTGCCAGCGTCACTTACTGTAAATAACAATGGTCAGTATTTATTGTTTTGTCTTCGGGTTTCCACTCTTCTTTTTTCTAGCATGATTGTGAACTTATTTTGCAGACAGTCTTATATCAGTATCCTCTTCACTACGTCTCGTACTGCGCTGACGACAAGTCAGACAAGAGGATGTTTACGTTCATCGCAAAACAGAAAGACAGCACCAAGCATCACTGTTTTGTCTTTGACAGTGAGAAATCAGTATGTCGTTTCTATACTATAATTATAGGATTCATGTGGATAGTAAAACTATATCGATCATTTTCTTGGTCTGTTTTCATTGCCATAAATTATACGCAGCTCTTGCATGCAGTGAGTACTTATTCTCCATTTATAGTTGCTCTGTAGTTAAGACTGGATGGAGCTTGTTGCTGAAGTCGTTCATCTCAGTTACAGTTACCAGGCATATAGGAATTTTTGCAGTTACTCAAAGATTTGTATTTATTTCTACTTCTTTGAGATTTAAGGCAGTCTTGCATGACCACACATCTTCATATGCATTCACATGAAGATGTGATAGATATCTGAAATGAGTTGTAGTTGTTGAAAGTTGTGTTCTAAACATGCTTGTCTATCTTGTGTGGATGATTTGACCCTTTGTGATTCTTATCTATATACATTATACTAGATTATTCTGTACCTAAAGATAACTTTTTTTTAATACTTAATATTTTAGCCTTTAGTATACTGGTCAGTTGTAATATTCCTAGCACTTGATTTTGCTTTGTACATCATCTGAATAGGTTTTTCAGGATGCTGTTTGTCATGAATAAGTCTGTCGATTATTTGTGGCAGGCGGAAGAAGTCACGTTGACGGTTGGCCAAGCGTTTGATTTGGCGTACAAGCGCTTCTTAGAGACGTCAAATAGAGATGGCGATCCGAAGAAACAGTTACTAATGTTTCAGAAGAAGGTTGGTTTTGGTTTGCTAAGCTATTCACTATTTACCACTCAGCGTTATTGTTCTTCACTGTTATGCCAGCAGTCAATCAGTAATTATGATATTCTTTTATTGAAACAATCCGGTTGACAGACCGCAACCGGTTACAGTGTACAGTTATGCAATTGAAACAAATCGCAAGAACACAAATCACAGAAGACATTTAAATCTTAACTACGAACAGAACAGACAGCCTGCTACACACGGCGCTAATAGCTCAGGCTACAAAGCATGTCTATCCTATGGGGGTTTGAACTCGGGTCCGCTGATCTTCATGCGAGTGTGTTATCCAACGTGCTACCGGGTCACCTCCATAGGTTGTTTCTTTTAATTTTCAATGTGATTAGCACTTTAGGTGATACGCGTGACCTCTGATCTTTATGTGCGGTAATAACGGAAAGCAGTTGCTTGATTTCTCTCTCGTGCTTAGATTCAAGAATTGACTTCAGAGAATTCACATCTGAAAGAAAAGGTTGTTTACCTGGAAAAGTTACTAGCCTCGGTGAAACCAGAAAAGAAGCCAGACAACGCCTGGAATCTGATGGTACGTTCTTTTGATGTCAATCTCATCATCTGGCCAAAATCTGTGCTCAGGGATTTTATCCATTTGCAATTTTGCATTCTTTAAATTTTTCAAACTTTTACATTTATTATAATTTCTGCTGTGTATTTATATCTCATTATACCAGTTTCCTTGTTATTGTTTCGTAAATAAGCGAAACTTTTAAATCCGTGTGCACTGATTATACTGAGCCATGAGTTATCTCGTCCAGCACATCGTCTTTTGCAGTCAAAGTGTTAAATAGGCTTTTCTGGATAACCTTTCAGAGAAGGCTATCGTATTTGTTAATAATCTGTTCTGAATACAGTGTTAACTCTTACCATTCAGATTAATAATTAATTGGCCCAAATTTGTCCGGTTGGAGCGGACTCATGGGTGGTAAAGGTTAATGAGACCGTGGTAAATTGTTAAATAAATGACGGTTCTGTGTTATCAGGAAACGAAATTGTTAGGGAACGTTGACTCGTCTGCATCAGTGAACGGATCTGGTCCTAAATCCGTTTCTAACGGTGCTCACACGGGTGTCATGTCACCCACCGTCACCGACAACAGTCTGCCAATATGTAAGCTTTGTTCCTTTCAACTTCGTTTTGTTTCTTTATTCATTAAATTGTCTACATATTCATTTATGTTTCTGGCTGATGTTTATTCAACAAGTCACTGGCAATGTCATTTGTCAGACACTTACATTTAAAATGTTTATTCAATCATTTATTTTTTAAACCAAACATTTTACAGTTATACAATTGCAAATCACATAGTCCAAGTGGAAGGGATAATTTTATCTTAACCATGTAAGTTTTCATCATAAAATGTATGAATAGTCATTGAATACATGTTTTCTACCAAGTATTTTACACTTTATGACTGCACTATTAAATATTTATTATTATTATGGGTTACATTTTATTAGTTGGTTATATTTGAATAATAAATATTTATGCGATAAGCAAGTTATTTGAATGTAGTAAATTGCCACAGTAACAAGTACCTGAAGGATAGTAGGACTGCTTACAAGTGCTAAGGCTGAATTGTTGTGTGGCTTTGGTCGGGAATACCACTGAATTGTTGTGTGGCTTTGGTCGGGAATACCACTGAATTGTTGTGTGGCTTTGGTCGGGAATACCACTGAATTGTTGTGTGGCTTTGGTCGGGAATACCACTGAATTGTTGTGTGGCTTTGGTCGGGAATACCACTGAATTGTTGTGTGGCTTTGGTCGGGAATACCACTGAATTGTTGTGTGGCTTTGGTCGGGAATACCACTGAATTGTTGTGTGGCTTTGGTCTGGAATACCACTGAATTGTTGTGTGGCTTTGGTCGGGAATACCACTGAATTGTTGTGTGGCTTTGGTCGGGAATACCACTGAATTGTTGTGTGGCTTTGGTCGGGAATACCACTGAATTGTTGTGTGGCCCTTTGTATATGTTGAATTTAAACTACAACAGTATTTATTGATCAAAACGCCAGTTTAAATTCTTACCTTGCACTTTATAGGAAGCCAGTGCAGTGCTTTAATCATCTTTCTATTAGTTTGCTATCTTCAGTTGCATTTTAAGTGCTTTAATAATTGCTCATATCTCCCACATTTCGGCTAAATGTTATTAAAGTATTTATTCAGTGTTGTGACTTTTCTCAGTTAACATATTTCTTTTACACACACGTGATGAGCTTTTTTACGTGGTTGACCACTTCCATGTATTTTTTTATGTGCAGTAGCCCCACCGCCTCCAATACCAACTCGATCCTTCAGTTCTATCGCATCACCCGATGTAAAAGCAAGTCAAGGTTAGCTCATTTTAATGCAGTATTTTTTGCAGTGTGTGCTTGTGTGTGTATGTACGTGAATATTGCAGCGTAGAGTTGATGATATCTTTGACCAAAAGTACTTGCATGCATAGTTGCATGCATTTTATGTAAACAGACCAGATATAAGTAAGCGATCTTTATTAACATGAGACCGATGCTCATACTTTGAAACAGCATGCATACAGTGGCAAAAAGTAGCGCAATTTACGGAAAACAAAAAAAACAAAAAACCGATACATTATTATAAACATAGAATGTGATTGAGAATGATTTGATAACTGATGCTAGTTGGAACTTTGCCTATGTAATTTTACTGATTGAATGAGCTTAAGAATTTGCTGCATGTCATTTGTTCTATCATTTGTTCTATCATTTGTTCTATCATTTGTTCTATCGTCGTAGATGCTGATCTCTTCGGTGCAAGACCTTTTGCTTCTCCTGTCACTTCCCCTACTGTGGGAGGAAGTGGAAGAGCTCCAGTAGTCAGTGATGTGTTTGGAATGGAAATGTTTAATCCATCAACCACCTATTCTCCTTCCTTTGACATTGACCAGATCCAAGGCATGGATAAAGAACAGCTTGACCTTGAGGTAGTTCACATTAGAACAGATTATTTTAAAAATGCTATTCTAATAGATAAATTGGTTGTAAATGTACAGCTGAGGCTAAAAATATGACATGCCTCTTCATTATCAAATGAATCCCAAATGAGCTGCTACTCTTAGATCAAGAACGGGCAAGTTTTCTGCTAAAGTGGTGGTGTAGTGACCGCGTTGGTCCCTTGGAGCCAGAGGGTTCCAGATTTGAATCCATCTCAATCCGCCATGTTGGGACCTTGAGCAAGTCCTTAACTCGCACAATTGCTTGGGCACTTTGGCGTGAAACTCCGATGTAGTGTCTGTGCTGTAGTCGGGAGCGCTTCTGAGTAGTGATCTTTTAGGGATGCTATAGAAATGGAGAAATAAATAAATAATCCACTTTAGGAATGGCCAGAGAAAAACAAAGAATGTAGTGAAGTAATGACAGGTCCAAGGAATAGCCTATGTTTAGGGTGCTCTAGTTTACCAGATTGCAGATTGTTAACTTATATTTTGGCAGCAGCACCAATTTTGAAATTAATTCTCTAATTGTGCAGGAACCATTGCAACTAAATTATTTAAGAACTGTGATAATGTTATGATATTTTAAATGATAAATCCTAATAACCCTAGTCAGCAAGTTCCTTGCTTTGCCATACCTCATAATGATGTGATTAGATGTATATGGACTTAAGGATGTAAGTACGGCATACTGCTCCTGAAGTATATGCACTATGTAGAATTTGTACTTTAAATTTAAAAGCATTGTTTAAAAGGAGTGTTTACGTTTACTTTCAGTGATGAGTACTGAAGTACTTTTACTGAAGTACTTTTACTGAAGTGTTTGAGGTTAGGTTTACTTTTACCTTTAAGGTATTTTTGGCATGCTATTTTGAACAACACTGTTGATTTTTCTTGCTTCCTTGCTTTAGTGTTTCTGTTGACCTTTTATTTTTAGGCGAACTTTAGTCGCGGTTTGTCTTTTGGAACCGAAGACTTTTCACTTGATGACCTTGATCCACTCAAGAAACCCTGAAAATGGGAATTCCACATTCTCTTAAAACAGCATGTTTGAGATATTTTGACCTTGTCTGTATTGGATGGTAACATGAATGATTAGAAATAAGTTGTCAAATTATATATTTGCATGTTTAAGCAACATGGTTTCTTTGTGACAAACTGGGCAGGAGTTTGTGTGCAGTGTGTGAAGGACAGGTTCCTTGTTTCATTACCAATGTTTTGTTGACATTTTATCAGACAGAGGGCATGTTTTCTATTTGTCTGAATGGCATTTCACATTCTGATTGATGATTTTTCTAATCTGATTGGTTGTGTTGCCTGAAATTTGTATCCTGATTAGCATACCTATGTGGTATGTGTATTTAAGTTGTCAGTTGTTTTGACACTGGATTTCAGATCTGTTAATAACATCTATTCTTTGAATCTTTGTTGGCTTTTCGGCCGAGGCTAACAGAGGACTAAAATGAGTTTATAGATAGTAGAATAAAGCCTCTAAATGCCACGGTGGAACCTATGGAAATGCTCATTTACCACTTTAAAGCTTTTGATATTGTCTGTAGTTAGATGAAAATAAGTAAGACAAAATGTTATGATAGGCAGCTGGAACCTACGATTCTACGAATGACTTCAGATATGAAGAATTGGAAAAAATGTAATTTCGTTATAATTATATTTATATTGTTTTAGTGTTTGTATTGGAGGCTACATTGTAAAAAAAACACAAGTTCTGTTGGCTACGAATATACTTTTGTGCTTCCGTCATCGCAACACAAGTTAACTTAGTCTCTCAATGCTCTTACTGTCAGCTTTTCCGCCAGCTTCGAGTGATTGCTCGCCCTCTTTCTCACGGCGCACGTTGGGTTCTACACTCTGCTATGAAATGGCAACTCCTAGTTCCTGAGGCTCACTTAGCTGCCAGGCAACACCGAGCTTTCTTGGTTGCAGGGTTGTTCATCAAGAATGAGCTCCCTTCAAAGCTGCATTTATTACATCTGACCTATCAAACTTTGTTTCATAAATCTCTCTTTTTTTTCTGTGGCTGGGCTGGGAGCGCTCTTGAGTAGATTTTTTAAGGGGCGCTATATGAGTCAACTGAATGAACGATTACATTTTTGAGTTAAGCTTTAGAACACAATTCTGATACTGTGCAACTTCATCAGAACTGACTACAATCACTACATGATAATATTATGGACAATCCATGTATGTATGTAGCTCTACAGTACTGTAGGAGTGTAGGACTTAGCTATTATTTTGCTATCGCTTTTCCAAAGATGGAATTATAAGGATATTTCGGTCTATGCCAGGGGTGTCAAACCTTTTTTAGTGGCGGGCCAGTGTGAACATTTTCTAGCAAGTGGCGGGCCAGGGTGTCGAAGCTCCTGAGCAAAATTGGGTAGTGATATGAGAGGGAGTTCCGGGTTTGGTCAGCTAATTCCCAGAAAAGTCCAAATATTGCGAAAAGTTCTTGATTCAATGTCCACTTTTCGCTTCTTATTAATTTTTGACAACATTTAAAATAATTTTTTAATCTTTAGGGAAGGCTCCACGAGCCAGAAAAAAATCGTCGGCAGGCCAGAAATGGCCCGCGGGCCAGCTCTTTGACACCCCTGGTCTATGCAGTATTTATGTATATAAGCACTAAAGCTATGCCAATTTTATCTTAAGTCATAATGGTGAAGATCTAAGAGTGATTTTAATGATGACTATAGATATTCTTTGAATACCAGCAACTGTTTTTTTATCATTTACAGGTGAATAGACTTTAAATTCTGAGTGAAAACTGCATTGATGTGTTTCTTTATTTTTCTATGTTGAAAGTTTTATTCACAAATAAATTTTTATTGCGTGCAGGCCGCAGGGTCAGCGGAGATTTGATTGCAAGTGCTCTTGACGATCACAGTTTAGCTTTTTCTGATTTGCTGTAAATTTAATTTAAGTTAGAATTTCTGTAAATAATCTTGTTCTGGTCTGCGTAAGTCTTGTTCTGGTCTGCGTAAGTCTTGTTCTTACTCGAAGCCATGCAAAAGGCCACATTTGCTTTATCGTGAAGATTGTTTTTTAAACATTTATTCCTGTGTTCTGTTGGTATTTTGATTATAATGTGTTTTGCACTTTATACCTATGCATCACAAAATGGAGTCTTTAAATTCGAGATTATCATGGAAACGGTGTGCGACATTAAGACATATATCATGTTAACTGTTGTTATCACAAGAGATTCTGTGCTCTCTTCAATGTCTTCAGTAGATACCCTTTATTTGTAGGTGGTACTTCTTAAACGGTGATAATTATTTTTCTTATTAAAATGCCTGTTTATATTCAATAATTGTTCTGGAAAGTGCTGAAAGTAGTCTGATTATTTGGTTATCATTGTTTTGCTGTCTAGATAGCATCATGTCTGCACTTCATTGACATTTATTGTGGTTGTATCGTTGCTTAACTGCAGTTCTGGTTTAGTTGAAAGTGATCTGCCGGTATCTCAAGGCTACTCGAGAGTGAAATTCTGAGTGCACTTCTAAAAATATGCAGAAAATTTTCAGTGTCCTTACCTTACCACGAAAGTGTGGTAGTAATTTTCAGCTTGCTTTATGGCACAGTTACACTTATTGATACTGGGAATGTGCACATTGATTAGTATTATTAAATAAATTTGTATTGCATGCAAGGTCACACTGAAATGTGAATCTGAGCCATAGACAGCCACCAGGGGAAGATGCAGATCTTAAGATATCCATGTCCTTGAGAGCCACAGAAATATTTTTGTGAGCTTTGAGTTGCGTCTTTTTGAACGACGGAAGTGAATTTGAGATACGAATCGAGAGCGGAAGTCGATTCCATTTCCTGAGGCAGAGGCTTGGAATGAACGTGAGCACGTAGCTGTTGTGTGTTGTGGCTGCGCTAAAAGACCAATCAATACCTGATGATCGCATCAGCTAGGAGGAATGTAATGAGTTAGTAGTGACAGAAGATAGGCATACTGGTGCTGCGTGCTGGTGCTGGGGATTTGTTTGTTAAAAACAAGCCAATTTAAATTAATTGATTGTACTTTTGCAAGTTAAGAGTTGTTAATATGCAATTATGCATCTTTCATTTACCGAAGTCAGGAAGTGCTTACTGTCGCAGTTACTGTACTGTTGTGGTTGCTGTGCTACTTTTGCTTGTGCAACTGCTAATGTGCAAAGTCTGCAGAATCCGGTGCACTTGACTAGTGATGATGATGCAACTGCATTTAATAATTGAATACACGGGTGGAATAAAGCACTAAGTGCCATTATTTCTTTTATACGCTTTTCGCTTGTTTCCTGTAGATTGGTCCCTTATCTATGAAAGAAAGCACTAATGATCATTAATTCCCGTAAATAGTAACGTTTCATTCGCCGTATGGCAGCACCCTATCAGTCAGACGTAAACAAAAATGGAGGCTCGCGTAGACGAAGCGAAGGAAGAATGCGGTTAGGATAATACTTGTAAAATATAGTTTCTATTCATAATTTATTTTTGAAGAGAAGTAAATTATGTCATTCTATAGAGGGGATTTAGGGCTATTTTTCATACCAATTAATTTGTCTTTTGAAGACAGGAAGTGCTCAAAATAAATTAAAATGTGTGAAAATGTCGATTTTTGTCCGACGCAAGCCGACAATGGCATAATTTCTTTGTTTCCTATTGATTGTCGATAGATATTCATGTTTTTTTTGTTTTGAATGTACCTAAAAAAGACTTATAACTAGTTTTTATAGTTTAATATTTGACTTTATTATATATAAACTATTCTAAATCACTCAGAATCCAACATTTTACTTATGTGTAAGTACACGCTTTGTGAAATCTACGGGTGCTCATGGAAAAAATTCATAACTTCGAGGTGCATTCATATATTTTAAACCTAAATACATCATTTTGTGCAGAAATGAATGCTGAATCCATTGGTGTATTACAAGTTATGATATCTCAAACCAAACCCAAAAAAACACACCACCCTCCCTTGGTAGTCAGTGTTACTGTTGTTATATTTTCAAATCGATTTTACTCGATATGAGTTTTTTGTATTTAGTGCTTTATTCCACCCGTGTATTCAATTGGAACCTGCACATAGTGAATAGTGATCTATTGTATATTGATCGGGGGTGGGGGAGGGGTTGGGATGGGGGGAGTTTAAATTAAAAATGTAGTCAGTGCTGCTATAGGTAGTCATCGAACAGCTCTGTATTATAAAAAAATTATGGGTATTTGTGTTCGCTCAAGATCTTAAAAGATTTTATTATCTGACCATTTATACTGTTGTGCCTAGTAAGAATCTTACAAGATAACTCAAATAATTATCTGATCTTTGACTGTGCTTATGAAAAATGCATGTAACCTTTTGGTTTTGCAGATTAGCCAGTTTTGGTGTCTAATTCACAGCGGTAAACACTGGCCAATAAACCCGTTTGTTGTATTCCCCATGAAAAAAATGTTAATAAAATATATTGCATTATAAATATCTTACAACACTATTATCTTCAGCAGTTTTCTTCTTGCAGTTAAAACTGAAATGCATGAATTACGATTACAAATAGATGAAAAGTGTGTTTCTTTAATGACACATGAGTGGATGTCGATCCTGTGCTTAATCTAATAATTTCCTTTAAAATGTATATAGGGCCTGTACTGTAGTACGGATGGTTTGGTGAAATGTGTTGTCTCCCATGCTCAATCTGTAATGGAAACCTGGTAATGACTGTGCAGCTGTCCATGATAAGCACAGAACTTGGATCTATGATTTACTTTGCCAGGTTTTTAACATTTGCTCCATCCCTTTCCATGGGCGGAGTTTGGTTTCCGTTCTTGGGGGGCTAACCCCGAGTCTGGGCGTTATTGTGGGGGCTGACCCCAAAATGGATTCCATTTTCATGGTAAAAAAGTTGAATCTGGGCCTTCTTGGAGGGGCTTAGCCCCCCCCCCTAGCCTCTAATAAACTCCGCCTTCCAGTATGAGAATTGTCGAAAATAACTGGGAGTCAGTGGCCTTGGGGTGTGCAATGAGGAATTTACTATGGTGGGGGTCTAAGAAAGACAACTAGGTGTACCCCACAACCCTGCCCTTGATAATTCTAACTCTGCCCCTTTCAGATAGCCTGCCTGTTACCACAGTATAAATAACAGTGATGTCGCTAGCAAGACACTTTTAGGCCTAAATGTCAGTATAATAGTTGTCCTGTTTTTTTCAGGTTCTGATTGTTTCAAGCTATCTTTCTGTCTAATTGCAATAATCATCTGACCCTCCCCTCCTCCTTCCAGATGCAACTCGTACATTTTGAAGAACAACACGATTAGATATTTATATTGCGCACGTACATCTTGTCCCCCCCCCCGTGTGGATCCGTACGCAAATCGCGTAGGCCTATAATTGTCTGACTGCATGCTAGTGTCCCTATTATTATAAAGAAACAGGCTACATCGTCGATTTCACCAGCTGAAATTTAAAACCAAACTTGCCGATTTGGCTAAAGCAATTTAAATAAGCAATATGAACTTAACCTTTACTCGTGTCCACTTTTTCCAGTAACACCAGGCGATAAGGATACATGCACTACCTGCCTACTTACTTACGTGCTGTTGCTAAGATGACTACCGCGATAGAGTCCATCGTTACTAGACACCGGAATAAGTGTCTGATCTTTTAGTGAATTCAGTAGAATTGCTGCTGTTAAATGTCTAGGTGCAGGTCTACTTGGTCAAGTGCTACTAAAGTGTTTTGCTAGCTGCAAGTAGGCGCGCAACCTTCGGTATTTCGTATTTAATTCTCACGAAAATAACTTTAGAAAGCGGAGTTGCCATGTCAACCAAGGAAAACAACGCAACAAAATTGGGCGAAAGTTTAAGCGAGAAATCGGCGATTTTAAAGAATTCACAAGATGGCGATGCGGTCACGGTGCGTAGTAGCAGCAGCATTCGCCAGGTGTCGCAGGAAGGCAGCAGCCTCTGCAGCTACGCATCAGCTGAAGATGATGAACCTACGGTCGATATGTATCTTGGTGCCAAACATAGTGAGTGCATGCATCAACTTGGAGCTTAAGAAGTGTGAGGATAAAAATTAACAGAACAGTTACTATAGACACTTATTACAGTCTAATGTTTACGACTACTGTTGACACACATCAGCTGATAAAATGGAGTCTAGCCTTAACCTAGAAAAAGTTCCTATTAGTTGTGATGTTGTTAAACTTTACAGATATTCTAGGTTCAAAATTCTGGATTGTTGTGAAACTATTTAAAATCTAGAGATGCCAGTAAGCCTACACAAACTGAAAGTCACACAGAAAACTACACACTGACATGTAGTTGTTCAGTTAAAAAATGTAGAAGTAGGCCTATGTATTCAACTTTCAAGACTTTATATAATTCTATGTTAATTACAAGTCTTCAATTTGTTCTCCTGTTCTTGGAAGCACAGGACTTGCACTTAAGTGCAAAGCCACTGAATTACCAGTGGCTAACACAGTGCCATAAATATTCTTAAATTGTACGTAATGAAATTGATTTTATCTTCGCAGATATGCCTGCTTCGGAAATGGGAGAGTCCATATTGCTTACTCCAGACATTACCATGTTCTGTCAGAAATGTCAGCGGTACATTGACATATCAGAGCTCCAAGAACATGGTAGCTACCACGAAGCTCTTCAAACTTTCCAGTACAAAGACCTTGCACCAGACGATCTAGCTTCACTGACCGGCCGCCGAAAGACTCTGATAAAGGAAATGGTCGGGACATTTAATGGACGCTTGGATCCGGTATGGCTGAGAAAACTCGATGATGCTTATGAAGTAATAAGAGCTGAACTGGAAAGCAATGCTAGAAGGATGTTTGGGGTGAATAGCAACGAAGTTCGTGGATTTTCACTTAAATGCAAAACCATCCAATGCATCAAGGCAATCGGGAGCTGTTCGTCTGTAAACAAAAGGTGGAGAAATGTGATGGACGAAGAAAAAACATTTCAGAAATGTTTTGGAGGAGATCCAACGAAATGTTTTCTTGGTATCTATTCAGGCTACAACGGACCAAATGCGGCACAGACATCAGCCACAGAGCTCCACAGATTCGTTCAGTCGGAAATTGAGAAATACGAAAATTGCCTTCATTCCGAGGATCGGTCGGAGGAGGAAGCAGCAGTTAATGGTTTGGGTGAGAACAAATTTGGTCAAGACATTCACAATACTGCCTTGAATCCTTCGTCAATTCACAGCTCACTGTTTTCCGATGGTTCAAAAGTCACTTCAGACAATTTGAAAGTAACATCCGATGAATTAAACAATACAAACGCTTCAGTCCAAGACAATGGAATAAGCATGCATTGGAATAAGCATAACAAAGACAGTGCTGCTTATGCTCGCAAGGTGTCCGACGCCTTTGTGACGGCCCATCATAAGGTGGACGACATGCTATCGAACGGAAAAGGAGAGACGTCAAGAGTGCGATGGAGTGGCTGTTCCACCCTGACATGTCTTATACAAAGTCATGAAGACAATGCACCAAGAGACAAAGCATTTCAACACAATGATTCAGATGCATCTAAAGAATCACAAACCAAGCAGGGAACACCAAATGGTGGCAGATGTTCAGTGAGGGACACTTCTGACACCCCTGTTCATCAGAGGGAGTCACATGAAATGCATTTTAGTCCAAGGACACATTTGGCAACTATACATCTCGCTAATGCAGGTAATACCGAAATTCAACTAATCGTTGACTTTAAATTCAAAGTTGATGAAATGCCATTAATATCCGCTTTTTATATTTTATTTAAAAAGTTTTATGTTCAATAATTGTCAGTCAGTCAGTCAGTCAGTCAGCCAACCAGTCAGTCAGTCAGTCAGTGTCAATCAGTCACTGTCTGAACCATTGAGTAATAAATGCTCTAGTGCCTGTTTGAATTGAGGTGATGCTCGAGCTGTACTGGTGAGAAGAAACATGCCGACATGCCTCAGCATAATTCATACACCAGCCAATGAGAAGGAACATCAAAGAATTACCAAAATAGGTAAACAGGTCTTGATATGTCTCAGTATGCGAATGCAGCAGATAAATTGTTAAACCCATCATTGGGAAGATAAACCAGATATTACATGATTTAAATAATTTTTTACCACGCTTTACCATTTCCATCGGTAAAAATGTGTATTTTTATGGCAAAAGTATTTGACCAGTAAATTTACATCTTTCTAATAAATGAAGAACTCGGCTGCATCAAAATTATTTAGACAAAGTCTATTCATGACCTAAGCCAATGCTTTCAAATTCATTTTAACATATTTTAATGACAATTTACATCTCAAGTGAGATCGAGTGCCAGCAATTTAAACACAGAATGCGATTTCATTTTAACAGAATTTTACTTTAGACTTTATTACTTATTATATATTTTTGCCACACAACTTTCCGGATCAAAATACAAATAGATTAGCTATCTAATTAATTATCATCATTAGCACCATTATTAGATTATACATAGTTGGCAGCTGATTGTTAACTAAGAAATGATGAATGGCTCCTACATATGCTGAGGATGGTCTTTCTTGTTAGACAGCACCATAAAAGAGTAAGCTCTTATATCTCCTATGTATGAAATTACATTCACCTGACAATGTTGTAACCTTTCTTTTAAGGCGGTACTGTCAATCACAGCCATAAAGACTTTCGCATCAACGGAGTCCTTGCCACCACAAGAGGTCTCGGTAACCATGGTGATCATTTGCTAAAGAGATGCGTCATCAACACGCCGTTCACCGCTTCCATTCCAGTTGACGAATTCTGTCAGTTACTGATTCTCGCTTCAAACGGCGTCTGGCAAGTCTTATCAGAAGACGAAGCAGCTGTTCTACTTCTTCAGGTAAAAGAAAAGCACGAAAGAGATTATTTCTGTCAAGTTAGGGGCCGTCCATAAAGTACATCACGCTATTTTTGACCCCCCCCTCCCCCTGTCACAAACTGTCACAAATCTCGGACCCCCCCAGTACGTCACACTTTCGAAAAAAAACACACCGCAAGGCTATACATAGGACCTAAAATAAGGCTTCGCAACAGCATTACTAGCGCTCCTAGCGAGAGGAATCGTGAACAACACATTCAGGGATACGCATTTCATGCCATTTTGACATAAAACTAATTCAAATATTTCACAAAATTTTTGAAAAATTATTTTTAAAGCTATTAAATTCTACTAAAAAATATAAAAAAGAATTAGAAATAAAATTTAACAAAAAATAAATGAGTGACGTCACACATGGCCTGACCCCCTCCCCCCTGTCACACTTTCTTACACCCCCCCTGGAGCGTGACGTACTTTATGGACGGCCCCTTATGTTACAGTCAATTAGGCAAGTTACAGTTGAGCTTTCACCTTTATAAGAAACACTCCCGTATTACGAGTTGTATGTACTTGCATATAAGTTTAAGTGAATATGCCAACTTTCGTCCAATCAGTAATGCCGAGTTCTATTGCCAATCATATTAGTTGTTGTTCAACTTGTGTACACATTTTGGCAGATTTTTTTGTGTAAATGCAAAACAATTTCATACAGAAGTATAACAGTTGCATTGTTTGGATACGAGACCTATTCTGTTTTTCACTGAGGATTTTTGCACATTTTATGACATTTCCTCTGCATGTCATCTTGGCGCATGTCATGTGAGATGCCCTCAATTATGTGATAAGACAGGTAACACAACTGTTTCAATTTTATCAGATGCTGCCTTGCCAAAGAATACCACCACCTAGCATCATCAGCACCACGATAGACGACCTGCTGACGGGAGGGAACAAGAGAAACAAAGATTCACTCATTTCCGATTTCGATGATGAAGAAGAAAATCGCTCAACCAACTTTGGCAGTCTGCATTCCAAACTGAGTTACACCTCCAAAGATCCTGATAAAAGAACAGATATGGATTGCGTGGACACGAATTCAAAATATCCCAACAAAATGGATTCTTCATGGAATGAAGGTAATTCATTTGCGACAAGAAGCGACACGCAAGACAAAACATTAACTGCATATGAAGGTCGTGCAATCAAAGATAGCGACAGAAGCAGTGCCGCCGCACATCCTCAAGACAACTCATCACAGGTTCTTGAATGCTTCAAACAGAACGCACCAAGTGCTTCCAGCGGCCGGGTTAAACCTGGAAGCAACGCACAAATGACCGTTCCATCTCGAAGTACAACACAGACGGCTGAAGTAACAACAGCAGAAGATGAACCGCTTCGTCTGTGTAGGCTGATGGCAGAAAGACTCGTTCAGGCGGCGCTTATGGCCGGCACAAAAGACAATGTAACCGTCATGATTGTTCTTTTCAACGACACAATCGATCTCTCGTGACCCAAACAAAGACCAGCTAATTAATTAATGATTACAAATTAAAAATAACTAATTAGTGGCTCAACTCAGTTATTTCAATCAATCAATTTATTTGAACACCAATAATAATAATAATTGATTATAATTAATTATTCAAAGGTGAAACCAGGACGGTCACCAAGTTGTGCTAACAGGGTCACCTAATTTCTTATATAACAGAACTCATGAAGACCTTTTAATTCTCTAAACTTTTATTCAGATCCTTGTAAACTACCACAGGAAAACTCTTGCACTACACTATTTATAACTCTCAACAGTGAAATCATGTGAACAAAGATGTTCCAAACTCAATTATGATTTAAATTCAAACAAAATTAGTCCAAGGCATGTCTGATAATTCCATGTTTGACGTCCATTTATAATTTTAAAAAAGTGCTGCTACCATGACAACACACTTAAAAAAGGGCTACTCATCCCTCAACTGACCTGCCACTTTTCTACATTCACTGTCTTTGCAAAACAGTGTGAAGAACACAGCATTAATTCCTTGACGTTATTCTATTATATATGTATGTACCGGTACAATGGTTAAGCGGTACAATGGTTAAGCGGTACAATGGTTAATGGGTTATGCTTGTACATGTGCCTACTATGCATAACAAAGCATTAACATAATTTACATGCCTACCATAGGATAATAGGATACATACGTCCCTTCAAGCAAATCTAAAAGCTGCATTACTTACTTAAAAAACATTGTTTAATTGTCTATGCTAGTCCTGAAGATACTACACTCTGCTTGAAACAGTAAAACAGATAAGCAATACAAAAAGAAAATGAGAAAATGTTGGCATTTAACAGAAAAGCCCTGAATCATCGTCCCACAGGACATTCGTTAACTGGTCGTCATTTCATGGCAGATTTTTGCATCCTTGGCTCGATACTCAACCACAAACTCTCTTTTGGTTGCAGAAAAAGAGCATTCTCCAGTTTCAGCGTCATCTGAAAGTATATCACATTTGCTTAAAACAAGGAATAAATACAAAACCATGTAATGCACATAATAACATTGCAAAAGGACTTTTCAACAGATTCTCTTCAAAACAAGATTGACAAGCCTTTCTATTTCATTGTTTTTCTAAGGATGGCATGGATTGGGCAATCTGGGCATCTTTCATAGGATGGCACAATGGATATTATACAATTATACATGTTTTGTAGAGGCAAACTCTTGCATACACATTGGTTGTACTTCATGCGTGTGCATGGGCCTGCCACTAATGACTACTGTAATGCTCTGCACATTAATTTACCACTTATGAAGCTTCTGCTTTCTTAAAGACATTTCTCAGCATCACACAGGTTAGCATAAACCAGTCAGTGTCTCGAATTAGTTTACGATTGAAGACATGTTACATAAATTTATAATTACATTTACAATTTGAACACTTGTGTCATATCTATGGTGAATCTGCTTAAAAATAAATTTTTAAAATTTATATTTTATTCCATATTTCCAAACACTTTCTAAGGAAACTTTAAAAAAAACACACACAATAAAGCAGTGACCAAATCAAGACGAAGTGACTCTCCGTAGATTTCAAATCCCATTGTGGTGCCCTTGTTGCGGCATGGCCGCGTTATGGCGCCATACAATTGTCGTCATTATTATTATTATTATTATTATTATTATTGTGTTAAATGAAACTGAGAATCTTATTTTGAGATCTATGTATATTGTATATATTGGACATACTGGAGTACGATCGTTTCTCAAAACTTTGAACGTTCTCAGCATTTCTATGATGGCCAGCTTCAGCTCCATCTGTGCGAATCGACTTCCTATGCAGCCGCGTAATCCAGCTCCAAATGGCAAGTAGGAAAACTGATTGTGTGCTGGTTTCTCTGCTGAAAATCTGACAAGTTGAATACAAAGACATTTTGAAAATCATTGAATGAAAGTTACTTAATCTTTTACCCGTTTGCCTCAAGAATATCCGCTGAAAATGGGCTTAAAATTTAAAAATGAACGGGTAAAGGGTTAATGAAAATCATTCTTGTAATGCTAATTTATTTAGCTTTGCAGAAAGCGTTCATCTATTGAACAGCAGAGTCATCAGCCACATGCAAGGAGGTAATAGATAATACATCGGATTTGTATGTTTAATAAATGTTTGTGAAACTCATTCATAATCCCTATAAAAAATGCATATAATGTACATATAAGTCTGTGTTTAATTTAAATATAAACATATTCAAATGAAATTTCAATGAAGTCTAATGTACATTTGAGCACTACATTTAAATTTAAAACTTGGATAAGAAAAGGAACAAGGTTATCAGAAAGACGGACAGAGTGGCATGTATTACTGACAAAATATGAGAGGCCAGGTTGAGATGTGATGAGAAGAGAGGATGGAGAAGTACACGAAAAGAAGTATG
This sequence comes from Lumbricus rubellus, assembly GCA_945859605.1. Classification (NCBI taxonomy): domain Eukaryota; kingdom Metazoa; phylum Annelida; class Clitellata; order Crassiclitellata; family Lumbricidae; genus Lumbricus; species Lumbricus rubellus. Next base: position 32,389,220 of record OX243813.1, read on the forward strand.
ACTACAGAGGTCATCTGATGTGCAGTTGGGGACGGGGACGATAGAAGCTACGGGGGTGGGTGGGGACATGATGCAACAAGACCTGAAGTCTCTCAAATTGAAGAAAAATGATGGTGACAGAAACAAGTGGCAAAGAATGTCTTTGGTTGACCCTTCCTGGCTTGGAGATATTAATTCAAGCTTGAAGGAGATATGACTTAAAATTTTAAATCACCTCTCTGGGTTGAATATTTCAGGTGAAGGCCAGAGGTCAGAGGTCAGGGTCATGGTGGATTGCCCAAACTGGAACGGCAATAATTGTATGCTTTGGAATTGTTATGCTTCCAATTGTAACGTCCTCCATTGCTTCACGATCAAATCTGAAAAAGACAACCACTTTAAAACAAGCGGAGATATGCTGGCATAGTCACTGATTGTTAGTCAGGATTTTACAGTAGATATTGGTTTATTATTTATTATTATACCATTATCACAACATGAAATCCCATTTATCAGAAAAAATAGCAAATTAAAAATTAAGTACCAGTAGCGTTCTAGTGATCATACAAAAGTCTCATGCACAAGTAACATGTATCCATAAAATAGAAGATACATGTATAGTTTTGTATACTTACTTTCCAACAATTTAAATTAAAGAATTCTGCAATCATTTACATTAATTTTTTAGACTTTCGAAGAAACTAAAAAATGAACTTCCACACTTCCTAAGAATTAAACATTAACTTTAAACTTTCAGGATGTCAGTTAATGCTCCTTATGAACTTCATAATTTAATTTCATAGTTATTAAAGACTACTACATTTTGCAATTTATGTATCAGAAAAATAATAGCAAGTCAAAGTAATTATTATTAATCATAGCTCATATTTACAACAGATATTCCGATATTAGAATGCATTGTCATCGGTCAACATTAAACCAAACAATAGTTGCCCATAATATTGAAGATGAAAACAGTGATTTACAAAGTACCTGAAAACTGGAGGATATAATCGCATTGATTCGGTCAAACACATATCAAGGTATTTCAGTTTCGGAATAATGTCATAGTTTGGCACCTAAAATGTAGCAATCATTCATCACATAACCCCATAGCTAAAGTTTTACCATCAAAAACTTACTTAAATACACTGTACGAATTATGCCTGCGCAGCGTAATCTGTGCTGGGCAGAACTTTTTGAACAGACCTCCATAAACAAATAGATAAGCACAAATCATTTAATGACTGAAGATATATGTGGGTTATATGCCTACATATTCTATCGCCCTTTCCTTTGGCCTCAGCGCCCTTTCCTTTGACCTCAGCGCCCTTTCCTTCGGCCTCGGCTGAGCTACGGTGCTATTCAAATTGTATTATTATGCGTTTCCCTATACAGACTTGGTAAAGAAATGCATTTATTTTTATGCTTCACATGTAGTTCAAGAACAAACCAGTTTGAATGGTGCTGATTTGATATACGAGTGGTTTTGGAAGCAAAGAACAAATTTCTCATGGCGTTATATCAATTTTGTCATAAAACGTTACATCATCTTTCCTAATACTAACTATATTTTCTTGCTAGTTTGTGTGTTTTTACAATTCAGATGCGCTTAAGATAACCACATACATCTATCACCATGTTGCAAGATATATTATTTACTGTGACACAAATGAAACTCCTTGTCATGCATCACCAAGAAGCACAAAAATGTCAACTCTAAAACAAGTCTACCATTACTTCTCTGTTACATTTTGTTTAGCATAACCGGTGGTTGAAAAAACAGAACTACTTATTTTGCAAAGTGTAATGAAATAGTCAGATAATGAATAATATTTTATTCATTTTGTTAAACATGATTCAGGTTAAAGACGGAAGTAACACACGATTTGTAAGGCGAATGGGAGTCAACTTTTATATAATACTTATCATATTCACCTGATCTCCAATCTGTTCTACAATTTCTTCGTGTAGTTTTTCTTGTATCTCAGGATGTAGAGCCATGTTGTACAAGAACATGGATAAAGATCGCGCTGTGGTGTCGTAGCCAGCAAGAAAGAAGACAAGAACCTGAGCCATTATCTCTCTGTCAGTCAGTCCTGAAAGAACAAACAAATAATTTATGATATGTTCTGCATGTCATGAGACAAAAAAGAAGAAAGTAGCCTGATTTTCTAAAGGTTCGTGAATGGAAAGTGACTTGATTAAATAAATGCTCAACTTTCACAGAAAAATAATATCAAATAAATCAATAATTTCCTGCAACTAAAGTCTGGAACCATTTCATGTAGTAGACCTGCCACACGAAAAATCCGAGAATAAAACATCTTTTAAAAAATGCAGACAGAAAAACGAATTAAAAGGCTTATTGGCTGTCAAAATTAATTCCACCTCGTTGCAACTCATAATTCAACAAGACTCACCTCGTTTCGTGTCGTCAGTATTCGCAGCAGCAGCCTCTCCGTACATGGCGACCCTCGTCTGATAATCCAAGTCTTCTAAGTGCGCCTTCACCATGGCCTGGATGAAGTCTGGTCGAGTCTACCACAGAAAGAAGTATAGGAGTACAGTAGTCACTTAAGCTGGCCTGAGATATTGCCTTGGGTATGACATCTTGGTTTTTTAGTCTTTGCATACAAATGGTTGGTGGCCAGTCCTCTCCCTTGCTGTGTCATCTGCCAACCGACAGCATACATACCGTAGTCAGTGTAGTAATTACAACTGAGTTGACCCTTGGCGGTGGGTGTGCAGGTGGAACAGACAGCTGAGAACATTGATTTCTGTCCTGTGGAGATTTAAACTCGCAACCTCTTGTTTGACAGTCCCACATGCTAACTACTAGACCATTGCAGTGATCTTTTTTGTCCAAAAATGAAGCATGAGAACAAATGGCCACAACAAACACAACAGCAAAATGGTTATTAACGTAAAATAATTTAACACAGGCAGATATACATAAGATAAACGAAACAAGTGAACTGCTACTAAGCATAGTTTATTACATTTCAGTGAAATTCAACGATGAGACAGAAACTGAAATGTAAAATAAACATAAAATCTAAAGCAAGTGTATTTATGCATCAGAAAGAGCAGTACATACAGCATCCGGGAGATAGGTTCAGGTTGGAAAGAAAACACTGCCACTTTTACGTACCTCTTTAGCATTCTTTCTCTCGTCAATCATTTGCTTTGCCACCTTTTCAAAATAATCTAGATAGCCTGATGGAAACATGGTGATATTGAAGAATTCGAAAAGTGGAGATAGGAATGGAAAAGTAACTGGAAAAAGAAAATACATAATTCACTGATAGAATTTACATAAACTCAAATTCTGCAGTATTTTTAAAAACAAAAACCATAAAAATAATTCTGAAAATGAAAAAAAAATTTAAACTAAAAAAAATAGTTAAAAATAAAATGGCAGGTTGAGTGAAATAGAAAAATAGACAGGCAAAATCACAGCAAAGATGCTGATGCCACAACATGAAAAATATGCAGAGAGCTATCAGCAATGAGTCTAGGACATTACCCTCCCCCGCCTGTTGTAGATCTGAATTTGCTGGTGGTACACTAACAGTCACTTTTTTTACTTGGTGGTACAATAAAAATAAGGTTTTGAAAATGACTAAGTTATTAGTTACTATGAAATCCTTAACCCTTTGAACCCGGAGCTCCCGTAACACTGTGGATAACGGGCCTGAAAACTGGCCCGTCTGGTTCTAAGGGTTAAAGACTGAAACAAAATGCCTAAATACTCACAGGTCAGAACCAGCAGAGGTGACACCAACGACACATTGGAAAGTTGCTTAATCGTTGATAAAAGCTGATTGGTTGGATCGTTCTGCGAGTCAATGTCCAGACCAAAAGCAGTGGCACAGATGACATCTAGTGTCAGTGATGAACAAACACTGCCAAGACAACAACAAAATTTACCTATTTTAATTATTCAACTAAAAGTAAACAATTATCAGATTACAGATTTAAAATTTAGATTTAATCTGCTACCAAGACGTTCATCACTTGTTGTATACATATTAGTTTTGAAAGCTCAGTAAATGAAGTTTTAGTCTCATTTTTGTGGCAGTGTCATAATTCAAATCCCTGGTCAAATAATTGTCTCGCTTCTCCCGTTCTTTTAGGTGAACTACAACAGAAAGTGCTCAACGGAAACTGCTAATAATTTCACTTAGAATGCCAAGGCAGCAAATAAACTCATTTGGTCAATGCTAAACAGGTTGTACTTTACTAAAAGTAAAACCGATTTGATAGTGATAGTAGGAATTAAAGTATGATATGCGTTGAACAGAAATGAGTGAACATGAAGCCCTGAACTGTTGCCTTCAACCGTTTTATCCACCTTCATACTCAAACATGGCAGTCACTGGCAAATTAATTGTGCATACAGTAATCAATGCACAAAATTTTTAATAATTACCTGTGGGCTTCAAAAACATTGTCTGTCTCATAGATCTTATGCAAACGTTGAAGCAAGGATTTCACTGGAGGATGCATCACTGAAATATTCTACAAATAAAAAGAAAGTTAAAACTTAATCAAGCCATAACACTAAATAAACCAAAGAAAACTCTATGAGCATTCTAACCGTTGGTAGTAATTACAAGCAGATAAATCCGAAAGAAGTCAATGCATTTGTATATATTGGTGTTTCGCAAAGTGTTTTCTATGGAACCCTAGAGTTCAGTGGGAACTAAATTTTAGTGAACTGCTTTAAACCTGGCATCACTGCAAGGAAGTTAAGACTCATTACTACGGCAAAATCATTCTGTTTGAAATAGGAATAGAGCTTTGAAGGAACCCCATGCGAAACAAAAACTACCCAATTAAACTACAGAAACTTACATGCCTGAGCTTTGCCACGCTGAAGAAAGGTGTAGCCATTGCTCTTATGCGCTTCCACTCGGCTCCTCTCAGGTCCAACAGCGATAGCTTCATCCAGCCTCTTAACGGCAGTTTCTTAAAATAAACAGGTTGAAAAGCTAATTTTATCTGCAAGAGTAAGGGATAACACAATCTATCTTTGAAGACAAAAGGCTGCAGATGTTTCCATTCTGCCTGCACCAAAATTCACATTTGTCTGTGATTTGGTGTACATAATAAAGTTTTGTACTAACACCAGTAATAAAGTTGGGTAGCTTTAAGAACCACCAATATTGCTCAAAAAAATTGCACACAGGCAGATGTCCGACAAACACACACACACACACCTGCACACACACACACTTACACTCATGTGGACTGGCCAAATAATAGACATGCGGCCCACGCCAGACCAAAATTCACTGGGCATCAAAGTAGACAAGAGAAAACAGAATGATAAGGACACAGACAGAGAGATGAATGCACATGGTCTGCGTGTAATTATAGCCAAGCAAACCAGCTATCACAGCAAGGTTAAACCATGGCAGGTGCAACAGTAACTATCATGGCCTCAACATATATCTGCAACAAGGACCTATGTACAACGGTATGAAAATGGCAATTGCTTACACCTCTGTCCGCAAAGCTGCTGAATTGTTTCATTAGAATTTCTTTGAGGATATCTGGATCGGCAATCACCAGAACTGCGCGACTCATCTGACATTCTCTACAAAGAAAAGCAACCAGAAAGCTATGTTACTTAACGCACATGTCTCTTCCGTCCGCATATTCAACGCACCTTTCATCACGTACAGCCAGTGCATACTAAACAGCTTTCGAAAACAAGAATTCTAAATATTATACTCTTAATATGCTGTAATTTACAGAATTTGGTCATATAAAAACAAAGATTCTTTAAACAACTAGAGCAATAGATTATGAAATATTTATCTAAGTTCACGATTCATTTCATAATAAGTAAACTAAAAACAATTTCGCTAACTCAATATTTATGACTTAGTCTTTCTTAATCTTTACTAATTCATTTTCTATTATTATCTGTTGCATTGTCAACTAACTACAATAAATCACGTTGTATTTATTGCGAACGCATAATTTTCCATCTTTTTCGGGATTAATAAACAAATTGAATAGAATTGAAAAAAATTGAATTGAATAGTTCAGTATTTATTCAAACAACTTCAAGTTTCTATTTCATCTTATTTCCTACAATCTATTCTGAAGAAAAAACTGAAGAGCCAAAGGACAAAACAGATTAACATAAAAAGTGACAACAGTCCTAAAACTGATTTAACAATAATTGACTGACCCATATATTTTTCCAAACTTCTTCAAGTTGACATAGTCATAAATGCCGGAATGCTGTACACAAAAATCAGCAAAATTATTATCAACAAGGAATAATCAAATATTTAAAATAATATGATTATTGCCTCAATGAAAACATCCAGAGGAAGAAAACAGGAAACATTATTATTTGTAAAGTATTTGTAAATTTTGAGGTGAGTACATGCCAGTGTTATTTTAGTTCAGAAAATCATTTCTATTTTAGTTTTTATTTAGTTCTTCATCAAATCATTTCAGTTTAGTTTAGTTTTTATTCATAAAATCATTTTAGTTTTAGTTTTCGTTTTCGTGAACTAATGACTAATCTATTTCGTTTCGTTTTCGTACACGAAATTAACCCTTTGAAGGTGAAGTGAAGCATTGGGGTATGACATGCCCCAATAGGCTTACATGCTTTTTGTTGCATGATATCAAAACGACAATATTGATTCGATATCAATAGAAAACATTAATTGTGAATTAAGCTATTCTTTTATGACCAATTAGCAGATAAACTGGCGATTATCACCAACAAATAACTTTTCAAACCTTTTTGAAATGGCCAGCAGGTGAACTAATCACAGTCCAAAATCTACTTTGCCTACCACCAACGTTATCAAAAACACGAATAGCCAATATTTCAAGTGCGACATAGAATGTTGTAGTCGTCATTATCTTCAGCCTTCTCAATGCAAGGTATGTTCGTTCAAAATACCTGAAATTGCTGTAGTGTCCGTATTTCATAGTCACTAAGGTAGACAAAAATAATCCAAGCTGGTACCCACGTTTTCCGCTAAAAGCGTAAAGTAGAATAGTTCTTGGATGTGTCATACCCCACATTTCCTCCAAAGGGTTAACAGGTGAGTGACGTTCAGCAGGTTTGGAAATCAAGTGTTGTGAATGAGAGGGAGAGCAAAGCGACTGGAAGAATGAGGTTAAGTAAACAGAAATTAGAAACTAATCCATAAAATTAGCCTATACAGTTCAGATGGAAAGAATCATCCTCTCCCACTTGGTTCTAAGTGAGTGGGGGTAGAGCGACAGCAATGTTAAACTGAAGCCATTCAAGCGTGCAATTGGCTGACCCCTAGCCCAAAAGGGATTAATCCGAGCCTGGAGGTAAAGATTCAAGTATGTAATTAAAGTGTGGTGCATGAGGGACCAATAAGGCAGATAACATAGACCTTTCAAAGGCTGAGGTTAATGAAAGATCAACCAGCAAGCCGAGTCATAACATGAATTGACGATCGAAAGAGCAACCTTCCAACAATCGCTTCTTTGTGGCCTAGAAAGACGAGAAGGGGTAGGGTGACAGTAATTCATGGCCTATTCATGCGCATCGTTCAACTACTTTGTGCTCGAAAATTCCAACAAAGTACTTGTATTTTCTATAGTTTTTGTTCAGGATTTCAGTATCGTTCTCGTTTTTATTTTGTTACACAATGATTCTTTTCCATTTTTATTCAGTTTCAGTTCACAATTTCTTTCTAGTTTTCGTTCTCGTGAACGGTTGCCTATTCTTTTTCGTTCTCGTTTCGTTCTCATTCACGAAAATAACACTGGTACATGCTGCCAGAAAAAAAATTGACTTTTTTCTGCAAAATTTTGTGACGACCTTATTTTTAGGTAATCAGCTGCCTGGATCACTCCATCATAGAACTCACCAATAGAAACTGAACAGTGATTGACTTTAACATACCTCAGCTTTCATGAGTTTAGGAGCATGACCCATAAAAGGCACGGCACCAGGCACAATAGGAACTCCGCATTTCTTCAAAACTCGTAATGGACGATTTCCATACCTGAAATAATCAGCAAAATACTAAATGGTTACTATATTTGTTTTACGCTTTGAACAACATGGCTGCAGTGATCATAACAACCAAACAGCGTCAGTCTGCATCATGGGTAACACTCTTACAAGTTTACATTACTCTGACTCTCTGTGCAATTCTCAAATCTTAGTTATTTCATTTTTACTTGGTAGTTGGTTGCACCTTGTCAATGAAACTAATGACGGTAAACACGCACACTGCGTGCCCGTACTCCAAACAATGTGGCTGCCAACGAATGCAATAAAATTAGAGCGCGACCTATCGACGACATCGCAACATGCATCCCAACATGCAAAGCATGAGGGTCGGTTAGGGCTCAGGCTAGGCGTCGTGAGGGTCGGTTATGGTTAGTTTTAGGGTTAGTACAGTCATTCTGCTTAAATTGAAGCTGAATTGGTGAACAATGTCGTCGATAGGTCGCGCTCTAATTTTATTTGTATTCGTTGGCAGCCATATTGTTTGGAGTACGGGCACGCAGTGTGCGTGTTTACCCAAAAATGTACTTGGAGAGAACTGGAGCGGGCCAAAGTTCTGATGCCCTGTGGAGTCAAAGCCTATGCTTACCTGCATCAGTTTTACAAATATAGTATGGGGAAGGTATGAACGATTTCACCAAATTTGGACTCTTAATCTTACTTCTTCTCCTTCTCTCTGAGACTGATAAACACATCAAGCCTTTTTTTATACAATTAATAAACCTATACCTATAAATATCATTTACTGACCACCACATAAAAACCACTGTCGCAATTAGTAAAGTAATCGCCACTATCACAATCATTTTCCTCTTTGAGCATCGACGTATATATACAATATAAACGTCGATGTCTTTGAGTAAGTTTATTTATTTATTTAAATTGAACCAGGAAATAAAACGCGGCAGTCTCTATGACCCAGGGTAGTGCGCCGACAGCGACGTACCGCCCACATTAGTGTGCTACGCCACCAATCGGCAGATAGCGCTGGCAATTTAAAATGAGTAGGTAGAATCTAATAATACACAGTACAATAATTTATCAAATCAATATTCTATTATAGGTAAATAATTTGTTAGTAATTGATCATTTGTAACTAGTTCTGGAGCAACCATAAGCTAAATGATGCGTGATACAGCGTACAGTATGACCACATACTGTGGTATGACCATAATATAAATGCATATTTTTTAATACGTTGATTCCATGAAGCGTTCAGACGTGCACACACAAGTGACACTATCATATACAAAAATAGACCTCGAATATTCATGGCATTATAATATTACACGTAGGCCTATCGTCTAGGCCCTATTCAAAAAAATTTAAGTTGACAGACCGCAACTTAGTACATGGATTAAGAAAGTATAAGAAAAATCTAGTCTCAGGAAAAAGGGACTAATAATTATTAAGCTAACAGTTTCTGCAAAATACATGGTTGGGAGCCATGGAAACATTGTTTACTGCTAAAAAGTCTTAGCGAGAAATGAAACTAAAGTCAAAGACCTTATACCAGCGACCTCTTATAAAAATTACTATTTTAAAGCAGTTGAAACATGGCGTTTGTATGTGCATGAAATAATTCATTACGATTATAATACACTCGAATCACCGAGCATTGTATATTTTGGATCTTCATCTTGTAGCAAATTCGCTGTTTTAAAAATGGCGACGCTCAATGTCAAGGAGAAAATCATGGATTCAAATATTATGTAATCCATGTTCGCGTTTTGCGTGTGAAGGCCAAAATGTCGACCGGTTTTTGTTTTCACGTGCTTCGGTGCCGACGATTTCTCTGTCAATCTGCCGTTGACTCTTTAAAATGCTCTCGCAATTACGCTACGACATCGAAATACCGAAATGGAACTCTCAAATCCACGAATATAGCGTTCCTCTGTGACAAATATGAGGAGTGTAAGGTGAGTTGGCGCAGAAGGCATAGATTTCTTTACTTGTGACATCCAAACCGGACCACTGTATATATACCTTGGTGGTGTGGGAACTAGTAAGATTCTAATAAAATCATGTCACTGGGAGTGAACGATGTTTGAGAGCGATGCGTAATTGCAGTATCGGGGACCGTATGTGTCGGTTAGGATAAGGTCAGGCGTCGTGAGGGTCGGTTAGGGTCAGGTTAGACGTCGCGAGGGTCGGTTGGGTCAGGATAATAGTCGTGAGGGTCGGTTATGGTTAGAGTTAGTGTCGTCATTAGATACTATCCAAAGATATTGCATATGCTTCTGTCCTCAATACTGCAATGACTCTGAGAGGGATTTAACTATGTTGTTTGCGTATTTTCAGTATCGGGGACCGAAGAATATGCAATATCTTTGGATATTATCTAATAACGACACTAACCCTAACCGACCCTCACGACGCCTAACCTGACCCTAACCTACACACACGGTCCTCAATACTGCAGTTACGCCAATTTGTAATAGCTATGGAATAGAGGCGAAGCATTATGGTTAAATGGAAGATTTTAATAATTACTTTGAAGTGAGCTGTATAGTGTGACAAGAAATTGAATTTGAGAAGAGATAGTTATAGAATTTAAACAAGTGTATATATTAAAAATTTAGATTTTTTATTTGAAGGCCATCGAGAGAGCTAGATGTAGCTTTGCAGTTGGAAGGCAATATTCGTCAGATGTATCGAGTGAAAGTATTCAAAATGAAGAACAGACGGACGTCGATCCTTACTGCTTGGTTCAAGATGATCTTAAAGCCCTCTGTTCCAGCATCAACCAGGCAAGAGAACTTTATGATGCCATTATCTGACAATAGATTTTGATTTTTTTAGTGAGCATTGATTCCTGGGACATACGTGTCAGACTGTTAGTTCCAGGTTTTGAGAATTTTCTGCACCATTATTTAGGTTAACACTGATGAATAAAAGTTCCTGGTTTCTTAACTGAAAAGGACATACTCTGTGTTACTGCGCCGTATAAATTTTCATAATTATTATTATTAATGCCATATTTGGAAGTCAAATAATGTAGTAGAACAAGTGGTACTTGATATAAAGTTGTTAAGTACTCTCAACTTTTTTCAACTTGAGAAAATTGTTCTTTTTCAGGAATTAGCAACTGATCTCCGACACATGTTTGAAATATCAAGCTACCATTTTGATGGCGCAGGCAAATACTTTCGTCCAATGGTTGTCATGCTTATGGCAAAAGCATGCAACATACACACAAGCAATGGCCTTAAGCACAGGTAGAGATATTTTACTTTCTATTAGAAACATAAGCTAAATCTGTTGTTTTGCTATTAAATTTAGACTAAAATTTCATAACCTGTGGTTCACTTGTTTTCTCTTAGTGTTTCATTATTTAGTCGAAACATTATAATAAGGTTTCTGAAATTTCTAGTGAAATATGTTTCTTGTACACAAAATCGCCTAAGTCTGATCACCCTTCTCTGTATACGTAACATTCATTCATTCATTCATTCATTTCGTGAATTTATATAGCGCTTCTTCAAGAAATCTACTCAGAGGCGCTCCCAGTCCAGCCACAGCTAAAATAATAGGTTTTGAGCGACTTATAAAAAGCAGGTGAATTTAGTCTAGGCATAAGTCGCAAGTTTAGTGGGAGGCCATTCCAGATAGCGGGACCCACAGAAGAAAAGGCTCGGCGCTGTCTTGTAGAAGTGCGAGCTCGAGGAACCAAAAGCTCCCCCGTTGTCATAGAGCGAAGAGCTCGACGGGCTGCAAGGTCAGAGACAGGTCGACAAAGAATAGACAGGTATGATGGAGCACAATCAGTAAGGCAACGCCAGACAAGTGCAGCAACTCGGTATGAGATGCGCTGTGAAACAGGGAGCCAGTGAAGAACATCACGCATATAAGCAGAGACGGGGGCATATTTAGGAATGCGGCCAATGAGGCGAGCAGCCGAACGAAGAACTCGTTCAAGGCGCCCAATTAGTCCAAGTGGCAGACCCGTGAGTACCGAACTGCAGTGATCAATTCTACTGGTGACAAAGGCATGGACAAGTGTCAGAGTAGCACTATGAGAGAGAGATCTTGAGACAACTCGGAGTTGCCGAAGCTGGTAGTAGCAACTGCGAGTGACCAAATTGATATGCTTAGAGAAAGTGAGCTCTTGATCCAGAGTAATTCCAAGGTCGCGGACTGTGAGAGAGAAAGATATATCAGGGAAAGTTGCTGTTATTAAGTGCAGGTCAATGGATGCCAATTGCCTGCGAGTACCAAACCAGATAAACTGAGTTTTAGAGGGATTTAGTAACAAACGATTAGATGCCATCCATGATGTAAGAGCATCAATGGCATTGGACATTAACGATACAGTGGACACTGCATCAGTGGCAAGGCAGTGAGCATAGGCCTGAACGTCATCAGCATAGAGTTGGTGCAGAAGGCCACATGCAGACAACAAGGAACCAATACCAGCTGTGTAGAGAATGTACAGTAAAGGGCCCAACACAGAACCCTGTGGCACACCAAAAGGGGCTGGGACCCAAGATGACCTCGAGGCACCCAATACCACACAGTTAGTGCGCCCAGACAGAAAAGAACGAAGCCACTCCAAAGGAGCATCAGCTAGGCCAAATGGGGACAGCATTAACGTGTTGAATGACATGGGCTTCAGAATTTGTTTAGCTTTAGAATTTAATGTTCATTTAATTTTACCTTGTTGCAAGGCAGTTCTTCCAAATGCAGCTTTGTAATGAATTTGTAGTTTAATGTATTAGGTGTAAAACTGAAGAAAACAGTTTCAGGATAATAAAGTATGCAAAATATATTGTTTTGCTTTTTTCATCCATTTAGCATTGATTGGGCAAAGCCATTTTAGACTTGAATGTTGAGCTCTGAACCCCATTTATGGAAATATTTTAAAAGAATCAAGTGCTTCCTTCAGAATCCTGTTTGCTACTTGCATTATGTTTAAGCGTGCTTGTTTTGTCATGCTTTAGTGTATCTCTTAGTGGACCTCAGAGAATGATAGCCATGATTGCTGAGATGATACACACAGCGAGCCTAGTACATGACGACGTCATTGATACAGCAGAAACACGCCGGGGAAAACCCACCGTTCAGAAGCTGTGGGGCCAGAAAAAGGTAGCCTTGAAGACCCCTACCCAAGCAGACACTAAATCACTGCAACTTTAAACTTTTCATTGGATGATTATGTGAATTGTGAGACCTCTTTGAAAATCTTTGTATGGCGTTTACAGGTTACTAACTATAAATATTATTACTTCAGTGTTTTTCTGTATCATTACCGTTTGTAGCTGTTGTAAAATTGTGCATTTCAAAATAGTGTATTAATTTATCAGTTCGCTGTGTCATCCTCTCTGGTAATCTTTCATCTTTCTCTCGTCTCGAAACCTGCCTTTTCTCTTGAGGTTGCATGCCCTGGGTGTGCTCCTGAAAGGCTCTTGCTGCGAGAAGCGCTTTATAAATGGTGAAATACAATACAATAAAGACCATACGTACTTTTATATCTTTTGTCGACAGTACTCGTACTTGATACCTAAAGATAAGCTAGTTGATGAGTGTGAAGAAGCATTTCACTGCAACTTGTAGAAGTGGGTCTTTCAATGATAACTGCTCAACTGAAATGGATCAATATGACTTTTCCTGTTTGACTGTACAATTCTGACGATGCATTACAATTACACATTGCAATAATCTTAGGCTTTGAATGGTGCATGAGAGATACAGTATTGTTAGTAGTGTTAGTTTATTTCAAAGTTATCAAACCAGTAGTTACCAGTTAAATTGCTATTCAGTATTTTGTGGCAACTGATGAATTTGAATGTGCTTTTGAATCATACAGGCGATACTGACTGGCGATTATATATTGTCAGCGGCGTCGGTGGCATTGGCAAGAATTGGCAATGAAGAAGTGATGAAAGTTGTCAGTCAGGTTCTAGAAGATTTAGTTGCAGGCAAGTAATGTTCTCTTATTGTCATAAACTCTGGGCAGCAACATGTATAATTTGTATATATCTTGATTCCAAACCTTGAAGAAAGCGTAGGTTACTTATTACTTAAATTAAAAATTTTCCCGGAGATTGGTTTCTTTGCTGTGTTCTGAGCAAGGACTTGGCAGTAGTTTAAATGCTTGCTTTAAAATTTAAACACAGTTGCAGGCAAGTAATGTTATCGTATTGTCATAAACTCTGAATAGCAGCATTTATCTAGCTTGATTCCAAACCTTGAAGACAGTGAAGGTTTCTTAAATTAAAGCTTTTCACAACAGAGAATGGTTTATTTACTGTGCTCTGAACATGGACATGGCAGTAGTTTATATGCTTGTTTTGAAACACGGTTGATGATTATCTTTTGCAGGTGAATTTATGCAGCTTGGGTCCAAGGAGCAGGAGAATGAGAGATTTAACCATTACCTTAAGAAGACATTCAAGAAAACTGCTAGTCTCATTGCTGCCAGCTGTAAGGCTGTGAGTCATTTCACTGTACATCTTAATTACAAAGCCTCTATTTAAATAATAAATATGCTTGAGTAATAACTAAAGCGTTTAGATATTTGGAAACTCAAATCTAAGTTTTAATTGAAACTTTAAAATGACAGTATGTTTGGCATTCTATTAAATGTCATTCTATTTAATGTAAATGTGGTCTCCTTTTGTAGAAACCGTTTGGTCTTTAGTTCCATCCACTTGTATACATACTTAATGTACATATATATATACACACACACACAAGTATTTTACCTACATACTTACATGAATATTTGCATCCGTTTTTCTATATGTAATCTTTGAATTAATTGGGAGTCATTTGCACATTTTCATTAACAGTTGTGATTTCTGATTATTCAAAGTGACTATTCTTCTTAGGAGGTGTCTCTGCAAATGTTTAATATCTCTATTTCTAACTGTTGCCCATGTTTTGTGGATTATTTCTAGGTATCAATGCTGAGTCAGGCTACAGAAAACGTCATAGAAATTGCATTTGAATATGGAAAGAATATAGGAATTGCTTTTCAGGTACCCGGTAATTACTTGATATTCATGTTCATATTCATGTTCAGATTTTAAGAAATATATTTAAAAACTGTATTTTACAGTTGGGGGGGGGGAGGAGTCCTGGAAACTATGTTTTAAATGCGTAATTTCGTGTTTGTTTCAGTAAAACTATAATCTCACAATATTGACATTGGTATGAAATTGTTTTTACTGTAAATGCTGGCATTAAAATTATGAGAGCTCTATGACAAGATGTTCTGTTTTATTTTAACTATAATCTCAAACAATAAGACATCGTTAACAAATTTCTTCCCACTGTGTTGATATTAAAATCTAAAGCTATTGTGATAAAATGAGACTTGATAAATAGTTGTAGCATGTTCATATGTTATGGCGGATTTTAAGCAATTTCTATCGTTCTGAAAATTGTGAATTTATTTGACTGTGGCAGTTAGTCGACGACTTACTGGACTATATATCGAATGAAGCAATCATGGGTAAACCAGTCTCGGCTGATCTCAAACTTGGTCTTGCCACGGCTCCAGTTCTCTATGCTGCCCATCAGGTATGGCAAATTCTTAGAGATCTACACATCATGTTGACATTGATTGATTGATTGAGAAAATTTATATGTAGCCCTTCTTCAATGAACCTACTCAGAGCTGGCCTACTTGATGTTAAGTGTCATTAAAGCCAAAATATATTACGTTGGACGTTGCAGGTCTACTAGCTATCTACAGAAATCATGGTTATATTATATCTATGGTCTTGTGCATTATTGCATTGTGTGGAAGCATCAGTTTCTTAACATCTATCATACAATTATAGACCAGTATACTAACTCGTTACTTGATTGGTGACACTATCAAACACCAATGATGTGACACTGTACTCAAGTATATACACGAAACCATTCCACAGCCTTCACCTACAGTGCTACATTGTACTTTGCATGAAATTATTCTCGTAATAATGGGTATTGTCGTGTCAGTTTCATCTTAAGATAACTTAACATTACATTGCAGGTTTCATTTCACTACCATTAGGTTTAATTGCGTATGTTTATTTCCAGTTTCCAGAGATCAACCCAATGATTATGAGGAGGTTTTCTGAGCCAGGTGATATCCAACGTGCCCTTGAACTGGTTGCTAAGGTTAGCTTTCACAGTTTCATAGAATGACTGAAAACACAATATTTTTGGTAGACATTTGTTGGTTTCACCTGTAAACTTTCTACTCTTTACAGGGCAGATTTTTATGTTGGTTCAATAAAATATCCCAACTGCAAAAGTTCTGCAAAGCTATGTCACAGTACTGGAGACATGTGATGCAATTTCACAATAGCATTAATGCAAACACATGCTCCACGTACATCTTATTTCTCTACCAGTTTGCATCTGCTCTAAATCTTGTAAATTATTTAACTTATAACTTGTTTTAACTTATAAGGTGTAACAGTAAATTTATAAGTGAGGCATTGTGATCAGTTATTTATTCTACATGTATTCATCTTAGTACAACGTATTTGTCCAATGATGCATGTTCCTAGTGTCTGTTTGATGAAACAAAAAACAGCAATCCAAGAACTACAAAAGTCTTTAATAATTATATCCTAGCTTGTTGTTCAATACTAACTCGGGCACAACAAGTGCTGTGGTTAAAATATTTGTGTAATGATGGAAACCCACTTGTTGACATCTGATTACATGTAGTTCTGACAATGTTATAATGCTTTGGTTTTGTCAGAGCGATGGTGTTGCGCATACACTTTTCTTGGCCAAAGAACACTGCAAGGAGGCTGTCCGGCAAGTGTCTCAGTTAGCGCCTTCGAAAGAACGCCAGGCCCTCATCAACATCACACACCGAGTCATCAATCGACTTAAATAGCACTTCGTAAATTAGCACTTGATATTGAACAATCCGCATGTGGTCATGAATTCTGCACATGAATGCATGTGCAGAATGCCATCTTTGGAAGGTGAATGATGCAACAGCATCGATAGAATATGAGACAGGGTTTCTGAAATTGTCAACTACTGTAATGCCTTGCGTTTTCTTGCTGTGAAACAATCATGTATTACCAAGGCATTGTTTTCGTTCATGGTAACATGGATCAACGAGCAATTGTTTGGATTGGCATCAGATGAGGGCCACAACTCATTCACATTCCCCGAGTATCGTGGCCTCCACTTTCTTACGATTGTCCCACGTTTGTATTCTTGTAAGTGCAGCGGTGTAGTGCATTTGCTCCCAGCATCAATAGTACTTCCCAACCAAAGTGCTCCACACTTGATACTATAATATATCAAGTATATTTTCAGAGTAGAAACGTTTAACCTTTGGCAGGCAGAATGAGTCAGCCTTGCTTAGAGCAACCACATGATGATCAAAGCTGACTGTAGAGTTAGTTAAATAAGTTGATTGTAGAGTTAGTTGAATATTTTTGGACGAGTGCTTCATCATTTAATGTCCTGTGTGCATTGTAAGTTGTGGTGTAAATGTTTACACGTTAGACAGTTTTTCGATGACTTCCAAAGTTTTCTATCTGCTCACTTTAAACTGTTGTCTTGTAGGATAGTGTTAACTCAAAACGTGACAATGTTGTAATGCAATTAAAGTTTCATGACAACATGAACAATAATACTTCAAAGTTCCATACAGGACGTGGAAAACGAAATGGAGGCTTAGGAGTGTTTTTCTGAATACAAACATCTGCCTTAAACTTAGGTAAATATAGCTCGTTCATTACAAACCGTGCCAATATGAATCAGTAGGACAGCAACTTGTTGATCATCGAGTTTTTGTTATCACAGTACCCAAAAACTATAATGTTAAGTTAATCCTGCAATATGATTTATTTTAAATACAGAACAGCCCCAGTACTTGCTTTTTGGTCTTCTCACTTTCTATTTCCATCATACATTGGATCATAATTATCTGCATCCATAATGCTGATTCCAGATCCAAGAAGCTGAGTAGCTGACCACTAGTGAACTCAATTTCTGGTTTGGTTAAATCAGTTTCCGTTAGATTAGATTATTCATAAGTTCATAACTGATGTAGTAATGCTATTCTGTAAACTGCTTTTTGCCTTATCCTTGTATTGCAGTCTTGTGGGGTCTATGTTGCTTCTTGAAGAGATTGGTACATCAAAACTATTGACGACTGATTATTTGATTTAATGTTGAGAAATCACTAAAACCTATCTTATTTTACAAAAGGCATTGCTGTTATTTATGGGACAGGCAAGGATTTGCACCATACTGGTCCACAATGCTTGCACTTGCCGAGAATAATTGGCCTGGACTTAAGATTATCCTCGGGATGTATTCGTCGAAGTGCCACCTAACACATTTTTCCAGTATCAACAGTATTAGAACATGTAAATGATCAGTGCTTTCTAGAGTAGAGCTAAATGTCTGTAGGTCACAATGTATTTTATTCGTGATACAGGGGCTCAAAACCCATCACATGTCGATTTCGGACCTTTTTATTCAGTCGTATGATACAATGACTATGCTTTACAATACTTTTCACAGAATGAAAATATCTTGTTTTTTAACTGAAATTATACTTGTTTGATTCTTTCATTAGTTTAGAGTAAGAAAATCTAATAAAAAGTTTATGAACATTCGTGTCATCAAAGTCCTCAGAAACTATAATGGATCATTCTGCAAATTTTCAGGACAATAAATGAATATATTCTGAATCAAATAATGTTAACGGCATCCAAATAAGTTTACTACTTCGCAAATTAAGGCAATTCATAGCCACCTGCTGAATATAGGATTTTTCTACATTCTTGACTCCTCTCGGCTATTTCAGCTTCTAGCAAAATATCTAGGAAGTGACAAGCAACAGGTTTCAAGCCCAGTATCACATTTATCAGCACCAGGTTTGTTGTTCCAATTGGCCAAGTTATTTTTCATTATGACTTGAGTAAAGTTTCAGAAAGTTAAAGCAACACAATGGTACTGATGTATCAGTCTGATACAGTTGCGTGTCTCAGTCCTGGCCGGCAGAAAAGCTTGCACCCAACAGCAACAGATCAGCTTAAATACTGTTCAGGTCTCACGATTTCGATCATAACAAGCATCAACATGAAAACTGTGACCAGATCAAAGCAACGAAGACATATTTTCCATTCATCCCTTGTTCTGGGTGTTGCCCCAACCTCGTCGGTGGTCTACAATTAAAAAACAGTAAAGACATTGCTACTTTCAGACCATATGGCTTAAGCACAAATAAAGACAGTAATTAAAAAACTAAATTTAAAATACACTCAACAGTGCATTGATACATGTCATGAATTTTTCATATGCACCACCTTTGATACAAAAACTGAATAGATTAGCATGTTGGACAATGAATTGGTTACCCAGTAGAATTGTTATTTAAAACAATTGGTCAATCATGCAAAATGCCACTGAAGAAACATCAACAGCAGAGCCGAAGAAACCATCAAATAAACAATGGGCTTTTACTACCCACCATATGTATGTAATTAACACTGCAGAAAACATTCCGATCCTCTATTCCACAACGATGGATTGAACAGAACAAAGATTCTATTGATCAAAATGACTGTCTTACCATCCTTCCATTCATCCCATTGTCGTGCTTTCCCTATTGTTTCCTCGTCATCCTGTTCTTCGAGTTCTTCCTTCTTCTTTGCAGCGTTCTCTCGTTCTCGTTCCTCTCTATCGGGATCATCTTTCACTTGTGGAGTAGACCTGACAAACATTCACTTTTCTGTAAACCTTAGGAAAATCAAGATATGGAGGAGAAAAAACAACTGAAATAGCAGATCTATTGTAGTGTTTCAGTTTCCTAGCGAAGCCTTTATTCTTTTTTTCTTTACAGAAGCTAGAAACTGAAAATTTACTTTGATAAAGCCATATATGCTGATGAGCATGTAGAGCATACTAGAACTGTACTGGTTAATCAGCCATACACATAACTATAATCGGGCCGATTGTTAGAAGAATCAACATCAGCAAACATAATCAGTGAAGACTGAAGTTTTTCTTATATTTGGCGGATCACCACTGGTGGCCTGCCGTTGATCTGAAATAAATATTTTACTGCGACGAACGCAAACAGCAAAACAAGCTTTAGCATTGCCGAGTAGATTCATGTCTTGGAACAGAACATTTTGACTACACAAATAATGAAATGGTCGGTCTCATATTTGGTATCGGCTATTTTAATTATTGACTTTACGCTACATCAGTATAATCGGCAAAAAAATTATAATGGCACAGTTCTAGACTATACATTAAAGCCATGTTATTCTATCCTTACCAATGACAAACATACAGCAAAACATCATGGAATTCATTGACTTCAATGCCTAAGTTGGCACCTCTAATTGCACTCAAGTTCAAGTCCAACATATTTCAGTTCATGCCTTTGCAACTTACCCATCAGCTGGAAAGATTCCTTCGTCAACCCTGCGCTGGTAAAACTCATCGACTGTGAACGTCGGCACTCCAGGATAACCCAAGCCATACACTTGCTTCTGCATGCTGTCTTTCGTTATGATGAATGGACGAAAAACCTAAAAATGACAAACAGACAAATCTCTAGCTACATGTTGTAGTCCATGTTGTAATAATCAATTACAAGACACAACATTGCGTTTTGTAAGATAAGCTCATCCTTTGTAGTCCTATCAACATCCTCTGGGGTTCTGTCTAGCAAGGTCAATGGAGTTTGATTCAGAGGTATATAATTTATGGCATATTATATAATATTATATAAATTATATATATATTGATCTTCACGGCATAGTCATATTCCATTGATTTACAATCTCAACAGTTTATTTGTATTCTGTCAAACAGGTTTCTGAATTTGAATGCAAATAATTATCAAGGCACTAAATAATGCTCTCACGCATACCAACAGTAAACGCACTCTGTAAAATATGTGGCATATGCTGCAAACCTAACTTTCCATTTAAATACTCGGCTGATTCTTCTGAGTCAAGTAATCTTTAACTTCCTATATTTTTCTTTTCTCAACTGACCATAGAAAAAGCAAAGATCAATATGGAATATTTTCAATTAATTGACAACTTTTAAAAAAAAAGTCACTTCTCAATCTAACAAGCTGTTGAAGACTGTTTTTTTCGCTTGATCTCAGCCAGGAGCGCCTCTGAGTAGTGTCTTTAAAGGGCGCTATATAAATTCTGATTGATTGATTGACATGTGCAAGGCATCGATTTCGATGTCAAAAAGTCTAGAGAGAACTTACTCCTTTCTTTTTGTCATTCGCACTTTCTTGTTTGGGACGACCAGAATCTTTATCATCCTTCATCTTCAACATGTGCTCGAGTAATGGAATTTCCGCTGTGAAGAATTTAAACATAAGTTTTTAAAATATGAATCATGAGGAAATTTCTTTATAGTTAAATGAAACTAGAAAATAAACAAGAAACTAATCTCATATTTATCATAAATATTCAGATACAAATGTACATACAGGATAAGTAATAGCGACCAAGCATAGAAATCTGGCAGCCCGTTGGTTTCTGCAAGTTGTCTTGAGTACATCTGTAAATTTATTGTCCTGTGATTATTTTGTTGCTTGAAGATTTCTTATTTCAATTCACTGCCATTTTGAGTATAAATGCAAAGTCTCTAATGCTTTTATCCACTTGTTCAACATGTCTAATCGCTCAACGCCAACATTTGAAATTTTTTATAATTACCTTCAATGCTTTCACAAGACTCCAAAGCTTCGTTAACCCATTTCTTTAGAAGTGTGATGTAGTATTGTCTCTGTACAAATAGAAATCAAATATATGACTAAATGGTACAGAACCTTCATGACAGATTTACACACCTTTGCAAGTTTTGGTGCACTAGAAAAACACAGCTACATGTAGACATGCACAAAATAACTCAAACATTGATGGAACTCTGTATTTTTCCTATTAGCCTACAGATAATATCAATTATCACCACAATTAAGGATGGACTAATTTATATAAGACGACTGCTTGTTCACTGACATCAACTCCTTTCTTACACATAATGTTGCAAATCTACCCGTGACATGTGTGGAGTTACCGATTCTTGGTACACAATAAACAAGTAAATTCTTTTATTGTTATTATTATTAATATTCTTGATGTTCAGACTTGAAGTCAGCACATCACAGAGCAACTTGAATACAGTGTGATTTCACAAAAAAGAAAATATTGTGCAACTCTGCCAAAAATAATGGTGCAACAGCAGCCTTGGAATTATGGAAGAACGACTTTTACACGACCTTGCATAAGACAGTGTTACTGTGCAAAGACAATATATTCCGAGTTTAGCATGGAATGAATTATGCAGATTTTGTTTTGTTGACAATTGCACCAAAAGAAGTGAAAGAAGGAACTCTGGTCAGCCTACCTTGGATTCATCATCAACAGTGTCCTTTTTAACGACCACATACAATTCCTGCAGGCTTCTCTCTAGATCCTTCTGGCTTTTAAATCTTTCGATCTTCTTCATCCGCTTTTTCGTTTGATCGTCAAGGCTTGCTGGACTCGACCTGTTCATGAAATGGAAATCTTCATAAAGCAGATCTAATCTTCATAAAGCAGATCTTTCTCTCATCTCAATGCCTCTGAATGCAAGTAGTGCTGCCATCTAAGGGCTGTCAATCTACAGTCAGCTACTTGTCTTTGCAGAGCTTCATACAATTTATCACAGCTCAGCTATGCATTTAAGAAATTGATATCTACGACCACATCGACCAGAATAAACACAGTCTGAGACAAAATTCACATAAGTCTAGCATCCTTTTACAGACTAACAGGAAATCCTTGAAAAAGGTAGGGAAACTGTCAGCATTAGCACAATTTGGAATTTATAGGGTGTACCACAATTCAGAATGCAGAGCATCTATTAATCACAAATAACTAATAACATTGCAGTTAACAATTCGCTTTTAATCCACCCGTGACAGCCAATCCTAGCTACACTGTTTGAGCAATGTGCAGTTATGGTAAACCAGCTACAGTAATGTTGAGAATTTATCCAGCGATTAAAGGAGGCATGAACCTGAAAACAGCTAATCAATAATTATTACTTGACATGTACACTGTTAAGATTTATAACAAGCTAGAAATCCTTAGAAGCCTAGTTTGCAAATGCAAACACATTATATATTTGCTTTAAAAACTACTGAAGCAAATGCATGGTTAAAAAAACTTACTTTGCTTTCGGCTGAGATTGTGCTTTGCTGTCATCATCATCTTTAGTACGTGAGTATGGTCTTGGTAAGTCAATACTTGTTACACCGTAGAGCTTACATAATCTTATGAAATCGATAAAATAAACCTGGACAGAAATTTTTTTAAATTTTATGAATAAATCCCACACAACAAATTTATAAAGTGCATGTCCATCAAACTACAGTCAATCTACTAAAAGTAAAAACTTTTAGGCTGCATTAAGCAATTAGGCATTTCTATAAGTATGGTCTTTCACGTGGCAAAAATTTATTATTGCTGTATCTACAGATTGAATTAACAGAAGCAGAACATTATCACAGATCGGGTGAAAAATGTTACCCTTTAAAATGCAAGGGCTCAGAATAAATTTTGAATGTATACAATTCTTTACAATTCAATTATTCAATTAAAAAAATATATGCTAGAAAGAAATCTAGAAGCTCTCGTATCTCAAATCCTGGAGGAAAAGTGGCGAGTTTCCTCCAGAATTTGAGGATACGAGAGCTTCGAAGGCAAAGATGCAATGGATTATGGTAGCAATTCATGAAAGCGTGTGACTTCAAACTCTTGGAATGCAAAGCCTGTGGGGTGATAAGTAGAGGAGCCTCAGCAGATTATGGTTGGGTGAGTGTTGTAATAAGCAGAATTAAAAAACAAGAAGTTCGAGCTAGATACGAGGTGCAGTTGGGGATATGGATCGGTTCGAGGACTTGAGGCGAGTAGTGACTGGATGCTTTGGGTAGAGCAGGATGATTGGGTAGTGAAGGGTTTGTGATTGAGAGTATTATAAGTAGGACTTTTAAATGGATGAACTCAGGGATTGTCAGCCAGTTGAGTGATTTAAGGATGGGAGCGCTACGGTGATACCTGGGTGTCCTGGTGACAGCATGGGCAAGTTAAGTTTTAATTTGAGTTGTAAACACTTGGTTTGGGTTAATATGAGAAGTATGTAAGAGGTTGGAGCTGTAATCATATATTCGTTTTTATTTTCTGACAAGTTGACTGACCACAACCAGTTAAGACTGCAACTAATTAAGACCACAACCAATTGAGGCTGCAACCAGTGACAGCAAAAAGAATAACCAAACCACACAAGTACTGAGCTGCTAGCTTGCTGAAATTCAAGTTTAGCTAAAAACATCTCTTACCTGTGCTTTCTGAACAATTTCAAGCCTTGATTCTTTTAAGAATTTATTTGTGAAATAGCCAAGAAGTCCTGGCAGCAGCAGGTACCTAGAAGTCAAATGAAAATAAAACTTGAAATCATTTGCAATAAATTAGTAGTTTAGACTGTTCAAAACTAAATCAGTTCACAGGCCCAAATGTGTTGTAAGATTTCTCAAGCCACTTGTACCTAAGTAAATGTGAAAAGACGTTAAGTAACAAGTTTGCACGAGCAATTGAAAGTGAAGGACATGCTGAAGGTCCCTATGCGGCAGCTTGTGGTGGATTAAAGTCTGGAACCCTCCGGCTCCAAGGCACCAAACCCACAAAACCATACAAATTGTAGTATTGTTTTGTGGGCTCACGGATTAATAACGTGTAGTTGCCTATTTCCCGTGAACCCCTGAGGTGGAAGGTCAAGACAATGCTCCCTCTGTATGTGACTATCACTTAAGAAGCTTTAATAAGTTTTATTTTACAACTAAAAGTTTGTTCCATGAACCTCACTTTATTTCATTTGTTGTAACTTCTTCCAGCTGTTCGTTG
This sequence comes from Lumbricus rubellus, assembly GCA_945859605.1. Classification (NCBI taxonomy): domain Eukaryota; kingdom Metazoa; phylum Annelida; class Clitellata; order Crassiclitellata; family Lumbricidae; genus Lumbricus; species Lumbricus rubellus. Next base: position 32,414,135 of record OX243813.1, read on the forward strand.
GTTGAAAAAAGACTTAAATCATTCACCATGCGAACGGCCTTTTCAGCTTTCTCGATAGCCTGCTGTACTTTCTTCTGTTAAAAAACAATTATCTTAACTCAGTTAACTGACCCATTCACTAATAACAGCACCCATTACAAAAACACAGGATTTTAAGGCATATTGCAGAAGCTCTGTAAATAAGACTATAGCACTAATTCAAACATTATAAGAAGCAAGTCAAGCTGGAGAGTTGGAGCCAGGAGAGAAGGGAAGTCAGTTCTGCTGGATTTTGATAACGTAGTGGATCCGCTCACGCCCCGAGCGTTAGCGGAAACCATGTGCTACATTCACGCCCGTAACATTATTGGTCGCACTGGCTACGGACGGTGCATTGCAGGCTACCATTCGGGCTAACACCCGTCGGCCAATCAGGTTAGCGGAAAACAATGTGGAAGAGTCGAATACCGTAGGGGAGGAGGTTGTCGAGTACAATTTATGCCCATCCTTTGTAAACCCTACTGTCAACAGCACGTGCTGCGTGTCGCAGGGTCTCACGATTTTAGACGAATTGCAATGTAAAACGTTTAAAATGTCTTACAAATGACCCTACGTATGGAGGAACATTTTGCACAGGTAATTATGCGCTCTTTATCGTTAAATTTAAGCATGGTTATAACATAGAAGACCTAGGTGTCGTTCGCGTATAGGGTATAAGGTTTCGCGTCGTGAGGGTCGGTTAGGGTTAGTGTCGTCATTAGATTCTTAAGATTTTTGCGTCGTGAGGGTCGGTTAGGGTTAGTGTTAGGGTTAGTGTCGTCATTAGATTCTTAAGATTTTTGCGTTGGTTGTTTAGCAGTTGTTGGCCAACCTAGCCTAATAGCTTGACCATCAACTGCTAACATCAACTACCTTCTCCCCCCCCCTGCGGTCTTCGCCTCTTCCAGACGGTTCACGTGACGGGCGTGAGCGGATCCACGACCTTTTGATAAAGCGCCTGCAAATAAGCTGGTCTCTCCATGTCAGATTCAAGCTCGAAAAATAACGAGGTTCTGCGTTAATAAAGTAATTAATAAAGTTAATCCAGATGAATGCGTTTAAACAATCGCAATTGCTGCCCACTGCGCAGTTACAATGCGCAACAGGAGGGGCACTGATGCGTTTTTCCTGAAGTGGCGCTTTATAAATATAAAATTACAAATTACAAGAAGGCATCATATACAAATTTTTACCTGAATGTCATTCGAATTTGATGGGTCGCTTGAATTTTCCAAAAATTCATAATCTTTCCATATCGCGTCGAACATTTCTGAAAGATTTGGACAGGCATCAGCAGAATCCGTGCTATTCGTAGCCATGATTGTTGTTTGCTGTATGAAGCACATGCAAGAACTAACATGCGGAAATGAGCCAGAGTACCGATGCTTGACCCACAAAGAGCTATAAAAATTAATATGTAATTTAATAATAATAATAACATAATATTGATATTATTAATAATAACAATAATAATGACAATACTACTACTAATAATAATAATAACAATAATTCGTTTATCTAAAAATTCTGTTATCCACCAAGTAGTTGAGTTCTTTGACAAAAACGTTTTATTATGAGAATGTTGTGTGTTTGCATTAATTTTTATTATTCTTTTTTAAACCTCTGAACATTTACTGGTCGTCTAATCGTTATTTATAAGAGGTCACTAAGTCTTGATCTATTAGCATATTCTTACTTACTTAATCTTCGTTTCTCCATTTTTTCCACTGCAGGTAAAATATTCATATATCTATGGAAATATTAGCAACAGCAAGTGCGAAACTATTAGTTGGTTTTCTTAGTGTAGAATTGTTCAAATTGTATGTACAAGCAAAAGAGATACATATTTGGAATCAGGAAACAAAACTGATTAAAACCTGATATACGAACACCTTGAGAAATAGAAAAAATAAATCCACTTTTTCCAGCTCAGAGGTCACTCCAGCTCATAGTCGGGTCAATCAACGAAATACCTTCGGTGAACCCCAACAAATTGCAAGAAAACATTTTATGATGATTTTCTGGTGCCTTAGGTCTGTTGAAGAACATACTAAAAGTTGCACGAAATCGGACCACGGTAAGTGGTCTAACTTTGGCGGGAAAATAGATGGCCGCCAGTTCGACCAGGCTTGGAATCTGAAAATTACACTATTAGAAGCCAATCATAAAACAATATGCTAACATACGTTTCTAGACTAATTTGACCCTTCTGAAAACGAAAATCGCGGTTAGAAAGCTAAATTGTTAGCGATTGCATGAGAAAAACAAGATGGCGGACAAAAAATTGAATTGAATTGAAATGGCGACTGTATGTGATAGTAACACGATTTCACCCTCATGAATGAGATTTTAGGGTTATAGGCATGCGATGGAATTAAAGACACATATGTGGCACTGCCAGAAACCAAAATGGTGGACAAAATGGCGGTCAGAATGTTGAAATAGGTATAAGTGAAGTCATGCCTGCAATGGAAACATGATTTAAGAGTCTATAGTAACATTTTCGGGGTTAAGTAATGCGACAGAAATAAAGTCACAAATGTGGCCCTGCCAGAAACCATAATGGCGAACAAAATGGCGACCAGAATGTTGAAATGGCTATAAGGGAAGTCCAGCCTCGCAATGGAAACATTATTTCAGAGTCTAAAATAACTTTTACGGGGGCACGGAATATGATGGAACCAAAGATATTAGTCGTAGACTATCTTTGATGGAACTAAAGACACATATGCGGCATTGCAAGAAAGCAAATTGGTGGACAAAATGGATTGTGGCCAGATTTTTGAAATGGCTAAAAGTGTTGTCCTGTATGCAATGGAAACATAATTTCAGAGTATAAATGAAAAAATGTTGGACTACAGAATATGATGAAACTAAAGATACACACGTGACACTGCCAGAAGGCCATAAGCCAAAATGGAGGGACAAAAGCATAAAATGGCTACAAATGATGTCATGTATGTGATGAAGACATGATTTCAGGTGGAATATTGTTCCTTGGTCAAATAATCCCAAGAAAGCAACATTCCATGTGCAGCATTGAACATAATGAAGTGAAATAGTTGTATTAAGAGGAAATGTTTAGTAGCCTATCACTGCAGTTTAAATATTGATTGCCTTATGCATACAGTATTTGTGCCTCAATGTTGCTTTGACTTGAACTATATAGAGACCCAATGCTTCAATGTTGAAGTCTGATAATTATAGACAAAGCTAATTCAGGATTTGTTGCTCTTAATGTAGGTGCACATAGCCTAAGTGTGCAGTATGTAGTGTATGGCAAGTTCACACTCTGATAGCAGCGGGCTTGGCCACGGCCCTACGCCTGATGCTATACTTGTTAACTTCCCATGATTTGAAATAGACAAATAGAATATATGACTGTGGAACAGGACCAATGGCAGGCCACACTGATTAAAGAACACTTAGCTGATGTTCCCGCCATCACCTAAACCCTGTTAGATGCAAGGCAGACACATCAGACCCAGCAGTAGACAGCACCTAATCTGCTTCCACGGAACCACAAGCTACAAGAACATCTATGATTCTATGTCGTCATATGAGGCTGTTGAGAGCTGAATGAGCACATCAGACAGGAATGTAGCTAGATCAGCCTTGTTGTCAGGCAAAGCAAGAACGTTCAGCCATAGGCGTAGGGGACATTTCAGGAGTGGGGGGGGGCAAAAGTTTAAATTTTGCCCGAAATTTTTTTCCGTCCGGCCGAAAATTCCCGCAACTTTTAACTTTTTTCGCCCGAAAAAATCTGACGACTTTTTTTTTTTTTTTTTTTAGTTGTTCGGTCGAAATTGCCCGAAAATTCCCGTTACTTTTCCGCCCAAAAATCTGACGACCTTTTTTTTTTTTTAGTCTAAATTCCGAAATTTCTTAATTTCTTTATACATTTTTTTACTTTTCCCGGACTGCTTGCCCGAAAAACCACACTTGCCCGAAATTTGGGGGGGCATTTGCCCCCTCTGGACCCCCGTCTCCTACGCTTATGCGTTCAGCCAATTTTCCGACAACGGAGCACTTCCAGACTCTATACAGTGACTAAGTGGTCTTGTACCTTTTCTGTATGGTTCTAATTTTCAAAAGCAATGTCCAGTATTTGGCAAAGGCAATATTAACCATTTTGTTGCCAATCGAAAGTACTTTAATACGTGTAACCACTGTATCTGCCAGGTCACCAAATGTCTTCGCTTTCAGAGCTGTCCAATTGCTTGCAGTATTGCTTGTCCACCAATAACTAAATGCTATACTTCTGCTAGAGAAATGCTGACTGGACAAGTTACTTTTTCAGAGAATGTCCTCATTAAATGATGCTTAATGACACTTTCTCATCATCCACCAATGCCAATCTAGGCTTTGTAGGCTGCAACTGCCTTTCTGGCAAACTTGATACTGTGTCACCTCATGTAAAACAGGAGAAGACTTGCAGCAATAACCACTTATCAGGATTTGAACTAAGGAAATTTAACAAATCATGAACTTCAATCAGGCAACTACATTGATATCATAGTTTATTTATTCCCTGTGCTACAACTAAATTTTTATGAAGAGTTAAACGAGAATTTTGACCATGACTAACAGCAAGCAGATCTGGAAAGTTTTCTAGCAAACGATTCTTAAGCCGAATAGCATTAAGGTTTACTTATCCAAAAATACATGGACACTAGGTTGCTACAGTTGATCTGCATAAAGTTGGCTAAGTTCAGCAAGTTTGCATACTGGAGGCAAAATATTGTTGGCTCTGGCTTCTTCCAAGTACATTCAGCTAATTCGATTTAGTCTGCATTTAACTCGGTTGTACACTTCGCATTGTCTTCACATGGCATTGGCTGATAAAATTAAACAGGCTGGTTTATTGTAACGCCCGCCCCCTTGGACACTCCCGGAGTCGCCACTTCCGGTCCAACGTGTGAGGGGACCGCGTACTGTTGTGAGTCATAGTCCAAAGAGATAGAGGGAGGAAGAGAGGCGGTAGCTCCCGGGTTCGAACTCCGTCCGGTCTGAGGCGGCCAAGCCTCTCGGGCTCCTACCGCTTTATATGAAATAGGAGCTTTACTCAGCAGTCGCTCGCTCCTCCGTAATATACCAGGGTTGGGCGGTAAGGCAAAGTCTTTGGGCCTAGCACCCGAACTCTCTTCCAGGCCGATGGTCGAGTGGTAAGGAGCGTCTACAGTAATTGCAGTGGTGAAGGTACCAGGGTTCGAACTCACAACAGGTTTATGTGTTGGTATGGGCGATTCTAATCGTTCGATGCGTGCCACGACTTCCGTCAGAGCTTCTCTTACCTTATAATGCACTGCAGAGATTTCCTCTCTGACATTATTCTGTACCGAGGCAATGGCCTCTTCAACGTTAATTTGTACCACGGAAATTGCCTCCTCAACATTACTTTGTATCACCGAAATTGCCACCTGGGTATCTCTGGCATTAGCCTGAACGTCCGTTCTCACTGAGGAGATCGCCTCTTGGGTATCTCTAGCATTATTCTGTATTGTTGCCTGCACATTAGTCTGCATAGACTTGGCGTTTGACTGCATTGCCTCCAGTAATATCCCCATCTCAAAGGCAGAAGGAGGTCTGGAAGGTTGCGAGGGAGTTGACGTTCTGCTCTGCACCATGGCGCTATATAAGTTTCGATAATTTCACGTCCTAAGACTAGCAAGAATTAAGACAGTAAGTTTAATTAGAATTTCTTATCAATCCTTCAGTCAATAATTATTAATTCGTTTCAGTGCAAATCAGACATTCAGCAGAATGCAAATAAAATTATAATTATGCAAGTTAGTGCGATGAATTATAATTATGCAAGTTAATGCAAAATGCCCTTAGATCGGAGTATGTCTACAATATCCCCAATTTAGTTCTCAAGTGCCATCATCAAAATTTAAAGTAGCCCAATATTTCTACAAAATCGATCGCCTTAGCTTCCTCAATAAACAGTACCTGATTTCCGGGAACCAGGGACAAGGCAGACGGCGTGTGTATGGAGACGACGAAGAGGACGAGGATTCCAGAATAAACGCCGAGGAAATGGGATCCACTAAGGATATAGGTATCCAGAAGATGCGATGACAGACTGACTCAACACTCGCAGAAAATAACCACGACGAGTAGGCTTCCGACGAAACCGAGAAGAACTCGCTCCGTGCGAGACGAAGAGCGAAGGCCTGGGCGTTAGGCCTATATCCACAACGAGGGTGCGAAGACAGAACACACAGCGCCGACGATTCGATTCCTGCTCCAAACAGCGATACAAACGGCTCCGGCCGAACAGAGATTCGACGCAGAAATCGGTAACAAGAGAACTGAACGACGCTTCGAATCAATAGAAACGACTCCTGTCGTAGAAGATGCCACCAGAAATCCACCCACAACGACGTCGAAACGAGTACAAGCGCAAGAAATCCTGCCTTCACTCCAATAAAATGAGGCTTCGAATCTATCACTTTACTATCAAGAGTCGCACATCCACTCTCGACGAAGGCTCCAACACGACTAATCGCCCGTCGCGCGATCTTCTTCTATATCGGCCTCGACTGACGTAGGACGCGATCTACTGCGCATGCGCTGCACGCGCTGTGATCACGCAGGGGCAACGTGACCCGGCGTGATGGAAAATACCCACACACGAGCCTATGTCCTGCGTGCACAGACCACAGGGCAACTGACGTGTCTTTCTCTGTCCGTCTGCTTATCTGTGTACAAGTGCTGTTGCGTCACTCTCTCTATAAGCCTGCCTGTCTGCCTGGATGTATCGGTCCGTTGCTTCGGCCGACCTCTCTTCCTCCTTTTCGGCCGACCCTCCACTCGCCGAGCGTATGCAAGAATCGATCAATAAAGTTTGCCACGGCAGGTGCCTACGTCATTGAACGCTCCGATTCGCATTAAAATCTAGGTCACCAATATTATGTAGGTCACCGAATGCAGCTCAAAAATGGATATAAAATATATAGTTATCAAACCACGAAATTACCAAGGGATCCAAAAATATATATATGGCAACCAAAAAATCAACCCCGTAGCGTCAAATTATATACAACGCTACACTATTAGCCTCAATTGCAATCATATCAGCACATAACAACTTTAGTAGCATCAAGTTATCTTTAATTATATTTGCACATGAGAGACCTTCTGCATCAACATCGATAGTCATGACTTTTCAGACCCACTTTAAACAATAACAAAAACCCACTGGTTCTTGTATGTGTACTGCAGAAAACAGACATGTAGGTGCAATGCCATGGCAAACGGACATTATCCCCAGGGACATAAAAATCTATAAGAATATGTAAAAATGTATAATATTAGTATACTAGGCATTAAGACTATTCGTAAAAAATCCATAAGAATATATTATTAATTTAGTACACAAGTGCTGGGCAGCTGTCCACAGTTCCAGACAGCTGTCGTTCATGGGAAATAATTTTTTGGTCGGGCGTGGGGGGAGCTAATGTCCTACAACCCAGTGCCATCACCCTCATCCAAGTGGTTCCAAAGTTCCAAACTGTCCACTGTGTCCAGGTGGTAACTCGTATATTTCAAGATCTATCATAGGGAAATTGGGCAAGTCCTTCACTCGCAATTGCTCAGTGCTTCGGCATGAAATCCGAATTTAGCGTCCGCGCTGTAGTCTGGAGCGCTTCTGAGTAGCACTTTGAAGAGGCGCTATAACAAGTGCATATAAATACATACACACATACTAATCCTAACCGACCCTCACGACGCCTAGCTTGATCCTAACCGACATTTGTGCAAGACGTCTACACCTGACCCTAACAGGCTTAGTTATAGTAAGCGGGTCGCTGTGTATTGGTTAGGTTCGAGTTTAGGGGTCGTGAGGGTCAGGTTAGGCATCGTGAGGGTCGGTTAGGGTTAGTGCAGTCATTCATTAACATAGGGACCCGCTTACTATAACTATGCCACCCTAACATACCCTCACAACGCCTACACTGACTCTAACGACATTCGCGGTCCCCGATACTGCAATTACGCCGCAATTAGAAGAATTTGTCTAAGAATAGGACTACCTATATATCTATGGGACTACCGTGCAGGGGAGAGTTGAATTGCGGAGTTCGTATATTGCACACGTCAACAGTGTTATAATATTGACGAGCGTAAGCAGACATCACCGCTAATAGAAAGATTTACTCGCAAATGGTAATATAATTAATATTATAATTAATAAAATTGCAAAATAATTATATTACAACAATTATTATTATTATTAAGAAATAACGCGCAAGCGGAACTAGAAAACAGCCGGTAACCCGTATCAACGATTTGCTCGCGAAAAACACGCTAATTTGTACCACGTTTAGCCCAATTGTGAACAATGTAGCCCAAAAGACGGCGTTGTGGTCTTTTACAAAGTTAGCCAAATTTAAGTATTTGCAAATATATTTATAGGTGTTCGTATACCCAGTTATTTTTTAAATTGCTCAACCTTTAAAAATGGAAAGTTTCTTGCTTGTACATATAAGTTGAACAATCCGGGAGCTTTCTGTCTTTTATTGCCTGCACTATATTATAAGACGTATTTTAGGCCAATCAAAATTTAGTGCACAGTTAGTGCGGTTCTTAATTGTTTTGTTTGCCAACGGTTTCTATGCGTGTTACTGTTATTTTCTTAAAGAAGTTTTTAAAACGTTCGACTTTTCTAAGTGAGTCAGTTTACCAAACTTCAGATTGGATATGAAATTTAGCTCAATGAGAATTTTACATTTTAATGTGACCGGTTCCTAGGTTCAATAGGTACTAATATACTATGCTGTATCTATTGGCATAACTATAGTATCGGGGACCGACGTGTCGGTTAAGTAAGTAAGTAAGTAAGTATTATGTACTTCATTGAACCGCCTGCAAACGCACTGCGGGAACTTTGGATGAGAACAGAATACAGCGTGTACAATGTGTTAATGTGCTTATAACCGTATACATTTGTGCTACAGATAGCAAATTATCGTGCATTTGTGTGTTTGTGTTTGAAAAAGCTTTCCAAAAAAGAAAAAGTATATAAAGTCAAAAACTTCGTAGAAAATGAGTGGAGCAGCAAAGGGGGATAAATCATCTCCCAATCCGAAGTCAATGACGAGACCTAAAGTATGGAATGAGGAGGTGGAGGAAGCATATCGCTTCCAATTGGCTGGATACAGGGATGAAACAGAATATAAATCTGTTGGCAAAGAGGTTAGTGTCTTTTACTGTTTTTTTATACTCTGGTTGCAAAATGTTATGGTTTTTGTGTAATGATGGGGAAGATGGAATTTAAAAAAAGATATTATGTATATTGATGGGGACAGAGGTATTATCAGAGACGCAGTAAAACAAACAATCCAGTATAATTATTCCTATTTTGTTAATTGTATTGTTTTGTATTTGACCATTTGTAAAATGCTTCTTTTAGCAAGAGCCCTTGAGAAGTGCTTCTAGTGTGAGCGACAGGAGAGAAGGTAAGATTTGAGGCAAGTGAAATATGAGAAAAGACTGCCCGAGAGCAAGACAGAGCGAGCTGATGGAGGAAATCCATTCCATAGAGAGGGACATATATGCTGGAAAGGATTGAAAGGATTGAGCACCACTATCTAATGACCTATCATCAACTGTTTGTGCTGAGTAGTTATAGTGATAGAACTTAAGATATGATAAGACTACATAATAATAATAATGGAAAAACCGAAATTTACTTTGCAATGATGGGTTCTTCAGATGGGTGTGGTGGAGCAGGGGGTGGGGGAACCAAAATTTACCAGGCAACCTCGAGTACCCGAGAGGGTGAGAGCTGGGTGATGGCGTAAAACAGAAATTTCTTGGGCAATGCCGGAATCCCCAGTTAGTTGAATAGTTTTAACAGTTTTAATGGTTGAACTTGTAATCCTATTGATTAGAATGCATACATTTGCCTGCTTTGAACATGATTCCTTATACATGCTATGTTCAATGACCTTTGGAATTGTTTAGGTGGATCGCTGGCCTCACAACGGATACGTGAAGAAGCTTCAGCGTCAAGATGGCAGCTACTACTACTACAACAAAGATCGAGAATGCCCGGACAAGGAGGTTCACAAATGTAAAATCTATGCCTACTAGGATCCGAACTTGGGTGAAATGCGCCATCTGTATGTAAAACTGGTGATTAGGTCTGACGTCAGAGTCTGTTTTAATCGTTAATTGTCTTCAGACATTTGCACTGTGCAAAGTTTTGTTTCATCTTTTGTGTTTAATTTATAGTTTTTAAACGCTGTTTGTTTAATCGATGTTATGTTTGCCATTTCATTCTCCAGAGTGTGAAAATTTAAGCCACTGTTTTGCAGATTTATTTCTCATGAACCGATGGACTTGGCACTTAATTTATTTGTGTGTTGGTAAAAATGCAATGTAATCACAAGAAATTTTAGTTCAGTTAGTTGACCTTTACTTTAGACTTTTCTAACTCAAGTCTCAATTTGTATTCAGAAGAATGGAGAGACTTGGCAATGACATCAATGCTAAGCAATTAGCACAGTTACACATTTGTTATTGATTACTGATAATTACAACATAATAAATAATGATATGTAACATCTATTGTTCTTTGATTCTGATTTTGTATTCTAAAAAATTCATTGGTATTATTCTGATGTGATCCACTTATGATTGTCCACACGTGTGGCTAATAGATTTTCAGTAGTTCAACTTCTACTGGAATTTCTAAGGCAATAACTTAATAGATCACCAGGTAGGCCTAGTCTTGGCAAATTGCCTAACACTTGCTTTTAACCTGTTTTGAGGGAATGACTTCTAACTGCACAACAAATCAAGACACTAACGATGCCACTCCCATTGGTCAAGTTCTCGATCAGATATTTTATTTGCGGCCCCAAACCGCAGCAAAACGTTTGAATATGTTAGCAATTTGCGTTTGTTATAAGGCTATCTCACAAACACTGCCTGCAGCATAAGCTAATAATATTATGCAAAAGTATTTAACAAAAAGTCATATAAAACGGACAGTGCTGAGATGACAAGAATCACCAAAGACGACGAACTCTGCAGACAGTCAGAGCCCAACAAAAGCTTTCTTAATCTGCAGAGCTAAAAGGTAGACACGATGTTTGAAGTTCCTTGGCTATGATGCGTTCATGAAGATCCAAGCGACGACAGGTACGTCTACATGCGGTTATCTTAGCCATAACATATAAAAAGTGGATTTATTTTCGTTCAGTGCACTTATATAAAAATCGTTAATGATCCAAAACATCGCATTACATTAAAGTCTGTGATATTTAAGATCCAACAATAAGCAGCTAATGGTAAAAAGCAGTTTGTAGAAGACTCTCACAAGGTGATATTTGATATCTGTATTCACTATAGGAGTTGCTTATCCCATAAATTTCTCTGGGTCATATAAGCCCCATGGGCTAGACATGATAACAAAGGATCAAGAGATGTTAACTAAGACAATACTTTCATAAGAGACTGGCTGTGAATAGATTGATGAACGGAAGCGTCAGGGATTTCAACAGTTGACATATTAAGCAGTTTCAGTTGTTCTGAGTCTGTGAAGTTTTAAAGTCGTTAATGTGAAATTGATTTGCATCGAACAAAATAACATTAGATGTATTCTTAGGTTGTACAGGTTCTCCTCACTTATGACTTGACAGCAATACATTAATAAGACTCGTCTAGGTGGAATTTCACTGCAGGAGGCTCACTGCAACTGTATTTATAAACTAAGTATTCAACGCACAGCTGGTTGCAAAGTACCTGTACCCATTGATTTGTGCGATTTTTGACTTGAAAGGATGATGGTGGTGGTGGTGATGATGATGGTGATGGTGGTAGTGGTGGTGGTGATGATGATGGTGGTGGTGGTGGTGGTGGTAATGGTGGTGATGATGATGATGATGATGATGGTGGTGGTGGTGGTGGTGATGATGATGATGATGGTGGTGGTGGTGATGATGATGATGATGATGGTGGTGGTGGTGATGATGATGATGATGATGATGATGATGATGATGATGATGATGATGATGATGATGATGATGATGATGATGATGGTGGTGGTGGTGGTGGTGGTGCCATGGTGGTGGTGGCAGCGGCGGCGACGATGACGAATATGATCCATGAAAATTGTATTTTTTTCTGTTGTGCCACTGGCTGCACTGAACATGGACTATTTCAAGTATTGATGTTGAGAGAAGAGATGACAAAAAGACAGATAGGCAGACATACAGTCAATTGGTCGGTAGGTACTAGGTATACAGAAAGCAGACAGACAAACATACAGTGAAAAATACTTAAGCAGACGGGGAGGGTCTACAGTAGATTTATGAAGAAAGTGAGAGAAGCAGACATGCACAGGTACACATTATGTAGAGGTGTGAGAGCCAGAAGATGACATACTGTTACCTCCACCTGTGCTTCCACACCTTTCTGCCTCCCTCCATCCCCCACCTTTCTACTTCCCTCTATGCCTTATTTGCAGTGCTCCTCATTCTCTATTTTGGCTTCAGCCGCTCAGTGGTTGTTGTTGGTTTCACTCGGCTGCTATGGCTGTGCCGATGATGATGTTGGTGGCTATTAGTTAAGTTTATGTGGGTCAGCCGCTGGTTCTGGACTATATCTCTTAACTCCGCCTGGGAGGTTGGTCCATCCATCCCTACCACTGGTATCATCTAAGTCAGATTTAGTAGATTGCAGTAAATGTTTGGATAATTATTGAGAAGTGGCTTCTCTCTGTTTTTCTCTTTCATTTGCTTATATATAGGAGACATCTGAATCACCTTCATTTGACTTATACCTTTGCAGCACCTGCAATCTGATACTAAGCAATTGCTAGGAACCAAATTCTAGTTGGCTAAGTAAGTAGTGCATGGGCTAATAAGATTTGAGAACGGCAAGGGTATGGCCTAATAACAGTGAAAGATGGACAGGCATAGGGGAAGGTAAGCAGGCAGACAAGCGAAAACACAGGTGCAGACAGATTGACTGGGTGAGTTAAAAACAAAGAAATACACAGGCAGGTGCAGCCAAACAGACAGACAGGCAGGAGGGTAGGCAGCTATGCATGTCTGCATGTATTGAAGCAGGTAGGTAAGCAGATGCAGAGAGAGGTAATTAAGCATACAGATGTAGAGGCACAAACTGACTGACTTACTGACTGACTGATTGCTTTGCAATAAGAGAGATACAAAGACAGCTGCATAGTCAGCCATGCAGTAAGATCAGACAGACATGCATAGAGACAGACAGACATGCATAGAGACAGACAGACAGACAGACAGACAGACAGTCCTTGACCTAGCATACAATGTGATGTAGGTTATAGACTTGCTCAGTCCTCACAGCACACACCTGAGTCACTAAACAACTGCATTAACAGTGTTGTTTAGTAATTCAAGCAACGTTTGGGAAGATCATTCACCTGAATGAAAAGTGCAGATGAGAGCAATTTTTGTCTTTTTCGAATCTACAGGAATATTTTGTTACATTTATAATCATTTGCAATCCAATTGAATTAAATGGCTGAAGTTTGTGTTCTGTTAGGTGCATGCATTTTTGGGGACAACTGGTTTAATTTAAATATAAAACTGGTTTCTTTAAACAACTCTTGATCTGTGCACTTCACCCAAAGCTGGTTTTGTCAGCAGTCGTTGCAAGCTTTGTGATGACTGCTTTTATTGATCAGTATCAAAATCGTGTTAACTAAGTACTTTGTTTCATGCCTTTCCATGTTACATTGGCAACTCGTTATCATGTTTTCACTGTTAATTTATTAGTTTTCAACATGTTTGCGATCACGTTGTGTGCCCGTGATTGCATAGATTATGCGGACAGTGCCTGCATATAATTATGTAGTCTAATATTCTCTAATAAAGAGGTGCAATTGCAGACACCAACTAACTACTGAATATATGTGGAGATAGGCCTATATTTGTGCTTGCCATGGAAGATAAAACTTGTTTGCTGAAGAACTTGGAGTGGGCTGAAACAGGTCATGTATCATCATGTCTGTTGGTTCAGCCTATATCGGTTGGTTCGGTTCGGTTAGGTCTCAACTACAGGTGCTTATGTTCTAGCATGGCCATAAATTATGCAATCTCCTCCGGAGTTGCTTCTTACCAGGTTTCCTTTCAGGACGACACATGTAGGTTCTAAACAAAACACACTGACCCATTCCACCTTCAACCGATTCACTCCAATTTTTCTGTATTCCGAGCGAGAGGTCGATTTCCTTAAGAAGACAGCTGACGTTTTCCGGCGGTAATTTCTATGCCTTGTCCAGTTTATTTACATTCTGCACGTTTTCCGTTATAACTATTCAACACTATTCGTGACTATATTTCAGTCCTACTATCGATGTATTTTAAAATTATTGAATATTCTGCAGAGTTGTTCTCAAGTCATCTTTGTTAATACTCTATGACTAGACTGGATAGTTTTCAAGAAGAGCCGCTATATAAATTTCAGTCTTACTTCATTACTTCATATAATTCAGTCTTACTTCATTACTTCATTACAAGCTTTCAACCTTTGTGTACCTGGAAAATGTTGTTAACTGGTGCTGCTCTGCATCAAAGTAATTTGTAATTCAATTTCATGTTCTCTAGTAATTGGTAATGTGTAATTCAATTTCATGTTCTCTAGTAATTGGTAATTTTTAATTCAATTTCATGTAATCTAGCAATTGCTAATTTGTAATTCAATTTCATGTTCTCTAGTAATTGGTCATTTGTAATTCAATTTCATGTTCTCTAGTAATTGCTAATTTGTAATTCAATTTCATGTTCTCTAGTAATTGCTAATTTGTAATTCAATTTCATGTTCTCTAGTAATTGCTAATTTGTAATTCAATTTCATGTTCTCTAGTAATTGGTCATTTGTAATTCAATTTCATGTTCTCTAGTAATTGGAAATTTGTAATTCAATTTCATGTTCTTTAGTAATTGGTAATTTGTAATTCAATTTCATTTTCTTTAGTAATTGGTAATTTGCAATTCAATTTCATTTTCTCTAGTAATTGGTAATTTGTAATTCAATTTCATGTTCTCTAGTAATTGCTAATTTGTAATTCAATTTCATGTTCTCTAGTAATTGCTAATTTGTAATTCAATTTCATGTAATCTAGCAATTGGTAATTTTTAATTCAATTACATGTTCTCTAGTAATTGGTAATTTTTAATTCAATTTCATGTAATCTAGCAATTGGTAATTTTTAATTCAATTACATGTTACTGTGTTATTTGCCCATCCCTGTTTAAGATAGTAGATATTATACACTTATATTTTACATCTGTATGGGTGTCTTATGTGTAAGTAATTGTACATGAATATAATACAATCAGATCATAAACAGATGAACTAAAAATGATGATCTCTCCAGAGGAGCTAGAGAGGCTCATATGTTGCCTTCCCTTAATCTGTACAGAGTAGGATAAGAAACTATGTTAACTGGTTTACTGGTGTGCTGACAGGTAACTGACAGCAATGCATTCTATGGCCACCTGGTTCTCAAGGATCTACCAGAGCCTTAAGCTCAGGGTAATGCCAGTGCACCTGCAGGAGTTTTTACTCTGCCAGTCACGCATGATTTATGACTTATAGACTCAATAATATAGAGTCATGTCCAGGATATGCATTGGAAAGTATGATTATAATATCTGAGCTTATCATTTCGGCTAACTTTGCAATTTTCAACAAGTTGAGTGAATCATGCTGTCACTGCCACATGGGCAGAGAATGTTGTTCCTGGAATACTGCCTCACTTCCCCACTGAAAAATAACAGAACCTTATTGTAAACGCCCTGTTTAGAGTGATATATGAAGTTAGAGGAGTAACAATTTTTTGTGCACAATCGTAAAAAAATTCAACTTGGGATGAATCCTAACTGTTTTAGCAAACACCTATCTGTTTGAGGGGCGTTATACATAATGCTTGGTATGGTCGTTTTATAGAGGAAATTAAATATGCTCCTAAAATCTGTCATTGAATGATCCATTGCACATTGAACACGCATGTATGCACTGTATGCACACACACACACACACACACACACACACACACACACTCACACATGCATGCACACGCACATGTGCAAGCAAGCAAACAAACATACCATGAATGAACTGAACTGAAGACTTTATTGTATACTAATTTTGACTCATATCACAAGGATTTTTCAGAAGGAAATACTTCAAACGTAATTCCTGCTTACAGTTGCCCCAATTCCTGAACTTTGTAGGTGATGTATAACTTGCCTTGCCTTGCCTTGCCTTCAACCTTCCTCCATACGAGGGTTGGTTGGATTTTGGACAATTCTTCTCCATTCTCTCATAACAGCGTTACTTAATTATGACTTTACCTAATAAAATGTAATAGATGTCACAGTTAAAATACTTATTTAGTTCTAGTAAATAATTCCTATTAATAATATGATTTGGAAGGATGCAAAGCTGATAAGTTTGTTGTAGCATCATTGCATCAATGGGTTGGAAGAAATAACATTGTCATAATTAAGACACATACACTGTGTCCACGATAAAGTAGACCACAACAAAGAGTGTCATAACTCGGTCAAAACTTTTAGGATTTGTCTGAAATTTTAAACACAACAACAGTGACCATATTTACACGAGATCCTAAAGCCGATTTGAAATATTCCTGAGTTTGTCAAATTTATGAGCGTTTGAGTTGCACCACCGAAAAATGCAACTTTCCAACATGGAAAAGCTGAAAGGAAGCGAAATTCAGCTCTAAATGGTGGTCAAAATGTTCTTTTTGTTCACGAACACACAGCCGTAGACATAGACGCTACTGTTTGATGGTCAGGTCGATGATCACCTGGTCAAACAGCTGTCACTCTTCAATCAGACGCGCCCTACGGTTATCGATGTCATGAATACAGGAACGAAAAACGCGCTACTCCGGTACATGTACCCGGTTCGAGATCTGGACTGCTAGGCGGCCACAGCTGCGGATATGAAGCCGAGTGTCTTCCAGGACAGATACTACACTTATACGTCTACGGTCGGGTGTTCATGAACAAAAATAACATTTTGACCACCATTTATAGCTGAATTTCACTTCCTTTCAGCCTTTGCATGCTGGAAAGTTGCATTTTTCGGTGCTGCATCTCAAACGCTCACAAATTTGGCAACCTCGCGAATATTTCTAATCGGCTATAGGATCTCATGTAAATATGGTATTTGTTGCTGTGTTTAAAAGTTCAGACAAATCCTACAAGTTTTGACCGAGTTATGACACTTTATTGTGTGATCTACTTTATCGTGGACACAGTGTATATACCTAGAAATTTAATAAATTCATAGACACATACACTTTGGCATGTATACAACTTTTAAAAAGTTGCTGGAATGGCAGAAATAAGCAGCAGTTTAGTCAGACAAGAAGAGATGTCCTGATAGAATCTATTGGATCCATAACAGCACCTTGTCTGCTGGCCAGAAATGCACTTAATGCCTACATTGCCTAGTCTAACGTTACTGAAAGACAGGACAGAACAGGACGCAAATACGATGACACGGCTGCCACCGTGGTTCATTTCCAGTTCTGGTGAACTATGGGTAATTTTTAGCAGCCCCTGTTAAACAAAGACTGAAGGAATTCACGGCTACACCTGCATTGAGTGCTGTTGCCATGGAATTCTGCATCAGCATTGTCACCTGATATGACTAGCCATTTAACGATTATTTAATGGGATGATGCCGATAAGAAGTCCAGCAGGCAGACTCAGGATTGTATTTGTTCATCCACGACTTTATATTGTTTGCTAGTC
Organism: Lumbricus rubellus; assembly: GCA_945859605.1. Classification (NCBI taxonomy): domain Eukaryota; kingdom Metazoa; phylum Annelida; class Clitellata; order Crassiclitellata; family Lumbricidae; genus Lumbricus; species Lumbricus rubellus. The sequence continues at coordinate 32,431,945 of OX243813.1, forward strand.
CGAGTTGTATTAAGTGTCACTTAGCATCGCTGTTATTCTACCTGGCATTTTTGGTCATTCTATAATGTCTGCCGTGATGGACTTGCCTGTGTTTGCAGCACTTAATAATGTGCTGCAAATGTACAAGGGATGAAATTTCACTGATATGGTAGCTTCTTGTGTTAGTCAAGATAGACACCACTTTACCTGTCAATGACGCGTCTTAAAGACTCGGCCAATCTTAAGTTACCCATCAATAGGCCTACAATCCTGACTATTGTGAGCAATGCTTGGCAGAAGGTATGGATTAATGATTTCCATTTTGGTTCCTTTTTTCAGTTTGAATTGAAATTGCACGAGTTGTCTCAATTCATCTTCGTTACCATGATAAAATTCATTATGATGTTAATAGTGCTATTGATACTGGCTGTAGTGTTGTCTATGATAATGATCATGCTGTGACTTGATGATGATTACGGCCATTGTTACCTTTATCACAAAACTGTGTGTACATCTTTGGCTAAATGAGATCACAGACATTGCTACAAAGAGACCTCACACCTATAATTGATGACTTTGTCCTGTGGAGTTTGTCTGTGTGCCTCAAGTTTTAACCCTGACAAATCTGAACTTGTTTGGTTTGGCCTTTCCTCTATGTTCCGATAGTGTGTTTAACTTTTGCTTTACACATACACTTCCTTCTCTAAGGCTCTCAGTCTATTGTTTGTGGTCTTTGTGTTATCTTATACTCTCTGTAAACCCTCCAATTGCTGCAATTTATCAATCGTGCTTGGCCTGTTTGAGAAGGATCCTTCAGTCTCACCCTCATTTCTCCTTAGTAGTATGTTCTGTGAAAGACACTATATAAATATAGCACTATATGGTGCACTATTAAAACTTAAAAGGTTCGTAGAAGTTCTCTGTTAAATTCCAGTGACATCACAATGACTACTCCAACTGATCAGCTATGCAAGGAGTTTATGGTCGAAGCATATAAATGGGTGGACAATTGACACCAATCATTGTGCAATAAAGTAGGCAAGAAGATTGAAAGAGTAAGTTGTAGACTTTCTAGGATGAATTAAAATAAATAATTTGACTGGATGCCTTTGCTATATTAAAAACATCGTGACTCTGACACAAACAATTTTTTTATATAAATAGTGACATGTGTGACCAAGGGAATAGTTTAACACCATTCTTCATTTGAAGTTCTAACTTAGTGAAATTAGTATAAAATAAATGCCACACTAGATTAGATGAGGATGCCTATTACCAGATTTATGCATTTACACTTTTGCATACAATGTTCTGAGAATGTTGTCTTTGTTATTCATGGTGATGTTTGAGTTAATTCATTGTGTTTATTCTGTTAACCGCTTGACTAATGGAGCCATATGCTAAACCACTTTATCTTCATAGAAAGCCTTATTTTCAGCCGCATCAGTACAGCCTCTTTGTATTTTTCAACAATAATGTCTACTGCTTGTCTAAAAATCTTTATTTATGAGATTTCATCAGGTACAGACCAACCACCTGTTCAGGTCTGAAAATGGGTGCTATAGGAAAATATAGGAACTTCTTGATAGACTTCTCCTGTTACTCCAAAATGCAGAATTTGTTTGGTAGGCCTGTGGTGCTTCCTAATAACTTTGGATTACACTCTACTTTTACAATTTCCTTCCATCTTAATTTGACTGTTTTCATTATTTTAGCATAATATTGTTTTCAAAATGTGTCTGCATGGAACAAATATTTGAAGAATCAGTTTTTTGAATGCCAATAACATTACAATTGATATTAAAATCACTAAAAGTAAACAGATTTTCAAAGGGTGAAGCCAGAAGGAGCAACAAATCGTTTAAGAAGGTGACATGTAGTCTCTTATATAGCAGAATTCTTCGGCAGCATTTTGAGTAGTGCCAAAATTCATCAGGTTTTGTGGGCTTCATACCTGTAATATGATTTCAAAGATTTTTCATAAGAAATTGTCGGAATGTAGAGATTTCTAGGAGATAGTAGAACAGATCTAGTGACTTAATCTGCTGACTTCTAAGGTGCGGTCATCATTTACTGAATAAATCTTTGCTTACTTCAAGTGGAGTAATGGGCAACCAGCTGCATTTGAAACCATTAGATTACACAGTTTAGCCTTATTAATATAACTTTATTAATTTTCTATCCTAGTTTTGCTGAATACAAATCACAGTATCACAATGCGGACTTTACATTTACTAGAGGTTGAAGTAAGAAATGGAAAGGAGTAAAATGACTTTAAGAAAGCAGAACTGGACAGCTGTGGTTTTTGCCCTTTCTAATCTATGGCATTGATGCATGAAGGCTTGTGAGGGACTTCCGACTTCGGACTTATCATCAACAGGCAGGTAGTCAAGATATCTACTATCTTTCAGTTTTATCTAGGTTTACTTCATACATTTATAAATGCAATATTATATATGTAATATATATATATATATATATATATATATATATATATATAATTATTATATCCTGCAAGAATGCTTACATAAGGCTCTTAGGGACCTATTTTTCCACACACGACACCTAAGTAAGTCCTATCGAATGCTCATTGGCAGGGATGCATCTTTTATATGTGTGCAACTATACTTGATGCCGAAGAGGATTTCTGGATGCTGTTAATTAGGTTCTTAATGTCTTCTACTCCATCAGTTTTCCTCCCTGTCTGGATTACCCTAAGAACAGGCAGAGTCCCACATGACATTATCATTTTAAATTGAAATTACCGAATGTGTTATTGTCAACATTGGCAACTGTGCATGGTAATCTGCAGTAAAGCTCCTTATTAGCATACCTGCCTAGGATTAAGAATATTGCAAATCAGTTGCAGCTTAGGGACATCGGAGCTTAGTATGGAGAATTGGAGATATGATCGTGAATGATGATGATGATGATGATGATGACGATGACGATGATGACGATAGTAATTAGTCCAGTTCCAGATGAGGTCAACCTACACAGGTCAACCGGAATCCAGAGACTCATCACTGCTTCACAGTCTTTAATCAAAGTCATTAAAGCCTTTACCAGCTCTTATTTACTGACAAAAAACATAGAACATTTGCCGGACCTATTTTACACCTGTCAACATTTTTGCACTTGTCCAATAAAACAATGTAAAGAAGACAAAGGATTTGCATTTATTTTTAGCGCCTCCGAATAGCTAGTACTGTAAGCTCTAGACGCTTTGTAAATTCTCGTATGCAATACAAGTATATTTATTTGTTTATTGATTAATTATCTTATGCAGACAAGCAAAAGAAACTGAAAAATCACTCTTCCTAATGATTATTACTTAGCCATTTTCATTAGCGGTGTAAGAATGTTTTTGCCTCATGCCATTTTCAAAGGGCATAAAATTATGTACTGAAGTTTCAATAACTTGGAGAATCATTGTTTTATCATGCAACTGTTGTCCAGATGTAGCAGTGTTGTTTTGCTGTGTTTATATGTTGCCATTTTAATGTTGGAGACTGCATAATTAAGATACCCTGATAAGAATGCAGAATTGTGTATGTGATTCATTCATTAATTCATTATGAAAATTTCTAAATTAACCCTTCGAGGTTTCTACTCAGTACGCTCTAATCTGAATGATATTAGAGTCAATATGACCAAACATTCAGTGAGTGATGTGTATATGCACATCTGTGTATACACATCTTATATTCAGGTAGCACCTATCTAAGAACCTCTCAAAACAGCGTATGAAGAAGCCCCATAATCTATGCAAACAGCTCATATAACCTTCACAGCCTGAAGCTTTTTGCTTAATGTAACAGATGCCTATGATAGTATCAAACAGAGAGGACGACTGGCTGGTGTGTATATAAGCAACCTTTGCATCGTGGGTGGTCAGTATGCTGCCAGGTAGACCAGACCAACTCCTATTCCTAGTTTAATTGCCTGAGCCTGCCTGTGTTTAGTAAGTGCAGTTCAGGACTCCGTTTGTTTACAGGGATTTCTTGGGATCATCTCCTCAGGTCGGTCAGAAGAACTGGAAGAATGAAAGAAGAGGCCAAGGAATTGATGTTCTTGCATCTAAAGACCTGTTTCCACCAAATAACAAAGTCTGTCGTCCAGGACTCAGGACGCAAATGCACAACTTCGAACTTACGTGCAAAGATGACTGGAACTCTTTCGGGTAGTATCAAGAGTTCTTTACAATCACATTACCAAAGCATAACTAGCAATTCAACTCAACAACTGATTGGTCCATAAATATTACTGTCTTATAGTTTATTTTGTCTATCTCCATGTACCAGTTTATGGTTTGCCGACCTCTTTGTTTTTTGCAATAAGTAAAGTTTTTAGCATTTGCCTACTAGCAGAGCTGTAAGTAAGTATTACAGGTCCTGACCAGTAAAAAACAACCTGTGGAATAATGTAGGCCTAATCTAATATAAATACCTCTTCTATTGCAAAAGCAACAGCAGCAACCTGTTTTCTCTTCGGATCCTTAAGATGTGTAGTACGTATAGGCTAAATAGTTATAATATATACATACATATGTGTGTGGGTATGTGTGTGTATATGTATGTTTGTATATGTAGGCCTATATATAAGGGGGGAGAGAGACTACCTAGAACCCGTTGAAAACATCAGACCGCTTGTCAGTTAATGGCCCCACAGAGCAGCAGGAGGAGGCAAGGGAAGGTATACGGACACTGACTGCATCTGAGATGGCATGAAACGAGGAGCCAGCCAACGAAGGAACAGTGTTTTCTCGGCTGTCATACATAGTCAGCACAGCAAGGTGTAAGAAGGAGGAGGAGGATTATCGATGTCTGGCTTAATACACTGCTCTCTCTCTCTATCTCTCTCCTCGCTATTACTTACCACCAGGCTATAGGAAGAGTGCGGCGGCGATCAGCCGGTGTCTTCCTGCAGGACTTATTATTTTCATCCTCCTCCTCATTAAGGTAGACAGACAGACAGAGGCTACGGAAGCCACGGTGGAGGCTACGGTGGCAGAGGCGCCGGCAGGTTTGCTCAGCTCGGCGGCTCAGCAGCGAAGGCAGTCGTTATTAGTTTCACTTAGATGGTGTACGGTGCTCAAGGGAGAATCAGTCGAAATCCCACCTTTCATGTAATATCAGTTGCTAACTGAAAGAACTCATATAATAGGACTCTGGGTTGTTGTCTCTTATGCCACAGGAAAAAATCAATTGTAAAGGTATGTCGTCGTCGTTTCAGTCTTTTGTCTTATTATTAAATTTTTTGTCTTCCGGACCCGGAACTTCTACGATGAATTAGGCGTGCGCATGAGAAAAAGTTTGTCTTCACTTACTGGGAGCCACCAGGTTTAATAGTGTTTGAGCAAAAGATAAGTTATGGTTACGGTACTTATGTACTTTACAGTAATGTAAGGTAAAGTAAGGTATTGACAATAATTTTACTTGCTCGTAATTATCAGCTGATGTCATTGTATTCTTCATATTATTCTGTCATTGTTTCGTGTAGTCTTTCCTCATCTTTCTCTCACCACAAATCATGGCTTGTATGTTGGGGGGTTGCGCACACACTGGGGGGGGGTGCTTTTGAAAGGCTCTTGTTGCGCGAAGCACTTTATAAATGGTCAAATACAAAGCTATCAATGTATGAGTAAGCAGATTTCTAGTACTACAACGTACAGTAGTGTGCATGATTTTGTACAAACACTGCAAGAAAATCTGCATGTAGAGATACTTGCGGTACTTAGCAATTCTGTTTTAATCTAACAATATATAATGAAAAACATTCATGCAGTTTATCTGTGGACACACTCAAAGGTGCTGACTAGGCAATTATGCTGGTAACCTTGCAAAACCACACCTTTTGCACTTGTAAACTTCTTACACAGCTGCTGTCTTGATCTCTTACCATACTGATCTACGTGTAGGTGCCATGCACCTTGTCTTGAGTCGAGCCACACGTACCTGTACCGTTTAATCAGTTTAACTGCCCAAGAGAGTTGGACCTGTTACTTGTTGGAGAGATTTCATCATTCTAGAAAGCGAGTTTATGTATAATAGAGGACAAGGAGAGGAAAGAAGCAAGTGTGCGTGTCATCCCTTCTCAAGAACGGTTGTTATCACTTCCAGCAGTCATTCTGGTGAAGCTGCTTCTGCAGGAGAGGTATTCTGGAATAAACATTCTGCTGAGGCAGATGAACGTTGCCATATAGATTGTGCAGAGTTAGTTGAAGAGACTATTTAATGTTTAGATAATGCGCCACATCTTGCAGTAATGGTATCAATCGAGGAGCAGATGCCAGATTTCCTCCGTGTGGTATCTCAACAGCTAACACTTGACTTATCTGTCCTGGTGAACACTTGCAACACTAAATAAAGTGTTATTTTGACTATTAGTAGCTTCTGATGTGATATGAATGTCATCGAAATGGTTGCTTTATATGATCCATGACATAATGACATAACTTGAAAGCCACAACTTAGGCAGATGTTGCTCTTTTCTTGATATGGCTTAATTGTCAATTGTCATAGATAAATCTTGATAAGATATTCTTTAATCATTTTTGTGCTGCACAGCTAAGTTATCTACTACGTCACAAAATATCTTTTACATTATGGAATTATGGTCTTCATTGGGTCACAAACACCTGCATTGATTCAAATAATCAGTTGCACTAGGTATACCTTTGCCCTTAAATCAATCAAACATCAACAACCTTTGTTTCTGATTTCTTGTCAATTTAGCCTTTATGAAGCACTTGCAAACTTCACAGATTTTAGTTTTATGACATAATGGCAACTGCTGATGTGATAATATAATCTGCCTGTCCAGTAGTCTTATGACTTGTAGATGTAAATTTTCAAATCCAATGTAATGTAAAGTAAATTGCATTACCTGTAAATTCTGAAAATTCTCACAACCAAACAAAACTATGTCAGCAGATCAGCTTATGAACTGGTGCTATATTATATACCCAGGTAATCATATCCACCACAGCCGAGTTGTTTTGTCTGTTCTGATGTTCTGAATCCATGGTGTCAAGCCAGTAAAAGCACTTTCAATTTCAATAGAAAAACTGTGGGCTCCATAACCAGATAAAAGCATAGTGTTTGTAGCAGTGAAAATTTTATTTAATTTTAATTTTATTGTGTTATAATAAAATAAATTTACGACTGATTACAGACATTTAACAGATTAAGTACTACAGAATTAACAAGATCACTAATTCATGTGGGCCTTCTAGCAAACAAACTTAAGTGCTGTAAGTGCACTGGATATAAAGGTACACTAACAGTAACAGTCATAAGGATGCTCAACAGAATCCTGCAGAATCCCTGGAGAGATGACCATACTGTATGTGTTGCACAATCTCAGCATAGGTTGTACAGTGTACACCTAGGATGCAGCTTCATGCTGGATGAAAGGATGAGCCCACCTGGCTATCAGACTGCTAGCTATCATGCTGTGTAGGATGTGGAAGATGGAATTGTAACATATTCATTGGTAGAATTTATATCATTAGCCTAGGCAGGAACTTGCTGCCTAGGAACTTTCAAGTCCACAGCTCTTTAGCCAAGGCTATGTTTTAAATTGCATGTCTCTTGGACATGTGGTTCACTCATCTTGACTTTTGTAGTAATTCAAAGACTGTGGTTGACCAATGACCACTTCACTAAAAGTATTTTGGAACTGAAGCACTTTCTGCTACTTACATGTAGGAAAGGCAATAAATCTCTGTACTGGGTTGTCCCTGTCCCACACATCTTGCTGGTAGTGAAACTAATGCAGGTGTACAGCAAGGGTTGCCAAACCCTGACAAGATTTATTCAAACTGATCAGATCTTAAATGAATGGGCTTTAGAATTCTTCTGCTATAAAAATCTCATAATAACTTGGTGCTTGGATAATTCACACAAATATTATAAAACTAAATGAGTTTTTACTTTTTACAAAACTCTTTGCTTGTAATTTCCTGCACAGATCCTAATTTTTCTCATGCAAGGTTGTCTCTCCGCTCAACCTGAAAATTGATCATGAGTCTAACTCTGCTGAATGGATATTAAAAACTGATTAAGTTGTGTTCCTTTATTATATCTTCAAAATATCATTTTGAAGGTTTTTCTCTTCAGCCTTTGCTGAATGTTCTAAAAACCATGTTTACTTGTATCTCTCTTTGAGGTAGATGTCCATATTTTTTGCCTTGGCACGTGTTGTTTGTAAGCTATATGTTGGAATAGTGGTCATGTGATTATAAAGCTTCTTCACAATAAAGTTGTCCATTCCACAACTTTCTTTGCTTGATGTTATGGCACCACACAAAAGACTCATTATAACACGCCTTCTTATTGCAGCGCATATTATGATAAAACATTATTTGCTCAAAATATGGATCACAATCTATAGGAAGGAAATAAGCTGTCATTTTAATACCGCCATGTATAAGCTGCTCTTGATGTGGCTTACAGAGACAGGATATTGACAAGCTTCTGGATATTATTTCTTTCTCATGTTTCTTAAAATTAAACACTGGTTTGAAGTAATTTAAGAGCTACATGCTGTGTAATATGAAAGTAGTTTTTCTGCTGTTTTACAGAATTCCTCCGTTATTGACGATGAGAACTGATCACAGTTGAGACATTCTGCTGAACAGTTTCGGATTAATACAGAAACATTTCCCAACAGTAAGCGTAGAGACATCTGTTGATTGGTAAAAATGGAGGTGGAACAGAACAATAATGCGCTGGCCAAGATTTCTCCGAGTGATGTTAGCTTATCGCTGCTGACCTTACGCATGATCATGCAGGGAAAGGTGAGAGCAAAATCTTGATCAATTTAATTAATTAGTAATATTCAATGTTATTTTGATTATGTCAGCATTATGTGAATAATAAAGCATTAATAATAATAATAATAATATAAAAAAATTATAATATTAACAATAATAATAGCAATGGTCTTTCTTCCTGACCTAGGAAAAGTTCAGCATGGTTGCAGAGGACCAATGAGAAACTTATTTTCTTTGCCAGCGAATCTCTTTAGCGACACAATGTTTCGACGTAATCTCATTCCAGGGCAATTTTACAAACCTAGACAACGATGAGTAGGTTGTCTGCAGACAAATTACGTCAACACTTCAACAGCTAGATACATCTAAGTCCCTTGAGGGATTATATTTACCTTGGAGCATAAATAATAATAATGATAATGATAAAAAATAATGAGTGAGTACTTTTACAGCATCTCTTTAATACTGCTTATAGCGTTAGTCCATGGTCTCAGGGGTGAGTGCTAAGAAAAATTCATGTGCAAGTGAAATTCCATGGTTAGTCTGGTTGAAATCCAAGAAGAAAATCAGAAAAGACACAGCAGCAATGATGTCTGCTTGCTGATCTCAACTTCTTGCATTGACACCACTCTTTCTGAACTTGATCACATCTCAAAGAGGGCATACATTAGCAATTAAAACTGAATCAAGCTTAGACCAGTGAAATGATCATTAGGCGACCTAGGTCTAAAGCTTCTGTCCTCCCTCCTCTCATTTCTGGCATCTAGAGGGTTCAGCAGATGGTTGTTTTGGGCGTCACCATCTCTGATCGGATTGGCTTTGAGGCTCACACTGACAAAAAATTTGCTGCAAAGGTCCGCAATCCATCATTCCTCTAGATTGCTCATGGCCTCCAGGGTTATTGTCTGTTTGATGTTGTTAGAGCTATTACCATCGCAAGATTACTTTCTACTACCTTTGTTTGGTGGGGATTTGCCAATGCCATGGAGCGTAAATGTCTTAACAGTCTTTTAAGAAAAATGACCCGTTCAAGTTTCCTCCTTACTGGTTTTTCCTGAGCATGGGAAAGACAGACCATGCACGTTCGTACAAAAGAGCTACATCGTAAGAACATTAAGTCAACTGCTGACATTCTTGTAGAGGTGCTGTGTAATTTAGATGGAAGGCATTATGTTGTTTTACAGGTCTGTGAATGCTTTGTTTCTTTTCTTTTAGGAAGTGGGAAGCATTATTGGCAAAGTGAGTTGCTTTGTTTTGGTGTTCACTGTCAGGTTATCTTTAGATATAAGATATCGCAGATCTGTATACATAGCAATCATCGCTGAGAGAGGTCCTTGAAAGACTCTCTTTCTCCCTCTCCCTCTCTCTCTCTCTCTCTCTCTCTCTCTCTCTCTCTCTCTCTCTCTCTCTCTCTCTCTCTCTCTCTCTCTCTCTCTCTATATATATATATATATATATATATATATATATACACATATATATATATATATATGCACACACACAGTACACACATACATACATACATACATACATACCTACATACATACATACATTCATTCATTCATAAACTTATATAGCGCCTTGTCAATGAAATTACTGGCTCATATATAATAATAATAATAATAATAATAATAATAATAATAATAATAATAATAATAATAATAGATTTGATTGCTTGTTGAGAACAGGGTTATCAAGTATTCTTAATGTGGAGCTATCAGATGAGAAATGGCTTCAGGCATCTCTACCGGTGAAGGATGGTGGCCTTGGCATTCGCTGTGCTTCGACGCTGGCACTTTCCGCCTTCTTGGCATCTGCTGCGAGCACTAGCGAACTCCAGGCAAACATACTGCCACAAGAAACAGCTGCCACCTCAGACGACATAGTGGACGCAGCGTTAAAAGCATGGACAACACTCACGGAATCCGAACCACCATCCGGATCAGCAGCTAATCGTCAAAGAGAATGGGACAACCTCTGGATTAAAAAGGCATGGACAACCCTAAACGAGTCGACGAATACAGCAATTGACCGGGCTCGACTCTTAGCCTCTCAGGCACCACACGCGGGAGATTGGCTCTTAGCACCTCCGGTAACTGCTCTGGGTCTGCGCCTGTCCGATGAGGTGATAAGGATCTCCGTTGGGATGCGACTCGGGACAACCCTCTGCGAACCGCACGTGTGTCATTGTGGCGAAAGAGTCGACGCTAGAGGACTCCACGGTCTGGCATGCAGAAAAAACTCTGGCAGACAACAACGTCACAGTATGCTGAACGACATCGTATGGCGCTCCTTAAGAAGGGCTAACATTCCATCTCAGAAGGAACCGTTAGGGCTCACAAGGGAAGACGGAAAACGGCCGGACGGCGTGACGCTCATTCCATGGACTTGTGGAAAGTGTCTCACTTGGGACGTGACGGTGTCAGACACTTTTGCAGCATCGCATCTTGCAGCAACATCAGCAGGAGCAGGTGAGGCCGCAAGCCGAGCAGCCGCTGCCAAAAGAATCAAATACGACGCAATCACACGGACGCATGACTTCGTAGCGGTGGCATTGGAATCCAGCGGTTCCTGGAGCTCGGAAGGACTGGACTTTGTTTTGGATCTGGGACGAAGGCTGACCGAGGCAACACAGGACAGACTCGAAACAAGCTACCTCCTTCAAAGAATCTCGATAGCAGTCCAGCGGGGGAATGCCATCTGCTTCTCTTCCACATTGCCTCTGTAACAATGCTATATATAATCCGACTGTTGTATAATAATAATAATAATAATAATAATAATAATAATAATAATAATAATAAATATAATAATAATAATGATATATAGTATACATAATATATTGTGTCAAGATCATACATATGTGCACACATGCATACATGTATGTTCGATTATTCATATGCTCATATATGCATGCCATTTTCCTGTTTGCTAGAAACTAATATTCATAAGCTTGATTACGGTGAAAGGGTATTTAGAAATTGCTAAATTATTTAAGTTGAGAGTGAATTGCATATTGTTGTGCTATGATGTGTTTCTGTATTTTTTTCCATTCAGTTCATTTTCTGGAGTAGGAATTTCAACAGCAGTGCTATAAAATAATTTATGAATGATAACTTATGTCACACTTTTCGCTTTCGTTATAAAGCTAAACATCAAATGCTTCTATGATTACCTGTCATATGCTGAGATTTTACAAAATCAAACAGATATTTAAAGCGTTTAATTCATCAATTATTTATTGTTCTCAGCAAGTATTAAATAATATTTTCTTTCCAGAAAGGTGATAATGTCCGAAGATTCAGAGAAGAGGTAGGATATAATTTCTTTTGTCACTGACTGTCATTTATTCCTACTTAGATTTGTCTGCTCTTACATGTTATATCCAACCTCTTTGTTCTATTTTTGATTAATTCGAATAATTAATAATATTGCTCACCTCAGTTGAAACTTTTAGTAATTAACTGTTGCATTGGTCCAGTGCATTTTGTGATTTCATTACTCCGCCCGCATTGCTGATAATTTGTCCACCACACTTTTATTCATGATATCTGTTATCTTTTGTGGTCTCAGGATTGCAATATGACTATATTATCTTCCTCATATTAAAAATAAAGCTGACCAGGGTTTAAAATACGTTGGTCTTCAATATTCCAGTGTCCTTGTAGGATATTCTTAGACTAGATACCAACTGAGATGAACACATGTTTTCCTTATAACCACACAATTTCTATTTCTATACGTATTTCCACCAAAACAATAGCCTATTCTTTCCTAGCATTATTTTTTTGTAAGTGGATGTGAGTGTTTGAGTTCTTGTGTATTCTACCCACTGTGCACTTCATTTATTCATTCATCTATCTCAAAAATTTATATATTGTCCCTTTGAGAGGCCTTCCCAACGTGTTCCCAGTCCAGCCATGGCTAAAAAAGAGAAAGGTTTGGGGGTATCTGGTAGAAAGCAGGCATGTTATGCCTTGGTAGTAAGTTGTTTCTTGCTCATATTCGTCTTTAGTCATATCTGCCTGTTGCCCTGTCTTTTCTACCTGACTAATTATGGTTCAGCTAAAGTGTTATGTATGGTACTTCCTAAATATCCCTAAGTGGAGTAATGACTAAGTAGTAACTCATAGCACCTCTAAAGTGGCCTTTGGTTGCTGGGCCAAAATAATTATCTTTTTGTCCACTCAGAAAGAATACAAACCCGTGTTCTAATATCATTTCAGGTCTCTACTAAATGTAATCAATTGTTATTATGGTCTCTGACCTCCTTATCTTGGCATTTGTGATATGAAGAGCAGGTTAATTAGAATTGAAGTCACCTGCAGGGAAAATAATTAGTCACAGTATAAATGTCTTAATATTAAAAAAGTGATTTTAATTTATATTACCCATTGGTGATATCTCTAATGCTAACCTATTGTATGGCGTGCAGATGAGACGGTAAGCATTTGCTTGATAGCGAACCCAGGAACCAGCTAACTATGGTGACCCGTCATAATAACCCCGTCAAAACAGCCCCGTCAAAACAGCCCCGTCATAATCGCCCAGCGACAAAATAGCCCCGTCATAATCGCCCAAGGACAAAACAGCCCAGAAAAATTCAGTTCCCGACAAAATAGCCCCGTCAAAATAGCCCCGTCAAAATAGCCCCGTTAAAACAGCCCGTGTAAACAGTTCCGCGAAAACAGTCCAGTCATAGACGACACGGACAACTATTTCAGATATAAATTATAAAAACATTCATCCAGCTTCCATTTCTTGAGCTTTTTATCATTCATCAACCTTCTATCTAAGATCTATAAAACCTTCATCCAAGCGTTTTATCTGCATGGATCAATTTTTAAAAAAGGATCTAATTATTAATCGGAGCTGGATGAAGGTTTTATAGATCTTAAATAGAAACTGGATGAATGATAAAACGCTAAAGAAAGGGAAGCGGGATGAAGGTATTTATATTTTAAATAGAAGCTGGACGGATGATCAAACGCTTGAAAAATCGAAGCTGGACGAAGGTTTTAAAGATCTTAAATAGAAGCTGGATGAATGATAAAACGCTTAAGAAATGGAAGCGGGAAGAAGGTATTTATATTTTAAATAGAAACTGGATGGATGATCAAACGCTTGAGAAATCGAAGCTGGATGAAGATTTTACAGATCTGAAATACAGGCTGGATTGACGATTTTAAATAGAAGCTGGATCGATGATAAAACGCGAAGTTCGTTTACTAACGCGATTATTTCCGGAAGTCATCTTAAACTTTAGGCTACAAGCATTATTTTCATCAATTCGGCAGAAGGACTGCTTCCTTAAAAAGACGTTAATTTCGTCGGTTTTTTTTTTCACGAAAATCGTGTTATTCCGCGACTTTGTCGGTCCCCGACAAAACAGCCCCGGGCTGTTCTGACGGGGCTCTTTTGACGGGGCTGTTTTGTCGCTGGGCGATTTTGACGGGGCTGTTTTGTCGTTGGGCGATTATGACGGGGCTGTTTTGACGGGGCTGTTTTGACCGGGCTATTATGACGGGGTGCCGCTAACTCTCCTTGCTACAAGTGGTATTTGACAAGTTGTAAGCTATACACAGATCCGGTCTTATCTAAACTGCTGTACAGTCAATGGATGAGCTTAGCACACTTGTGAGGTACTGAAAGGTGCTACATAAATAGCCAGATGCCTACTGCTACATACATATGCATGTACATATGTACGTACATACATACATACATACATACATACATACATACATACATACATACATACATACATACATACATACATACATACATACATACATACATACATACATACATACATACATACATACATACATACATACATACATACAAACATACGTACAAACGTACCTACGGTAGTTACCGGTACTTTAGTCAGGATGTTGCTGTTCTGCTCCTGCTGGTGCTGGTGCTGTTGGTGGTAATGATCAGATGATGATGCTGACTACAGTGACCAAAATAATGATTATGTTGGTGTCAATGATGGTGATAAAAAATTATTATTATTTTTAAAAAATTTTTCCAACCAAGATAAAAAATCCTTGGGCTAAAAGTAAGCTAAAAGCAGTTGTGTAGTACATGGTCCTTGACATCCCCGGGTGTGGTTTAAAGGTTCCTCTAAAAGCAATGGTTTTAAAATGCTGTGTGCAAATTGAAAGCCTCTGGAAGAAAACAGCGACACTGCGACACCATGGCGGCCCAACTCCAGTAAAAACTCGCGACTTGTGCTATTCTTGGGACCCAATTTTATTATTATTATTATTTAGTAGCTTCTACTGAGCCGGTATCTACATGTAATGCGCAACTGATAGCACTTCAAAGCGAAGGCATATTCAGGTCAACATCCAAAGTCAGCCTACGGTAGATAGGCAGTTTGAAAAAAGTAAGTCTTCAGTTGAGAAGGAAATGACATGAGCAACTGAGCAAAACGGACAAACACACCACAGGTAGAGTTTCAAAATCTAACTGACAAGCTCATTCGCCAAGAACAGTTCTTGCTTCACGTTGACCAGAGAAAGAGAATTAATCAGACAACCTATCTGAATAACGCTAAGTCTCGTGAATGAGAATTGATTTCAGGTGTTATGGTTGACCAAGTTCTATCGGCCATGAGCCGCTATTTGTAGCCGATCCTAGGTAATGCCAAGATGTGGCAATTATTGCAATGTCAGTGAATATGAAATTTCAATCTGATGTAAATGAATACTGGCAGTTGTTGCCATCAGATCTGCGGTAATGAGAAGTGGATGGATTAAGAGACAAGAGGAAACTTATCCACTGATAATTAAATCTGTCGTTGGCTTCTGACGAAGACTGATTGTCTTAAAAATAATGATGGATTATCCTAATCCTCATTCCAACACTAAATCCCTACAAATTAAAAATTCATGTGTCAAGGTATGTCTGTCACGCATTTGAGTGTTGTGGTTACTTGTGTGTTGTAATATTAGTCTCGTGAATATTAGGCGAACGGGTAGAGAACCGTCTAGCACCTTAAGTGAACTATTAGTAATAATTGTTGTGACTTTACAAACCTTTTTCTAGAGTTAGGGCTTTGCTATATTAATCTAGAGTAGGTAGTCTCTTCTATTTAGTTTAGTGGTTCACATTATATTGTTCTTCTGTGCTAATTAGGCGTAGCCATTGCATTACTTCGTATGTTTTGCTTGATTACATTATCATAAATCAAATGGCTTCTCCTTCTCTAAATTTACTAGCCATTGAGGGGGAATTGAGTTCAGAGGAAGAAGAAGAAGTAAGGAATGCCTCCCCGGAAGTGGTCCTCGAACCTCTTTATGCTCAACTGGTTGCACATTTGGATAAAATGAATGATACTCTGAAAGGAATGAAGCAAGAATCAGTAGATATGAAGGCGCAACAGTTGGTTATGTTGGAAGACATGACTGAAACCCAGAGAGACAGAAAAGAGTTACGGTCTGAGGTTATGGGAATGAGACAGACCCTGACTGACGTGACCGACAGACGAGACGAGGAAAGAAGGAAATTGGAAGAAAGACTGGAAAGATGGGAGGAAACAAATACTAGGACGCTCACAATAGGTGCACAAACGGACCCAGATATTCCGGACTACGGTCCGGAGGTCGTCAACCGACCAAGGACCGTGCCTCTGCCATCGGACACCTCGATCAACTTTGGCACTTTTCCACTTAGAAGAGAAATAAACCCGAACACGGGAGCGAGACCAAAGGAATTTGGTCTGACCGGTTCATTTGCCCCAGGTCCAACGCACCTATTAAAAAGTATGGCCACCTCTCCACGGCAACGATCGGGAGTAGCGCCCCGATCGGGAGAAAGGTGGGCCTACGAGCGTTACATATATATATATATATATACACCGTGGTTCAAAAAAAACTAAGCCAAATTGTTTTTCATATATCTCTGATGCCTGATAACATATCACGCTAAAATTTTCCAATTATTTAGAGAAGTGGACCAAGAATATGATTCCAAAATTTCAAGAGATAAAATTGAACGGATAAAAAGATATGAATCTTTCAACTTCATATGCCAAAATTGCAGTTTACAAGCAATTTTCTGCCAGATTCACTAAAAAGTAAGCTAAACTGGTTTTCTTATATCTCCAATGCCTGATAATTAATCATACCAAAATTTTCCAGATATTTCGAGGATTGAACCAAGAATAGGATTCCAAAATATCATGACATAAATTGGAACGGATAGAAAGATATGAATATTTAAACTTGATCTCCAGAAATGTCTGTTTTCAGCAAGTCTGTTATGGTGTTCGTTGCGGTTTCGATGCTTGATAGTTCCAAATTTTGGTCTTCAGGGATGATGAAGTAAAATTATTTAATTATAAAATGTGGAGCGTGATGTAAGACCGAATCTACCAAACAACAATCCATGATCTAAACGATCTGAAGCAACCAGCGCTTGTTGGAAGTGTGGGAAGGCCTGGACCAGAGGATAATCGACGATGCTGTTGCGTAATGCATGGCGCCAGCGCTTCCAGGCTTGCGTGCAAGCAGGAGGACATTTTGAGCATCTTAATTAATTAAATAATAAAACCATACTGTTGTAATCATATTGTTAGTTCAATTCTCTACATATCTGGAAAATTTTAGAATGATTAATCATCAGGCATTAGAGATATAAGAGAACATTTTATTGAACCTGACAGAAAATTGCTTGTAAACGGAAATTTCGGCATATGAAGTTTAAAAATTCATATCTTTTTAACCGTTCAACTTTGTCTCATGAAATTTTGGAATCATATTCTTGGTCCACTTCTCTAAGTATTTGGAAAATATTAGCTTGATGTGTCATCAGGTATTTGAGATATATGCAAAACAATTTGGCTTAGTTTTTTTTGAACCACGGTGTATATATATATTATAGGTTTAATTTTTTTAGTGTGCACTGGTACATGTAGATGCATGCATTCTGTGAATCAGCCAGCATTTTTAGGACACACTTTTACAGAATGGCATGAGTTTGTTGTTATTGATATGGAATTAATTATTAGTGCATCATATACGGTAGAATAAACAGGTATTTGGAATTTCATGTGATAAGATTGAACCTTCAAGCAGTTGTCCACGGGAAGACATAACAGATAAACTGAAGATTTGTGATTTATCCGTTTATGCAATAAACTTATTCTAGATAGACAGTAAACATAACAACCTGGAAGATTAAAGTGAAAATTGAGACTGCAAGAAGTGTTTGTCTCAGACAAATCTGTCTGTCCTAAATATTCAAATCAAATTCAAATGCTCAAATCATCAAAGTGAAACAAAACAATCCATAGTTTTTTCCTGCAAAAGGCTAATCATATAATATATGATTAGGCTTTTTTTCAAAACTCTTGAAAATTTAAGGGATAATATGTCGTTGGTGAAATATTACTGTGATATGCGAATTTGTGTGTTGGGCCATGCTATTTATGATCGGTTTGCATGATCCCTGTGTATATAAACTGCTTTGTATACCTCTTTAATGCATAAAATCTCCTCATGTTAACAAGAACTTTTTCAGCACATGTAGTTTGAGAATCTCTTATCAAACGTGTTTCCCTACTGCTGCTGCTGCTGCTGCTTGGAGAGATGCAAAAGCAAATATTTGTAGCATTTCTTGACTCTTCCTCTTGCCCATCAGTTGATGCGGGAGCCCCAAGGGAAAAAGATATAATGATACTCTACTCTACTAAGTGAAAAACTACCTGGCACCAAAACAGGTTGTTCACTGTTCTATGATTTGTGCTCAGGGCATTACACTGCTTGTCAATCAGTCGAAATCTTTCAATTCATATCCTATATCTTTCATGGATCTTAATCACTCTTCTAATCCTTTCTTGTCTATCAAAACTCTCCTTGTGCTATATACTGAGCGCTGACTGATCGTCTTTTGATTTTCGTTACCTAAGACATTGTGGTTACTTACTGATTGTTTCTGAAACACTACGGTCTTTTGATTGTTATTTGATGGTCTTTTGATTGTTACTTGAGACTTTCAATTGTTGTTACTTGAGACAATTGATTGTTGCTTGAGATATTATGAACTTTTGATTGTTACTTGAGGCACTATGGTCTTTTGATTGCCAGCTGAGGCACAAGCTATGGACAGCTTTGACTAAAAGCACTCATCCTCTTAAGGAGACGCCATCAATCCTGATACCTTTGAAACTTATCCGCCAAAAAGTTGCAGTTTGCACTTCTCTTCTCAATCTCTGGTGAAGATTGTTTATGAGGATGAGCTTTGTCTTTCGATGTCTGTTTCCTGTCAAAACTACTCGACTACAATCATCTGTCTAAAACATTTGATGCTGTTATCATTCCTGCAGCAATTTCAAGAACTGCACCACATCTAAGGACAAATTTCTACCATTAGTTCTGGCCTTGAATAAAAATGTAGGAGCTTCTGCTGTTACATCAAAGTCTTGAACGTTTTTAACTCCAGGCAGCATAATTTATATTCTTTGGTAAGACTCCAGATAGGATTTCATAAGAGATGGGATTAACATAAACAGCATCTTCAAGGATTAAATGTAACTTTAAATGAGAGATATATGCATGAAATTCAAGTAATTTTAAAATAACGAGAGAATGTAACGTTACTATGTTAGCATTATGGTTCATGCAATACAGCTTGGTGTTTCTTGTAAGGTAGGAATAAATTTCAAAGGTAAAGAGGAAGAGTTGTCTATAATTATATGGTTACAAAGTGTGCTAGTAACATTGCATGAATTCACCTACCGATACTTTGGCAATACCAATTTGCTTAAGGTCTTGAATTAAAAAAATAAGTGACTAAATATTACGAGATCCATACGGGGAGCCAGCAATGAATCAAGCAACTTGTTTTTGTAGGATCTTCAGCCATTGTAAGTTTGACTTATCAGTAGAGGATAATATATTAAATTACAATAACCAAGGTAGGGATCGATCAACATGTAATAAAGCGTTATCTGAACCGGGGTGGCAATAAATAGTTAGCACGATTTAGGATCCCAATATTCTTTGCTATTCTGGAGGAGATTGCTTTTATGTGATCTTTCCGTGATAAATGTTGGTCTAATATTACACCTAGAAATTTCGGCAAGGTCGTTTCAGTAATGGGATTACCACCAACAATAAATAGCGTTTTTAAGTCAGAGGGGCAATTTTTCTGTTGGCGCCTGAACAATATATAATTGGCCGTATGAATTATGGCATGAGCATGTGCAGATAGGAATGATCTCTCAATGCAGTCAGAAACTAATGATTGATTAATGCTGGACCTTCTACTTCGGATTACTTTCAGTCAACAACTCAAAACATCAAAGCACTCTTTCAGAAGAGGTTTAGGATTGTTGTCAAGGAGACAGCTTTTGTTTGGCGAGATAAACACGTTTGCAATATCTGCAAGTGTTATTGACAGAAAGAAATCCAAGATAGAAGGTGCGGAATTTGGATTAAAAATCTATTCCAGTTTTGTACTGGACGGTTTACTTGTAGAAAGTTCAATAATTTAGTTGCAAGCTCATTGATAGCCAAGCAAACACCAGGGGCAA
This sequence comes from Lumbricus rubellus, assembly GCA_945859605.1. NCBI lineage: Eukaryota > Metazoa > Annelida > Clitellata > Crassiclitellata > Lumbricidae > Lumbricus > Lumbricus rubellus. The sequence goes on from OX243813.1 coordinate 32,452,251, forward strand.
ACTTAGCTCCTCTCAAAATAATAGCCTAACTTATTATGGCCAGCTACATTTTTTGTGATGCAAAACTTTTAGTGATTAAATAGGTTATGTATACAGATTTGACAGATGAAGCAATTAAACTCTGCACTGTTCCTGAGTCCTAGTGCAATACAAGGGAAAAGGAAAATGGCAACATCAATACCACAGCTGACTTGTCACACTCCTAAAAGTGCAAGAGACGAGCCGAGTCAAAACTGTTGCGTGCAGCTACATTTTAGCTAATCTGGACTAGCATGGTCAGCATAATAGGGACCTTAAATGTCGTGGCACCCTTTCAAACAGGCAGTGATGCCATCAACTCATTGAAAAATGACGAGTAGTGAGGCCATATGGTCATTAGAATAACGTATACCACTTCCTCTGTCTCCCTCTTTTTGCTGTCATTACAGATCTTCTGTAGTGTCATTTCATTTATTTTATGCTCTGTCCATTTAACTTTTCCATCCCTTGCCACACCTACCTGTCAAATATCACAAAATTTTCAATCTTCCTTTCTGGTAGTTTATATTTCAGAGCCAAACATACCACCCACACTTCATATAATTGTTTTCACTATTTTTCTTTACAAATGTACGATTAAAATTAGTTTTCCTCAAAGAATTAAAGCGTTACCATTTTTTAGCTACCTCTAGTTTGGAGGTGATTTCATAAATTAGTGCAGAATAAGTACGACATTATTAATAATAGGCCTATTATCATGTATTCTTTTTATCTGTTGTCTGCAACTGTCATTTCTGTTGTTTCATTATAAAACATTGTCAGTGACCCTTTTATATTAGACATTTGTAATTTTTATGAGATGAAAAAATTGTATTGTCCATTTCAACAGTTCCATCTAGTTTTGTTTATATTCTGAAGTTTTAAATTGTCTGTTGTATTTATTTTCTGCTACTTTGTTTATGTGTTCAGTATTATTTTTCTTTTTTGTGACAGAGTGGTGCCAGAATAAACATATCGGATGCTTCTTGTCCCGAAAGAATTGTCACAATAACTGGAACGACAGATCAGATCGTGTCTGCTTATACGATGATCTGCAAACGATTAGAAGAGGTCATCTCACTTTATTGTTTTTCTGCTCACTCGTATTACTAAACTTTAAGCTGAAAATAGGATCCAATGTCAAATAAAACAGGGGTCATATGAGACCACATAGATATTTGATGATGTATAAATATCTCAAAACACAACCAGGCATAAAAAATAAGATCAAGTACCATATAAGACAGAATTTAAGTCCAGACCAGGAATCAAATTAGTTGAGGTATCATTTTGATTAAAAAAGGAATTAAAATATCAGTTTGGTGAATTTAAGCTTGAAGTGCAAAAGCTATCAAAACAATCAAAGTTGTTCATTATTGCAAAGTTGTAGTAAGTGAGAGCAATAATTATGGCTCAACATGATGAGGCAACCTTAATAACCATGCAAATCACTGTTAAACAAGAAATATGCATGTGGGAAGTTTACTGTTTGCACAGCAAAGATCCAGAAGTTGTTTATTCTGATCATATAATTATAATCTTGTACAGCATCATTGAAATGTCTAGGATTCATCATGCTAAAGACAGGGCTTTGCAAAGATTATGCATATCTTTCGTATTGATGTTTCTGTGGCTGCTGCAATATTCTGCTCATTCAGTTACTATGTGAGCAACTATCTAAACAGCATTCTTGTTGGCAGCAGTGGGAGTTTATGGAAATACGAAAATGTGCTCTTACAAGCCTAGCCTTGCAATGTTACATGTAACTAAGCTTACTAAGGACAGATAGATAATAAAATTTGTCAGTTAACAAACTGACAAATGATTAGATGAATGTAGTGCAGTAAAATATTCGTAGGCAGAAGAGCTGCTGTCTGATCTGCTGCCAGGTTTAGAGCCACAGTGGTGGGAGAAAGAAAACACCATGCAGCCATTGCCACTGCATGGGGATTGGAGTGGTTGCACTTTATCACAAGGCAATTTTTAAGCTGACAGTGTGTTGATTTGGTGCACTTAGTAACTTCTGACCCTTGGCATTCTGCAGTTTCTTATTCTTCCCCTTCTGGTGGGCATTTAAATAAGCATGCATCATGGCTTTCAGCCATCCTAAAAATTTGTCTGATTTCTCAGAACATTCCGTTACATTGTGTCGACATAGCGGTAAATAACATCTCAGGAACTCACATTTTCACCTGTAATTTATTTCCCTTAAGTATTATGCAGACCTTTTTTTGTCAGCCTGATCTAGTTTTATGTTGGAGAAATGTTTGCTTGGGATTTAATCAACATTCTCCTGACAAATAATGGTATATGGAGAAAATTATCAAATTCTTTCTTGTGCAAGCAAATAATGCCAATAAAACTGGTCACGCCATCCACATTTACCATGCTGTCTCTGACATACCCTGATATAATATTAGGGTGCATCAGAATTTCACAGGTGTATTGGAATTTCACTGACCCATCAGATTTTATTTCATAATTTCTTTTAGGAGGATAAATTCAACCAATAATGATATCACTGTAGGAAGATATCATTCTGCAATACTGCGATATATCATACATATTGCAGTGTAGTAGAATTCATTTTATTATCTCTGATAAACTGAGTACTACTAGTCTACATTGGAAACGAATGACCAAAATACAGTGTTTTCTGTAAAACAAGGCCATTTCATAAGCAAGATGACTAGCCTCACCCTCATCATCCAAGCTTTGGTCTGGCACTACTCCAGCAGTGGCAGAGTTAACTATGGAATATTTCTTTTGTATAAAACAGGATCTTCAGAACTCTACTCCAGGTGGTACCACCAACCGGCAGCTCATCACGTTACGACTTATAATTCCAGCCAACCAGTGCGGCTCCCTCATAGGAAAGGGAGGAGCAAAAATCAAAGAAATTCGAGATGTGAGTAGGCCTAATCACAATCTTTTTCATTGAAGGATTGCAAAACTGTGTTCATATTCAATAATGAAAAATTGTAGCAATGTAATGCTTTAACAAAACTGTTGATTTACTTTACTGGGAGTAAAGTAAAACAGTTTACTTTAAAACTGTGGCATGCCATGTAACATTACAGGTGTTTTGTGTTTTTCCACTTCTTTTTTACTACTTGTTGGATCACTTGTGGATAAAGGATGAACCTACTTTAATAGGTACAACTGGTACATTGGATACATAGATAGTACACTAGACCATCATAGAGAGTGCAGCAGTAGTTAAGGTGGGTGCTAGCAATGTCACTAATGGATAAGAGTATAGTTACTGCACAATAAAGGCTTACATATGAAGGATGCTAATCATTATAATGTACAAATAAAAGATATAATATATATATATATATATATATATATATATATATATATATATATATATATTTAGACATATAAAATTATAAATTGTTGCATCCTTGAATGGCTTGGATCTTTCTTACATGATTACTCCTTTCAGTCAATCTACGGTCTACTAAGCCTCCAATTTAGGTCTCTGCCCTTTTGATTTTCCCCATGGTTACTCCCAGAATGTCTGTTTCTATATATTCATTCAAAGCATTTTATTACTTGTGTTTACTTATGTACGTGTCAATTCAAACCTGATAGTAATATATCACATCCTGATGTTCAACTGGATAAGATCCTTCTAACTGGAGTTTTCTCAGCTCTGACTTCTAATCCATGTTCTTAACATATGCTTGTCTGATGGGTTGTCGGAATCTCTTTCAAAATATACAGAATGAGCTCTGACTATGTTTCAGCACAGCATGCTCCTCACATGTGAAATTACATGAAGCCATCTGTTACTGTCATCCATCTAGCATAAGACTCCCTGGTCTGCATAACTTGAACATATGGCAATGCTGATGTGATGCCCAGAAGCATTCAGTATCATTGGATTAGGATATAAAAATCAGACCATTCATGTTTCTCTTCCGAACTGCTTTTTCTTATTAATTATGTTCCATACTGGTGGCGCTCTCACGATTGAGTTTTGCTCTTTGGATGCTTCAAACTGTTGAGGCAATTTGGATTGCAAGCATACTCAAGCTGTGAAACTCTACATCGTGCATGTTTCCAGAATAAGAAAAATAAATTAGAAATTGTACAACCTTGGACTTCTGGTGAAAGTGCGCAGAGATGAATGAGCAAAAACTGACCCGTCCTTCTTTGATATTGAATTCTTGTTTCAAACCTATCAGTGATGCTCTTGGGTAAAGTTAATTATCCATTTCAACATTTTGCTACTATCTTACACTCACATTTTAAGACCATGAATAATGTTGTTTTTCCTCTGACATTTAGGTTTCGCATTTGTGTAACAATTAACATTTAAATTTCCTGGCTGCTGTCTCGCAACGCTTTCTGTTCTTCCAGCGCCTTGCATGAATTTTTTTGTTATAGGTTGCTGGAGCTTCTATTCAGATATCGAGTGAAATGTTGCCTAATTCTACAGAACGAACAGTCACTGTGTCTGGCAGCGTGGAGGCTGTCACGCGTGGGATCTATCACGTTTGTTCCGTTATGCTTGAGGTTTGTATTACCCACAAGTCTCACATAATTATAACGTATTGCATTGTATCTATAGATTTATATAGCACCTCGTGCAGGATGACTATTATTCAGAGGTGCAGAATATAGACCTATTTAATTTGTACACTTGATGTTTATTTATGTTTTATCTTCCTAATTAATCAGTAAAATGTGCTATATAGATACGTAGTTCACGTAATTGCTTCAAGTTGATTAAAGACTCTGGCAACACCATTCACATCTAGATAAAGCGACTTCTGTTGTATCAATCATTTCTTATTTCTTTATACAGAACAGAAGTTTAGATAGTATTTACAATAATGGTATAAGCTGCTGTCAAAGATATGTTTTTACGGTCTGAATATTGTAATTTAATAAGGGTCTAATTGTTCAATTTGTATATATAAGCTTACCCCAAATGCATAGGCGGAGTTTATCAGGGGCTAGGGGGAGCTAAGCCCCCCCAAGAAGGCCCAGATTCAGCTATTTTACCATGAAAATTATATATTTTTTCGGGTTTAGCCCCCCCTAAGAAGGCATTAGCCCCTCCAAGAACGGAAACCAAACTCCGCCCATGCCCAAATGCAATTTCATATGTTGAACAGTTGAAACCTACACAACAACATTCTGAAATGGACTCTCACATGTGACATGACTTAACTACTGTGTAACTCCCCTATTCTGGTCGGCTGGATAATCGGTTGTCCTGTCTTTATCATGCTCTGGGATGCGGTGGTGTAGTGGGTATGTTCGTTGCCTTGCACCCAAAGGGTTGCAGGTTCGAATCCACCTCAAGCCGCCGCATAAGTACCTTTCATTCGCAATTGCTCAAGTGCTTCAGCATGAAATTTCAATACAGTGCCTGCGCTGTTGTTGTGAGCGCCTTTGAGTAGAAACCTTGAAGGGGCGTATACAAACAATATGCCGAATACGATCATCACCAGATATAATTATGTTGGGAGTTCTTTATTGACTTCCTGTCCGACAGCACATTAATAATAACAACAGTGACAATTTCTATGGTGCCGTAACACAGCTATGCATTACAAGGGCGAATTGAGCATAGAGTTGTCTCTCTGATCTGGCAATACCAACTTGGCCTTGTGCCAGCCTACCTAATGGATCTCAGAATGGACGTCAGCAGGTATTGCGGCCGGCCGAGGTTGTGTCTCCCTTGCCGTACCGATGGGTTAAACTGTGTCGATATCGCACATCCTGTTACCTGAAGCTTAATTATAAAAAAAGAATGACAACTGCCATCCACATTTCAAATCATGTTTACCTTTACAGCAGCTTCTGCCTTCTGGAAAGCAATGGTAACATCCTCTGCCAAAGGGTCAATGCCTTTGATGTATGTCTCACAAGTGCAATGAATTATACTGTTTAGTGGTTTAAGATCAGTTTCTACCTGTAACACACCTCTGTAGCTTATTTCATGTACAGCCACCTTGTTTTACCTTTCCATTTTTCTATTCTCCAGTCCCCACCTAAAGGAACAACCATCCCTTACCGTCCAAAAATCGCCATGACCCCTGTTATTTTGGCCGGTGGTCAAGCTTACACCATGAATGGTCAATACTTCATGCCTCAGCCGGATGTAAGTAACTCAGTTGGTCATCCCATTCATGAATTGTGATGCTTGATGTTTTCCTGTCATGCATGATTTGTGTCAGAATGCTCCTCGGTATTGTTTCATTAAATTCATCGTATCAACCTTAGCAGCTCCACCTGTAATTAATATAATTACAGTCGTTCCTTGTAGCAGCTCCTCCAGAGTTTGTAGTTTTCCCTCCATCAAAAACAGATTACACCAGAAACTCCTCGTAATGCTGTTTTTGTGAAGCCTATACGGTAAAAACCGCCTTATGACGAAATTGTGTCGTAATGCATTTTGTGGGTATATGTTAATAACTTTGGGGTCCATGTTACATTATACTCTGAGTGTGTTATAATAGCACTCACAGTATGATGAAACATGTTATAACAAGTTTCTGGTGTAGACCTACTGTTCTTTGAGAAGTTCCTTTTACCTTTTCTTACTGTGTTTCCTATTTATTTATGATTTTTTAAATTGAATTTTGCACATTGCACACAAAAATCAGTCAAGTATTTTTAACAGAAATTTCATTGCTTTGCTCTTTTAATTATTTTTATATTTTTCTCAGTTGTTCTAATGGATCAAAGTTTATTTATCTGTTTTGGTGCATGGAAAAGATTTTAAAGATTTTAGATGTTCAATGCTGTTTATTTCACCTGCATAACATTTGGACTGCTTGTTACTCCATGATGGTCGATTTGAATCTTTTGTAGATGCCTGCTTCTGGCCATTTTATTTTAATTTTTATATCACTTTGTTGACAGATCTGTTTTATATCTCCTATGCTGTTCTTGACATGGAAGTGTTTGATATCCACCAATCTATCTGTCTTATCAATGTGCAAACTATAGTGTCTTTGAATACTTGGTATGATGTTTGTGTACCATCCCAACTGCAGATACTTGCTAGACATGCATGAAGGGTGGAGTTGTGCATGAACTGGACATCTGTAGAACAAGATGTTTGCTTTCAAATTCATTTACAGTTTATTGATGCATGTCTTGTCAGTTTTGGTTTTGCTGAAGAATTTGTTACATATACAGGGTGGGCCAATAGGAATGCAACAACTTTGATGCCTTATAACTTGAACAATTTTTATTCGAAAATTATGATCAATATAGTAAATTGAAGGTAATTATCCATTCTACTACTATGTCAAATCCTGCACTGATATACGGCACCGTTTAAATAAAAATTTTGGTGTGGCGCACACCTCTCAATTTTGAATGTAAATATTGAAAATCATGGCGCCGCTCACGGAAGAGGATAGAATTTTAATCAGAATCTTAAGAGTAGAAAAAGAATACAATGCACATCAGATGTTGATAGAATTCTCTTCTAGAAAATGGAATAAATATGCTCTACATCGATTGATTAAACAAATTGATGCCACGGGAACGTCTAACAGCCGCAACTGTGGTCGCAAACGTTCTCCCGCCGGCGCATCGTTTACGTCATACGGTTGCCTATCTGAACGCTAACGTACCAGAGTTTATTGAACCGGAGAACTGGCCACCGAACAATCCGGATTTAAACCCGGTTGACTATTCGATCTGGGGTTGTCATCAGCAACTGGTCTATCGTGAACCGATACGTGACGTTGAACATTTGAAAAAATTGATTGTTTACTGCTGGGCTGAAATAACCCGAGCACTGGTGGCCTCAGCCATTGATCAGTGGTCGTCTCGTGTCCATGCTGTCATTAAAGCACGTGGTGGACATATTGAATATTTGTTTGACTAAAATAAATTCACTCAAGATATGAATTGTTATTAATTGTTAGAACTAGTGATTGTTTAAAATTGAGTCATTGACATATTCAGTTTAAGACTTTTGGTTTTTTTCTTGCAGTTTCATGGCAAAAAAGGGACATCGAACATTAATAGCATTATCTAAAAAAGTCGTAATAGTATTTTTCAGATATTTTGCAGAATGATAATATGGATAATTATGTTTAATTTGATATATAGGACAAGACGCTCAAATAAAAATTGTTCAAGTTATAAGGCGTCAAAGTTGTTGCATTCCTATTGGCCCACCCTGTATATTATGTCACTCAGTCAGAGCAGTAATCCTATTTTTTAAAGAATTCTGTTGTTTTCAGCTTTGGAGAGTTAAATTATGACATGGGTTTACCATGCATGCTGTCTCATGACATGGGTTTAGGCAAACTGTCTGCATTAAACTCATTAACATAGTTTCAATATTCAAGTGCATATATATAATACATAATTACATGTATAAAGTCATATATTATATATATATATATGTATATAATACCGTTTCATGCATAAGCAGGGCATGCCTCTCAGCAATGAAACCAATTCCAAGACCTGGCCTTGTAAAATGGTAAATGCTGGTGTGTGCCAATCTTGCTATTCTCGGCCTTTCTCTGGTTTACAGCACACCACCACCACCACCACCACCACCACCACCACAGTCCATACCTCAGGGATGTCATGCATTTCTTATGGGCCACTCCTTTCTTGTCTCAGATCATGCATCTGTCAGACATATGCAGTCACCGACAGGTGGGCATTCCGAATGGAAGAAGGGAGACGCGGTTTTGAGATTCTCTTCCTCCCTGTCTGTCCAGTTGTCAGATCATTCTGATTTCTGTGTGACGTGTGTCTAATGGTAGACCTGTCTTATCCAGCTGTTCATCGGGCTCGCAACTGTTTCCACCATCCTCATACCTGAACTTAGTCTTCCTTTAGCATCGAAAACAAATCAGCTTGTACCTGTATTATAATTATCATTGCTTCTGGAATTATTCTGCTTTCAGAATAGACAGTTATTGGGATGTAAAATGCACAAAAACCAGATTAGGGAGAGCGGCTTATTTATGGGCATCAGAAACTGATGATGATGATGATGATGATGATGATGATGATGATGATGATGATGATGATGATGATGATGATGATGATGATGATGATGATGATGATGATGATGACCTATGCAGATGCTGCAGGGCAAGCTGTGCCACAGGATGGGTTAGTTTGAAACTGCCATGTGTTGACTGCAGACAAGGCAGAACCAGATTCACTCAAATGGGCATGGCACTATTGAAGCTCAGTAGCCGTTTTCATAATTAATTGTTCTGCTGAAATATCAACAGATTAAATCTGACTAATTGATGTGTTCTTTTATTTATAGTTAGGATCAGGCCATCCTACTATACTGCAGTATCACCCAGTGCCACAGGTAAGCACATCATTCAATAGCCTATATGCGTTTATTACAGCTGTCCAAGAATTTAAAGTCTAAACAATACATTACAAGAAGTCTGTATTTTAGAATTACATGATCGACATCATTATGAGGGATTAAATTTTAGCCTTTAGTATATTATGAATTCCTACCGATTTATTTAATTATTTTTTTCTCTTCGCTATGGACCATAATATGGAGTTGTTTTAAAAAGGGAAGGGTGAGTAACCCAAATGCAGACAAGAATTGATAAGAGCACTGCTTGCCGATGCATAGTTTCGTTGAGCTGACTCCATTGTAGTGGTATGGCCTTGTTAAAGCGCTACCGGTATGTAATGATTATTTTGATAATACTATGGTCTATGTCACCATGTAAATTGTTATTATTATTATTATCATTATTATTCATAGGATGAAGGACTTTGTCCAATGTGGATGTGTGCTTGTAAATAAACTTCGTGCATAGAGTTATTATATGAGCGGCGTAAAGAGTGAATAGAGTCGATTTAGAGTTTAGTCTATGTCACCATGTAAATTGTTATTATTATTATTATCATTATTATTCATAGGATGAAGGACTTTGTCCAATGTGGATGTGTGCTTGTAAATAAACTTCGTGCATAGAGTTATTATATGAGCGGCGTAAAGAGTGAATAGAGTCGATTTAGAGTTTAGACCGCCTGATGGAAAACTTTCCTTTGAATATCTAACTAGTTATAATTAGAGTTATATTCATAATTGTTTGGGCAGACACATTTTTGCAACTAACACCAATTTTAATGCTGCTATTTAGCCATGTTGTAGCATGTTTTGAGGTTTAAAATGTGCTAAATAAATAGCCACATAAATACACACAGCAATATACTCTGTACTTTGCCATTGGTCTGTAATCCCATGATTGCAGGTTTGAACATTCTTAGCCACCAAGTAAACAACTAACCCTTGTTATTACATTCAATCAATCAGAATTTATTAAGCTCCCTTCAAGATAGCTACTCAGAGATGCTCCTAACTCAGGCCAAGCAAAAAAGCAGTCTTCTGCAATTGGTTAAACAATTAGACAGCAACACTCATAAGCAGAAGAAAGTCAAAAATAATACTATAGCATTTTACTATTACCAGACTTTAAAATTACTGACTTTAGTTATCAAAAACAATTTCTCTCATTAGGCCACGGAATTCTTGTTTTCTTATTTCAGTGCTGTTGAAAGTATAGAAAATAAACCAAGAACTGGTACCTGTAATATATATATATATCAACTGTGCAAAAACTGGTGCCCATTTAGGAATTCTCTAATGGATTGCAATGTTTATGTTGCAGTTTGCAAAGATGGTGATGCAGCAAGGAATGATGGGACATATGGGGCATCCACTGTCTCCCTATTCACCACAACAAGCAATACTCGCACCATCATATCAGTGTAAGCAATATCAATGTGTCAATTTGAATGTGCAAGTATTTTCTGTTGTTGTGGTGGTCACATAGCACTGGCGTGCAGATGCAGATATCATACATAGTTGTAAATTATCTACTGTCGTAGTCTTCCAATAGACTACAGCAGATTTCATTCATAACTTTGCATCTACTCTCGAGTAGAAATTTAAGCCAATCAATTGGGAAGACTACGGTACTTCAAATAAAATCAGATTGTAGCTATGTATTGCCATTGTACATATAATATGTACATTGTACAACCACAGAGACCCTTGAACACATATAATTATTTTCTTCTGTTAATCATTTAATTTGGTTGTTTACTTTACAGGTGGTTTCGTACGAGCACCGTCTGCTCAGGGTCTAATTCAACACACAAATCAAACGCATGAGATTAGCATACCAAACGATCTGATTGGTTGTATTATTGGAAGAGGAGGATCTAAAATCAATGAAATTAGGTAAATATGTTTTTCATAACATATGTACGGCATATATTGTTCGCATTGACTTAAATGTTTAATTGTCTTTCAAAGGAGTCTTTCTCTACGAAGCACTCAACTTGATTTGAAAAAATTAGTCTCTCAGGCGTTCCCAGCAGTTCTAGAAATCCAACCATGAAGATCAAGGATTCATTGGAGAATGTTATTGTCCAACCTAATTCAGGATGAGGGTTTCACATCTATTTATAGTTTCATTAGTCTTACGAAGAGAGTGCTGTTTGAAGGTAAAAGTAACGGAAAAAGCTAAGGTATAAGACATTCACACTGCTACAGAAATTGTTGTAAATACAAATACTTATTATCCTTGCTTTTAGTACATCTGGTCCACTGTGTCAATTATGGGCTGACTCTCAACTTTATATTTTTTTTCAACATTATGCTGCTAAATTGATGATGAAGATTTCTTCACCCATTTATATTAAGTAAATATATTGTTTTTTTAACCAGCTGACAAAGACGCACTCTGGTGCATGAATACATATAAAATAACACTTTAACAATGAGTTGCACTGGTTTCTCAGTCATTTTTAGTACACTCTCATCATCTAAGTGTTAACAGTATAAGTATTCCATGAATGCAAATGCTATAGTTGCTGTTCAGTTCCAGTGAACAAACCAGATGTTGGCACAACTTATCTGATTATTTAAAATTTTGCAGTATGTACTGTATGTTTAATTTTCAATTTTTAAAATTAAATATTAAGTGGGAAAGTAACCCTTCTCCATGTGTGTGGGTGCCTATGTACACTATACACCTAACTATTGCTTTACAATTCTTGCACGGTGCACTTAAATGCATACATTCTCATTTCGTCTGAACAGTATGCATGCATTGCTAGATGATTTCCGTATTTTGTGTTGTTACTAGGCAAGCGTCTGGTGCTAATATCAAGATAGCTGGTGCAGAAGAAGGTTCGTCCATGCGAATGGTGACAATTTCTGGGCCACCCGAAGCAATAAATGCTGCTCAGTACCTGATCAATGCCAGGTTAGTTGAGTGGTCGTACAAAGGCTACATTTAGGCCAAGGAGCGCCAACTACATTCATTTGCAGCGGCCACAGCAAGTGGCCTTTGGTGTTATTCAAGTGGTTTTTTGTGTCATGCGGATAGTCACTGGCTTTCAGGATCAGACTGTTATAACGTCTTTAAAGCAACTGGAATTTTCAAAAGATCTGATGTGATAAGTTAATTGATAATTAATTATATGCTTTTTGAGTGCTTTTATTCTGTTTGCGTTTATATTTATTTCTGGCTTTCGTAATGATTGTTGAATTGATAAAAGGGTATTTCAGAGAAACCTTAACCGTACCTTTCACAATGAAGATAACTTTGCGATCATTTTCAAATCAGACTGGTAGTCAAAATTTAATAACTTAAGTATTTTGGAATGATTGTAAATCTAATTTTTCTGAAGTTACGTGGACAGTAACTGGAATCCATGTTTTTTTTATTGCCAAGACCCCTACACCTATGCCTGTTCATTTCACTTCTGTAGTAGGTTAAGATATTTTCATAATAATGCATATAGTAAGAAATTATTATACATTTTACAAACTAGTTGCACCGATTTATGTTACCATGTAGCTCAATCCTCTGCCAAAAATCATACAATTTTAAGTCTTACATGACATAATGTGTGTTTGCCTATGCTATGCATTATTGCATTGGGAGAATCCAGATGATCCAGAGGGTGCATGCTTGTTACAGCACTCTAAGTATGTTTCTAGAAATTATTTTCACACATCGTAAGGCCTCTCAAAAGCACTACAGATGTCTTGCCGTCTGACATAATATTCCAAATGGTGTGCTGCAGATAGTTGTGAGTCAAGCTGGTTAGCCATTAATGTTTCAACATTTCCAGATTTTCTGAGAAGTTTTTTGTCAGCTTTGTGGCAGCAATTCTTATGCATGTATGTAAGAGCATTGAGCGTTAAGAGCATTAGGCAGTCTCGCGTTTTTTGAGAATTGGTTGTCAAAGGGCATCAGTTGATGTCTTCATTACAAATATCAAGATTCATTATGATTACCAATAAATCGTGTTTTATTAAAGTGCCATCATCATCGTAAGTCTTCTGGAGTAAGTTACGTGTGTTCATTGTTGCCCTGAATTAGTTAACTGTAACAATTTGAGCTCTAAAAGTTCTGCTAGACGTACTTCTGACAAGAGATCTTCATGGAAATAAGTGCTGCCATGTCCAACAAAGCCCACTTCTCATGTTTTGCATGTCGAGTATGTTCCAATGAGACACAGTGCTGCTGCTGCTGCTGCTGTTGCTGATGCTTTGTGCAGTAACAATGCTACCATCATCTAGTCCAGCCTTTTCTTTGCATTTCAATCCACCTGAAATGACTGAATCGACTATCTGTTGTTGCAAGACTACACTATGTAAGTTAAAGGGAAAACAACAGCTATCCCAGGTGCACTCATCTCTAAGCGCCATGCAGTTGCTTATGGTCTCTCTCTAAATATGCTAGTTATAAAGTGATGCTCCAATGTGCATAACCGTTTCATCAGCCAAGCAAAGTAAGTGGGGCAGAGAAATACAGACTTTTGCCTGTTGTCCTTTGGACTAAAAAATCGGTTGTTGATTAAATTGTAAATCTTTGTGGTCTAAACAAATCACTTATCATATTTGGTTAAGTATATTGTGTATGTGGTAGTCAACAGCTGGTGCAATCTCTTTGGCGCTAAGACTGCTTAAGATATCACGTGATCTTCTGCATGTTTGGTTCTTGTAAGTTATTTTTAACATAATTATCTGGTATGGATCCACTCTTGAATACACTGGCGAATTTCAGTAACTATTGATTGAGCGGAAACTAGGAAAATTTTGTTTTAGGTTATTTTGATTATAAAATCAGATTATGATTTCGTAGAAACAATTCTGACCACGTGGAGCATTATCATCTCTGGAAAACTTTTTTTTCATTGTTATGTTCTAAGCAGTACGAGTCTGGTGCTCAACACTTATGGTTTTGGATTATGTCTTGATTTATGATGTTTCTTGATGTCTAGCTCATTCTTATAATCGAAATTAAATGTTTGCACCATTTTTTATATTTTTTGCACTATCTAACAAGATATTTAGCTAGTACAGTGATTTTCTGGTTAGGTCATGTTGGCTGCGAAATAACATTTTCCTTGAAATCTATAATAATAAAGAAGAAACTATGTGTGTGTGTGTGTCTGTCTGTCTGTTTGACCGGAATGCATTTCCACAGTTTTCGAGCTTTTCACTCCAAACCTTCACTACTGTGTCCGAATGGGCATGAGACGCAAAGTTGGGGGGTTTTCGAATCTCCCCCACCATGGGGCCAAAATGGGGGGCGAAACCTCCAAATTTTTTTCCATAAAATGCAGGTATTGATCTCAAACTTTGCACCTAGACAGAGGGCCATCCGAACCATCCAGTGGAGTGGTTGGCGAATCTCCCCCACCATGGGGGCCACGGTGGGGGGCAAAAAGGAAACCTTTTGCAATATCGATTTCGTCACCTTAGTTTCACAGCTATTCATCTGAAACGTTGCAGCTAGACCGAATGCAACCAGGCTGACCTCGCCCCCACCCAACACGCACCTCACACCGCAGGGGCCGGGTGGGGCAGGGTATTATTGGGGGGGGGGGAAGAAAAAATTTGTCACCCCAATTTTTCCTCCGGTAACATACAGGTATTGGTTTCAAACTTTGCACCTGGACAGAGGGCCATCAGAACCACCCAGTGGAGGGGTTGACGAATCTTCCCCACCATGGGGGCCACGGTGGGGGCGAAAACAAAAATTTTTGCCAAATCCATTCCGTCGCCATAGTTTCACATAATTATATTCACCTGAAACGTTGCAGTTAGACCGAATGCTACCGAGCTCACCGCGCCCCTACCCAACACGCACCACGCCCCGCAGGGGCCCGGTGGGGCAGGGTATTATTGGGGGGGGGGGAGAACATTTTTTACCCCAAATCTTTCCCCGGTAACATACGGGTTTTGGTTTCAAACTTTGCCCCTGGACAGAGGGCCATCAGAACCACCCAGTGGAGGGGTTGACGAATCTTTTCCACCATGGGGGCCACGGTGGGGGCGAAAACAAAATATTTTGCCAAATCCATTCCGTCGCCATAGTTTCACATATATTCACCTGAAACGTTGTAGTTAGACCGAATGCTACCAAGCTCACCTCGCCCCTACCCAACACGCACCACGCCCCGCAGAGGCCCGGTGGGGCAGGGTATTATTGGGGGGGGAGAAAATTTTTTAACCCCAAATCTTTCCCCGGTAACATACATGTACGGGTTTTGGTTTCAAATTTTGCACATGGACAGAGGGCCATCAGAACCACCAAATGGAGACGTTGACGAATCTTCCCCACCATGGGGGCCACGGTGGGGGCGAAAACAAAATATTTTGCAAAATCTATTCCGTCGCCATAGTTTCACATTTATTCACCTGAAACGTTGCAGTTAGACCGAATTCTACCGGGCTCACCTCGCCCCACCAAACGCACATCTCACCCGGCAGGGGCCGGGTGGAGGCAGGGTATTATTGGGGGGAGAGAAAGACTTTTTTCGATAAAATGCAGCTGTTGATCTGAAACCGTACCTAAACAGAGAGCGATCAGATCCACCTGGTGGAGGGGTTGGCGAATCTCTACCACCATCGGGGGGGGCAGAGTGGGGGGGGGGGGGTAACAAACTCCTAATTTTTGCTGTTTCACCGGTATGGATTTCACAGTTTTCACCTTTTCACTCCAAACCTTCACGACTGTGTCGGTGTCGGCATGGGACACCCGATCGAGGGGTGTAAGAGAGGGGTGGGGTGCGTGAGGTGGTGGGAAGAGGGGTGGCGGAGGGATAGAGGAGGGTGTGGGTGGTGGGCATAGGTTGGTGTGGGGAGGTGGGGTGGAGGGGTGGGTGGGAGGTCAGGCGGGGTAAGGACGGGTGAAGGGGTGGGTGGGGTGATGAGGGGACGGGGTGGTGTGTGGAGGTGGAGTGGGATGGAGGCAGGGGCGGATCCAGGGGGGGCAATCCGGCCATGGCCCCCCCCCCCATTTAGAAATGCCATGTATCGTGGCCCCCCCCCCCATTTGGTTTCAGCGGCTGCTGAAATGGTATGATTTTCCCGAAATTTTGGCCGGATGACTAAAAAAAAATTTTAAAAAAGTTCATCAACTTTTTTGGCGAATGCAAATTTTTTTTCCCAGACCCCCATGGTGTCAAGAATTTTTTGGCCCCCCGTCCAAAATTTCTGTATCCGCCCTTGGATGGAGGGGTGGGTGGGAGGTGGGGTTGGGAGGGGTGGGGCTGGTGGATCGGTGGGTAGATGGTGGTGGAAAGGGTGTAGTGAGGGGAGTGGAGAGGGGTGGGGTGGGCAGCGGGCGGTTGGGGAACCGGCAGTGAGGGTGGAGAAGTAACGAATTGGCCGGGAGCGGGGTGAATCATAAATTTCCCGGGCAACGCCGGGTACCCCTGCTAGTGTGCAATAAAGAAAAAAATCTGGCAAATATATCAGCCTTGTATCTGGGTGAAATTTAAATCGCATACACGTATTGTCCTGTGCGTTCTGCTTACTTTGGCTAAAGCGACAAACAATGAAAGAGATGTAAAGCTGCAATACCTCCTCCTAAAGTATCTCAGTTTTCGTTGTTCCTTTCCCTTGCTTATTCAGTACTTTACTAACAGTAGATGCACTTCTGTTTATTTTGAACGAAAAAATGACAAACAAGCAGAAGTCATTTTGTATAACAAACAAGCTGCTGTTAGTGTTATTGATAATTTAATATTTGGAACCTTTCTTTGTATACTAATACTAGTAGTAGTTGAAGTCTAATTATGATGATGTAATTGTATCATAATTATACGGTAAAATTATATTGAAGTGGAAATTTTGCTAGTTGAAATTGCTTAACCACTCCCTGGTACTTGTTTAACACACAAGCATCCTTCTATTAATTTTAAAATTAAATTTTTTTCTATCATTTTGATTTTGTAGTGCAGATTTTATCATCTGATTTTTATTCATCAATGTCATAATTTCAGTCATGTTGTGGTACAAAGCAAGTCATTGGCCCTAATTTTGCTTGAGTTAGACTAAAAGAAATTATTATTTAAGGCTTTGTGGTAGTTGTAGAAGTCATGGCAAGACACAAACCCCAAATAGTTGTAGATTATGTCATATAAACATGAAGAGATCAAATTTGTACATATTCACTGCATTATTCACCTATTCTTTAGGAACTTCACAACTTAACCAGTAATATAGAATACGTTATGTACAATTATCAGTTCAGACTCCTCAAATCAGAAAAATATAAATTTAGCACCAGTTTTTTCATTTATTTTATAATATACCCTTCAGATCTTTATAACTTTTCATGTTCAAGAATTTTGTGTCTTGCAAATCAGGGAAAATTTCGTGTAAATAATCCCCAGCAAGTTTCTTAGAGTAGCTTTTTGTGGTGTTTCTTGCTTTTCTTGCATGTTTTCCTCAGAAAATGTTGAGTCCATTCTGTTTGTGTTTTGTTTCCATACAGCCTTGAGATGCCTAAGAACATGGCCTTGACCCTTGACCTTAACTCATATTCGTCTGGGTCACTCGCTTCAGCGTCATCATTATCAGACTTAAATCATCCACCTCTGTCTCCAGCGAATGACGCTTCCGTCACATCATCGTCACCCCTCACCTCTCTCAATTCCGTCAATTTCCAGTCCGTCGAACTGAATCCGGCAATCAACAACTCCTCGGCAATGGCTGCAGTGCCTCCTTCCCTTTCCTTCGCCCTACCACCACAGTCCCTGCCCTCGATGGCAATGAACTCAAGGAACCCTCCTGTAGCATTCACATTTGTCAGGGCAGCATCGGGAATGCCTTCAACCTCGTTCACCCCGGTCGGTTCAAACCCAGCATCCTCCGTAACCTTACCTCAACCTTCTTCCTCTTCCCTACAGTTTAACCCCTTAACCCTCAACCCATCACCCACTTCCCCTTATACCATTCCGTTTAATCCGATGGTCAAGCCCATTTCGATCCTCGGCTACGGCGCCAGTTTTGTCGGCACGACAATAATCGATCCGCGCCGAAATGTGGCGACAAAAATCCGAGGAGGATTTGGCCTCACATCAGTCGACAAGATCGGACAGAAATATTCACCGTACTAGATAATTATCTGAAAAATGAAATTTTATTATTATTATATTCTGATGGGCAATAAAACTGTATACAGTCACACGATCTCAGGCATTCATTTCAGTAAACGTTGATGTACTTAAGACAAAAAGAGGTTATGGTAATAAAAATAATATGCACAAGTGGAATGGTTTGTGCTTCTGATAGTAATAGAAAATTGTTATATAAATTATGCAGGTAATACAGGCATGTATAATTTTATATATCATATAATACAAGTTTGTCTACAAATCTCGAGAAATATATTACTTGGCTAAGGAGATGGTACAACATCATCTGTGATTATCAGCACTTGAATGAGCTGGATTGGTTTTACAGACCTGTGCTTTTAGTACACTTTCGTCATTAAAGTGTAAAGCTGTTTCTTGTGAGTTAGCTCCTATGGGTCGTGAAAGCAATACAGAATGTTTCACTATGATATCCTAAGCATGTCCTACTCTGGAAATAGTAAAAAATTATGTCAACAATTTTTTGGCAATTATGTTTTAAATACCATTTTCCAGGGTGCACATCCAACAGGTCTTGTCAAACCATTTGTCTTTTACACCGATACCATGCATGATATTCAATTGTTATGGTGGCACGAGTAGTCTGTTCATATTTCAAACAGATTAATTTAGCGTTAGACATTCACTTTGAGGCTGTACTGTATGTTATTGCATTTGCACATGGTAAAGTTTCTACTTAAAGTTTAAAAAGTTATGTGTGAAAATTTTCAGTTCACTCTGCAACTAAAATATTATCCCAATAATCTGATTCTGATTAAATATCTGGCTAAACAAAGCCCATCTCACAATGCAGTTTAAAATTTTATGGAACGATTAAAATGATCTTAAAACAAATTAGCACTTTCCTTGTTGAATTTTATATTATTAATTACTGGTATTTACATGTTTGTATGTAAACTTACATACATGTACTGAAACATGTAAATAGTTTTACTTGCATATAATTTTTTTATGTACTTTCATATATGAATGAATGGATGAATGAACATAATGTTTGAATATATATATATTATATTTATATCTATATAATAATGTGGTGCACTTGTTGTGTACACGACGTACCAGTGCATTAGATTCATAGATTCTTACTTTCGACTACATTCTATGGGTCTTGAATCGTAATGGGAGCACCTCTGAATGATGTGCACTGCAAGAGACACTTCATAAATATAAAGATACAATACAATGAATCATTGTTGTTTCAGTTCAGAAAACAGTAAGCTTACATTAGAATGACTGATCAATGTGATCAAGCTTAATTTACATTCAGCAATTCATTTGGACTTTTAGTGTGTAGCAATCCATCAAACAATCATATGAACTGTTATTATGTGTGGCAAGATAGCTTTTCAATACTTTCATAAAATTATCGCCTTTATACACATAAATATTGTTTTAGCTTTACAGACAACGTTTTAGTAGAGTTACTGATCAAGTCTCCAATTTATATTCTATAATTTACTCTTGCAGTAATATTTCATACTGGTATTTTGGCTGTGCCGACATT
Source organism: Lumbricus rubellus (assembly GCA_945859605.1). Taxonomy (NCBI): domain Eukaryota; kingdom Metazoa; phylum Annelida; class Clitellata; order Crassiclitellata; family Lumbricidae; genus Lumbricus; species Lumbricus rubellus. The sequence goes on from OX243813.1 coordinate 32,472,235, forward strand.
CTGATGAATAAGCATTTATAAGTCATTTTATGCCACACACAAAAATATATATCAGTGATCACAAACTTGATGCTGCACGACATTTCCAGCTAGGCAACTCAGATATAATTATTAGCTTCAGTTTTACGATTTTAATCTCATTTCGAAGAAACATTCATATGGCTACTGAAATATTTACTTACAATAATTATAATCACAAGTTTTATCAATTGTGGGGGTCTGGCATGTAAGAAATTTCAGGTTTCGACTGAAATATTTTGCATTCACTGCAAGTAATAGTAATGTTGGGTTTTAATATACCGGTACATTATTGTTGAAATGCTTTATTGAATCATATCATAAATTTTAAATAATGTCTAACTGCTAAAAGTTTAAGTTGATTAATTAGTACAAATTTGCTGTAGATGTTATACTGTGTTATTTATTTACAAAGTGTGAGTGATTTTTGTTCTTTGATAATGGTTTGCTAAGTGTTTTTCAAGACTTACTTGATTTTTGTGCAGTTTTTGCTGGTTATATTTTGAATTTTACAGAGTCAAATGTAAAATGTTGTTAAGCTTTAAACTCTGCAGCTGTGTGAAAGGCCGTTGGGCTAAGGAGTTATCGGTAATTATTTATTGTGCTTGGACATGTTGGTGACTGTCAAAAGCTTAGCATGGTTTGATTTTATGAAATGCAGTTAGTATCATTTTGAGAAATACTGGACATTTTTGTATTGCATTTTATGGATATTATCTGTTTGCTGTTACTTTGTAATAAACCATAAAAAAGTTGTTTTGAAGTGTTTTTGCTAATGCACTGTTCTTATTATGAATGACTGACAAACAATGTGAAATTCTATTGTTCTGTTGACTTTAAGAAAACAAAAATTCTACAGAGGCAATGTAGCTACAAAAAGTTGTACCTTGACTGCCGGATTATCCTTTAAAATCATAAATAAGCACGAAAATAAGAGACGCTATCATCCATGCAGACTCTATTACCATTAGTGCTCTTATTCATAGTATAGCAATCAGCATGATGAACTGTCAAATGAGAGGTTGGGATTTCAAATCCCTGCTGGGGCAGAATTTGGTTTCTGCACCCCTACTTCCCCCCCCCCAACCAAATCAGCTGCAATGAGTACATTGACTGCAACCTGTGGGTGCTAAGATGAGACGACAAGTGAGAAGACTGGTCACCTACCCTCACAATTATGTCAAGGCCAAGAAATGAAGTTGATCTTTCTCAGATTACTTGACTTTGCTGTGTTGAATTGTACCAGTCAGTTGGTGGGATTCAACAGTTTCATGGCATATATAACTACATGTAAGACGAATTTCACTAGCTGTCCCTGCAAAGATGTGTCAAGTTTAAGATTTTTATGCTGATGTACACATAGATCTGTTTGGCTTGTTGAACTCACTACTGTAACATTAGAGAGCAACCATAAATATTTAGGTGAATTATCCTTACCTAAATTTACAAGTCTACAATCTTTACTCTGCAACCCCAGATGATCTGATTTTTTCCACTCTCTCGTGCTGCGACAATGCAACATAGTAACTTTGCGGCAGTTGGCCCATCATTTTCGAACAGGCTTTCATCGAATCTGCTTCTCCTTTAGAATGAGCACTTCTATTTTGAAAGCAGTTCAAGACCATTGATTTCGATCGTAGTCTGTGTAGTGAGGTTGGGAGTAATTTTCAGCTAGGCTTATTCAAAGGGTGCTATATAAATGAACTATTACAATTAAAATGCTTTACCAGTAAAATCAGAACTGTAAAATTTACAAACAATTTATCAGGTTCTAATTGCATTCAAGTGTGCAAAAGTTCTAGGTCACATACATATAGTATGGCGCTGTTCATATATTACGCAAGCAAGGAGGGTTGAAAGTAAAATAATTTGTGAAGTAAAATTACAACCAGAAGTTGAATTCAAAGCATAACTGAATTGAAACTGCATTAGGAATTATTTTTGGAAGTAACATGTCACTGTATAAATGCAAGGTGTAATTATTGTTTCACTTTCAGAGCAGATGTACCGGGCACCGGTAACTTACTCTAACAATGAAGGCTTCACACTTCACATCGTATCCTGTTCTATTACTTCGAGCCTGTTCAAATGTAGCGCTATTACGCTACTGCCACATACCTAACCACACCATAATCATGACATCAGTCATTTAGTTAAACTACTGGCATTAACTTACTAGACCAGTTCTCAAAGCAATCATGATAGTTTAATCACAGTGCATTGTCAATTTGTGATGATATCCTATCACTATCAATAATTAATCAAATATATAAAGTGGCATTTTCATAATCACACACCTAAACACTATTTATTCTGGAAAACTGTTGTGCTCTAAGACCTTGACAAGTCTTAGCTGTCGCACTCTTATTGCATTCCACTTTTTTACATTCTGATGGGGGCGTGATGGATCATTTCTGCTTCAAAAAAGTAACTCACTACATATTCAATATAACCGATTTTTTTTATTATACCGTTTGCATGACATAGCGGAGTAATTATAAATATGATGATGACAAAGCTATAATGTATACATTGTTCAAATGTCAGTGTTTCTGATAAATTACGACAGCATAAATAAAAGTGAAAATATTTAGTCTGTCTAAATCTCACCTACAAATTTCCCCTCCGTCCCATAGATCACAGCAGAATAATTGGAAAAAATACTTAATTAAAATGAAAGTAGTCGTCTCCTTCTGTAAGATTTAGCGATGCTAAATTATTTTCGAAACTGTTGCCTGTAAGATCCAACTTAACACATATAATAAAAGGTGGAACGGCATTCTCAAAGTGAATTACTGGAACTCTAACCTTAGGAGAAATTTGGCTGTCTTCATGCGTGTAAACACCTTTAGCCAACTTTTTTGCATCAACATCGCAGAATGCCACAACCTTCTTGCGACTTTCTTCAGAAAGACTTCGGAAAAATCTGCGTCCCTGTTTGCCAGCATTCCATATCGTGAAAGCCTTCCAGCGTACGAGAACGCGTCTCTCCAGAGCGTCCATACGTAACTTCCATATGACGTCTTCTTTGATGGAAAAAGTTGCTGAAGCTGAATGATAATAGTAGTATGTAACGAGTACGTCTTCAACACAGATCAGCGTTCCACCCAGATCAAGATGTCGGTAGAAGAAAATCAGATCCTCTGGCGTTCCCAGGCCTCCTTCGTCAAATCCGCCTACAGCCTCAAAGACTTTGCGACTACAAAACCACGTTGGCATGATGACGGTAGGTCCATTGGACGTATATGCTTGGAGGTATAACTGGCGATGGTTTAGCGTGTTGGCCCATCTTGTAAAACGTTTGGTTGAATCCTCAGGGTGGCGAACGAAGCGAGATCCAACGATTGCATTGGGATTCAGCACGGCAGCTTTAAACTGTTTCGCGATTCTGCTTGGATGCATCACGTCATCAGCATCCATAAAACAAAGGAAACTTCCTGAACTCTGTTCAACAGCTCTGTTTCTACCGAATCCCGGTCCACGAGGCCTTGAATCTCGTCCCTCAATGTCTACCAGGCTGATCCCTCTCGGCTCTAGTTTCGCTTTCCAGTCGTGAACGATCTTAAGACTATCGTCTGTGCTGCTGTCATCGAACACGCAAACCTCTACAGATCCAGTGAAGTCCTGCTCGTATATGGAACTCAAACAAGCGTCAAGATAATTTTCACAGTTTCTGACAGGAATGATTACGGACACATTGCAAAGACAATTGGATTTCGCTGAATCAGGCAACAAAGCCATGATGCACTGTCGTTAAAAACAAGGTCATTGGCTAAACATCAGTCTAAAAATAAGAATTTACAAATATTTAGTCTTCAGTTTCTTCTTCGGGCTTTGGTTATATGAACTGATCTTCACAAAGAAGAGTTTGCATCTATAACACAGAAAATAACAATATTTTAATACCCATAACAATATTAGTTTCAAACGTCACTCAAGTATTTATATAGTACCCAGTGGTTAATATGGTTTGGTTGAGCAGTTGGAACTAAAAAATTCGGGTATATATCAAGTGTCAAATGGGAGGATACACTGGCTCCGTATGCATCTAATGCCCATGCGTAATTACCTAGTAGGTCAAGTCCAGATTTATCTTAGGGAGCTTTGTGTCCCAAAACCGAGGCTTACCCAGTGCTATCTGCACCAGGTCGTAGATTCCTGGCAGAGCTATGATATTATAGCTCTGCCACGCAGGGTGACTTGGCTGTCCCTATATATGGGGCACGGTGGTGTAGTGGTGGCGTTGTTGCCTTGGAGCCAGAAGGTTCGAGATTCGAATCCACCTCGCCGCGAAAAAAACTTGGGCAAGTCTTTCACTCACAATTGCTCAGTGCTCCGGCGTGAAACTCCAATGCAGAGTCCGCTCTGCATTCGGGAGCGCCTCTGAGCAGAATGCTTGAAGGGCCGCTATAACAAGTGCACATACAAACAAGACTTATAGTTCTAACTTCCACAATACTGCATAAAAGCTTCGCTGTGCTTGCCCATCTTTCTGGAATAAGTTACCTAGTTGTGGTTTAGTACTGTCAGGTCGGGAGCGAATCTGAGCAGTTTCTCCTATAGCAGCGCTATATAAATTCATGAATACAATTACGATACACAGCCACATTTACCAAATCAGTAAGAAGCGCAAAAAACTTGCATTCATCCACTGGACCGCTGTCAAATAACAATATAATTGGTAAAATACCAGACTGGCTGCCCGTACTCCAAACAATATGGCCGTTAACGAATGCAATAAAAATAGAGCGCGACCATCGACGACATTGTTCATCAATTCAGCTTCAATTTCAGCAGAATGACTGCACTAACCCTAAAACTAACCCTAACCGACCCTCACGACGCCTAACCTGAGCCCTAAACGACCCTCACGACGCATAACCTGAGCCCTAATCCGACCGGCGAAACTGCACAATCGGGGACCGCTATTAATAGATTTTTGGCGTCGTGAGGGTAGGTTAGGGCTCAGGTTAGGCGTCGTGAGGGTCGGTTAGGGTTAGAATAAGGGTTAGTGTCGTCACTCTTTCCGTAAGATCTATTAATAGCGGTCCCCGATTGTGCAGTTTCGCCTGGGAGTTTACCATATAATCGAGTTTGAAACTACTATATTGTTATAATAAAATTATAAACATTGGGGTCGATAATAGGCTAACTCACGGGCCTTCACGGCTCTGGGATAACTATTAATAGGTCCCACCAGGGTTGCCACATTTTGGAAATAGTTGGCCGCAAAATCATGTCACAAAGTAGCCCAAAGGTCGCGCGACAGCAGCGAAATGAAGATAATAATTATATTTAATGTATTATTCAACCTGACAAACGCAGTGTGAGTACATGACACAATCTTAATTAACATCAATCTCAACTACTAGCAGAACGGACAACATGCAATAAACGGCGCTAATAGCAGCATACAAAGCACGTCTATCCTACGGAGACTTCGGGAATCGAGCTCAGCTCCGCTTAGTATCACCATGCCATGCAGTGTGTCATCCCATGCGCGCCACCGATCTCGACCCTGTGCCTATCGATTTGGGTATGATTAAGCGCCTGTGAATAAGCTGGTTCCCATGACTTAATTCGCCTTTGTGGGCGCTTTAGTGAGCTGTAGAAATCTCGAGATTAATTGCGAATTTACGAGTATGATCACAACAGCTATAGGATCCATGCATGGACCGAAGGTCGATAAAGCCTACCGGTAGGACACACTAGTTTTGTCAAAAAAAATTATAGTCTAACTATAATTTTTCCCATGAACAAAATCTACAAGAATCGTGTTTCCAAAAACACAAAATGCTAAGAGCATGAAAAGTGAACGAAACAAATCATTTGTAAGCATTTTGTAGGTGTAGACAATGTGGTGACGTCATATAATATCTTTGTTGACGTCACAGGTCGCTGTACGATTATCACGCATTTGTAGGCCTACAGTAGCCTAACAATAATGAAAAAATATTAGCTTTCAGATTTATGTAGCCTAAACCTGTGTAAGAAACGAATGAGAAATACATTCTAAAATATTTTGGAAACGAGATTATTGTAGTCTTTAATTAACACTATATAGTAGGCCTACCATCGAGTTGGTATGATTAAAAACAGAAATGACTAGCGCAGCAATTGACCCAACAGTCATAGACAAGAAGTGTTTGCAAGAAAGAATCAATTCTCTGGAGTTAAAGGATGAGCTGCCAAGACCACATCCGATCGGAGCCAGAATAAAGGCTAGTCATGCACAAACACATTTTTTATTATAGCAGCAGCTGCCTATAGTGTGTCCGCCACTCGGTTTGTGTGCTAACCAGAAAAAATTTAATTCAGTTTTTAACTTTCAAGTTTAGTTTTGGTTCTAGCTTTCAATTGTACTTTACGGTGCAGCTTTAGTTTCAGTTTCAGGTCTGTTCAGTGTCTTTTCTAGTTTCCGTTAACTGAAAAGAACTTTGATGAAGTTACTTAGACCTACGTACAATTTAACTTAACTTAAATAGGCCTAATGCTGCTTTTTAGTATGATCAATCTAAGCCTTCTAAGGATACCCGAATCCGCATGTTAGCAAGAGATAGGCCTATCTCATTCAGACTGCGTGCTTATTGATATCCACCTTCTTCAGCTGCTTTTGGCAAGGTAACGTTCGAAACATGCCTAACAGTGTTCAATGCTAAGATTTATGATCAGTGATTCTATAGAAAAATTGTGTTACGTAATGTTCATGTCTACACCGTGTTTAAAAAAGTAGGCCAAATTATTTTGCATATATCTCTAATACCTGATGACATATCACGCCAAAATGTTTATCCGTTCAACTTTATCTCCTGAAATTTTAGAATCATATTCTTGGTCCAATTCTCTAAATATCCGGAAAATTTTAGCGTGATATGTCATCGCGCGACTCATCAGGTATTATAGATATATGCAAAACAATTTGGCTTACTTTTTTAAGCACGGTGTATATAGTCAATAATATTATGATGACGATGCCGTTAACTACAGTGATGACTGATGACTGATGTGTTTCATTCAGGTGTGTTATGCAGGTGTGGACTACCTGGATATTCCATATGGAAACGAACCCAGCATAACCTCTTCAGTTTCTGGGAGACCAGGTAAGGCCATAAATTGACTGTGAATTAGCATAATTTTATTCTTCCAATAAGATATATATATTATATAGGCATACATATAGGGATGTATATAGTTATTTCGCAGTCCTAAAGTATTACATGTTAAAAGTTTTACACAAGAAGCTTAAATGACATTAGCGATTGAGAAGAACATAAATATCTATAGGCCTAGATATAAAATTTATAGGCCTATATATCTATAGGTCCAGCGGCCGAATTAAAGAGCTCATTCGTCATAAGCAGCTCTATTGTCTTCGATCACCTAAGACCAGAGAATGACGACTTAATTTGTTGTATTATAACAATTAAGTCTGAGGAATCAGGACGGATCTCCTGACTTCTGTGATTGTCCAGCATTTAGGCCATGGCAAGGACTCTGTAGGCCTACTGAAGAAGAGGCTAATGCACAGATTTAATTTAATGCGGCAGCTAGACCACTTCGGTATATATAGGTCACGTAAGAGTTATGATATAGTCATGATAGTTATTCAGCATGTCAAGGAAATTTAAGTCTCCACCCCAACAATTAAAGCCCAGGTTCTTTTTAGCCCCCCCCCCCCAAGAACGATGGAAATCAAACTCCGCCCATGCCGAATGGGTATATATAGGCTAGTCCAAAGGTGATCCGGGTCCGGTTGGAATAACAGGATCAGACAACACTCGCAGTTATTCTCAAGGTATTAATTTATATTAAGTCATCCACAATTAAGTAGAAATCCTGATTAGGCTACGCCAGCGGTTGTGTTCCTTTGCAGTGTTTGCAGTTGCCGGAACTGTTGATGAGCTCGGCGACTCTGCTCAGCCGAAATTTAGGATCGGCGATAAAGTGATCGTCTTCGTACGCAAAGATATTTCCGGGTAAGACTTAACTAATTTTAAACCTGCGTAGGGGCCTAGGCTACATATGTTAATAAACCTGTTGGTTTATAATCGAAATGCATTTCAGTGTTGCCCAGCTTGCCTCGAAACTATTTGCTGTTAGGCTAGGCCTATAACTAATAATTATGCAAGGTGTTGCTTAGGCCTAGGCCTAATTCCCGTCAACATTACCGAACTGTGATTCTTTAATCCGCACTGTTCTCAAGATAGGATACGAATCTACCGTCGGTCATGCACTGAACTGAATTGAATAAAGGACCGCTTGATTGGGGATATTTTGCCGAAACAAAATGAATGTCACACCAACGTGCCACCCGATCCTAATTTATACAGTGATGGGGAAAATACTTTCAAAAAGTATTTTGAGTATAAGTAAAAATACTTGGTCATAAAAGTATTTAAAATACAAGTATAAAATACTTGGCTTGGAAAAGTATTTAAAATACTAAGTCCAAATACTCACTGCCAAACTATATAAAAAATAAGGAAGTCATATTAAATTGCTACAAAAATTCTTAACATAGAATTTTGATCAAAAACAAACATTGTCTGGGTCAAAAGGTGTTCGAGTCCGAGTCTAAGACACTAGAGATGTGGTCCAAGTTCTAGTCAGAGTTCGTTAGCATCAAGATCCACAGAAACACACAATTTAATGGCATATAAAAATATTGTTAGCCTTGTATTTATGCAGAAAGAATGGTCAATGTAATTTATCCAAATTTAAAATTTGAAAACACTAAATTATATAAAGTTTTGTTCAGTAGTCTGGCTCAATGGGATGGATAAAAATTCTTACACTGCTGAACACCGGGTTCAATGTACATACCTTATAAAGCCTGCTATGTTGAGACTTCCTGTCACAATTCTCTCCATCACCAAAACCCTCTATGCTACTTTTAAAGTAAGTATTCGAAGTCTGTGGTATGGGAATGGCCTATTGCTTGAAATAATTATACAATACACCAGCACAGGTCAACTAGGTATTATACATGTAGGTGTCTTCCTGTATACTGTAAATCGTCAAGTATGTAGTCTGTGATCCATTAATGGAGATCGATGTAATTAAACCCAGGGTACAGAAGTTCTAATTGCCACCTGCCAATAGACATGTCTAATGCCAGCCTCATTTGTCCTATTCATAAACATCTAGATAGTTAACATCTAGCCTAAGTCCTATTCTATCAGCATAGACAAGTTCAATGTGGTGTCAAACATCAAACTTATTTCAAACATAATTATATACCTGGATTTGATGCCTCATGTAATATACATGTAGACGTGTACAATTGTACATGTGATCTGTAAACTCTTCCCCTACACCATACATCAAATACACCCAAGGTTCTTTGAATACACCTGTAATTAACTTCGCTCGCCCTGTGGTCAGCCATCCATAACAATGACTAACCACTATCAGCCTGTTTAACTGGCCATTGTGTCCTAAACCTTCTGTTCAAGGGATACTTTGTTTGAGTTAAAAAGAAGCCTAGTGCATGATCAACGGAGCATGCAATATTGCATAGCTAATTGCAGCTGGTGAGATTTAAAAGTATTTTGAAAAAGTATTTTGACATCATCACAATTTTAAGTAGAAAATACTTCCAAAAAAGTATTTTAAGTAAAAGTAAAAATACTTGATCACTAAAGTATTTAAAATACAAGTACAAAATACTTAGATTGTATTTAAAATACTATTTTAAATACTAGTATTTTAAATACTTCCCATCACTTATCCTAAACCAGTCAACAGTCTCAATGCTATTGTTAAATAAATTCAAATTACCAGATGCGCTTGCTTAGCCTACTCAACCGATGCAATATTTTGTTCACTTGTTGGTGTCTCAGAGACACCAAAAGAGACACTGTCTCTTTTGTCACAAACGCACAATCCATTTTGGTATTCTGGACTGATCAATGACCCTCTGTTTGGTTTATGAGGCACGGGCGCAATAGAAGCTTTATTAATTACAAACGATTGCAATTAGACCAACACGAATTGCGCAACTTTAATCTGGCAGTGCATGGGTAGGCCTATTGCATATTTAGGCCTATATGCATAAGAAGAAATTTTATGTTAAGAATTTTAAGTAGAATTTTATGTTAAGAATAGAATTTCTGTTTGAAATAGGAATACGTATAGTCTTCGTATCTCATAATAGACTTCAAAGTTCAAATGTTTTTAACTTCTCAACCCTGAACAAAGGCTTCTTACAATATTATTGATGCGTAGGCTTGTTTCTTATTCGCATGTGTTTAGGACTCGCTCTGAATACGTCCAGGTGAAGGATATTGCAGACCTGCAGTTCATCCCCGACGGCCTATCAATGGAAGTAGCGGCCATGTTGCCATATGCAGCTCTGCGAGCTTATTCTGCCATTGTACGAGCGAAGACATTTGCAGAAGCCCGGATTAAACCGACCAGTGAGTCATCTTCATAAAACGAATTAGAGCGGAATTGCCGATTAGGTTTATACTGCTGAGGTGTGTTAATCAATCAGGCTTCGAACTTCAAGTAGGCCTACAAGTATAGGACATATACCTAAGCTTAGTCTTTGATTTTCTTATGCGTAATCAAACAACAAAGAATTTTTAGGCCTAATTAGGCTTTAAGTGTCTGATAAAATCATCGCGTGTAGAGAATTTTATGCCGAATTGCTCTAGTTAAGTTCTTTTATTACTACTTTCAGGAGGATAAATTATTATTGTTATCAACCGATTAACCGCAAATGCAGCAAATCATTGCTATTTCATAGATAATAATTATAAGTCTGGCTGCCTGTGTAATTAAACCTTTGCATCAATTGCATTGTGATTATTTTCAAAGACGTTATGGTGCCATCACCTCTTGAAATTGCATTGTAATGTCACAGAAGATATGCATGTATTGCCGTAGCAACCAACCTCTTGTGACCTCTGGAAATATAGTTTATTGTGATTTCATAGTGGAAATAATATCCATAGCAACCATAGGCGTACGAGGCGGGGGTGCAGAGGGGCAATTGCCCCCCCCAAATTCGGGCAAGTTTGGTGTTTTTTTCGGGCAAACGCAGACCCAAACAACTAAAAAAAAGGTCGTCAAGTTTCGGGCAAGTCTGGTTTTTTGGGCAAAAATAGTCGCGGACGACTAAAAAAAAAGGTCGTCAAGTTTTGGGCAAGTCTGGTTTTTCGGGCAAAAATAGTCGCGGACGACTAAAAAAAAGAAACAAAAGGTCGTCAACTTTTTCTACGGATAAATTTTTCGGGCAGAAGTTCAATCTTTGGGCCCCCCCCCCCACTTCTGAAACCTCCCGTACGCCTATGATAGCAACCTTTGTAATGTAATTATTGCGAATGTTTATTTTTAGCGGATATTTTGCATTAGCTATAGCTTATTTGGACTCTGGGAATAATTGTATTGTGATGTCATAGATAGCATATTGCCATAGCAACCAGTTTTATACTAGACATACTAAACTAGCCAAGAGATTAGGTCTATCTACCTGTTTGGACTCAAGGAATATTTGCATTGTGACGTCATATACGAAATATTGCCGTAGCAACCTCTTTCAAAAATAGCATTGTGATTTCATAGAAGGCTTATTGCTGTGGCAACCTCTTATTTGCGTCGTTTGCATAATTGAATTGTGATTTCATAGGTGATACAAAATTTCCGTATAGCAACCTCTTTTATACGATTGCATTATGACATCATAGTATTGTTCCAGGACAAACTGCATGAAACAGTCTTCCAGACCATGTGAAGAACGCGCTATATCTGGAGGCATTTAAATCACAGCTCAAGACGACGTATCAAAGTTTTAATTTATATAGCGCCTCTCGAAGCGCGCACAAATCAGAGACGACACTTCTGTAAGACGAGAGAGCGGGCAGTTTATCGCAAAGGCCTAAGGAAAGCTGACATAATTATTATTCTAAAGTCTAAACCACCGACGCAACTTAAATCATTTGCAGAAGAAACTATAAACCGTTTCTTGGCATTGACTGCATGTGTATACACGTTGAATGTTTTGACTTCAATAGGTCTAGCGAACGTGTTGGTCGTTGGTGCTGGGACGTTGGGTCACTGGGCGATCAAGTTCTTCAACGGTCTAATATCAGATCGAACCAAATTCCGTTTCATCATTGGAGACACTGATGTGAGTCTTCAGGATTCAAACGCATACAACCATACATGTAGGCATCCTGCGTGGTATCAAACGCATACAACCATACATGTAGGCTAGATATACGCATTACGAATTCCCGTAAGAGTTCACACTTCAGTGACTTAATTCATTCGCATCAGTGCATTTTCCTCTTCAAATCTCTCCTTATATGATTTCACGTTTATGATATTTTTATGGCACTTCGCATAGCTTAGGAGCAATAGAAGCTGCATTAGACTATAATATAAACCAGCATTAGTAGGCCTTCCGGTATTAGTAGGAATGTAATCATAGCATTACAATCAGTGGTAGGCCGGTGGTGGTGGTGGTGGTGGTGGTGGTGGTGGTGGTGGTGGTGGTGGTGGCGGCGGTGGTGGTGGTGGTGGTGGTGGTGGTGGTGGTGGTGGTGGTGGTGGTGGTGGTGGTGGTGGTGGTGGTGGTGGTGGTGGTGGTGGTGGTGGTGGTGGTGGTGGTGGTGGTGGTGGTGGTGGCGGCGGCGGCGGCGGTGGTAGTAGTAGCATATCGAGACAATTACTTCTGTAATGTTCTGTGTCGTTTGTCTTTTGTTAATCATCGCAGGCCTATAGGTCTTAAGAGGTTGTTGTCTTGATGTCTGTTTCAGCTTCATCAGCTGATCATCTCCAAAGATCAAGGATGCCACGCAGTTATCAACTGGAATGACATCCGTGAGTAAACATAATTATAATGTTTAACACACACAATCAACGGCACTTTATTTATGCTACCGTATAGTACTTCTTGCAAGTCCTTAAAAGGCTTAAGTTATCAACGCTTCCGCCGTAAGTATACATGTATATATATATTATATACATTTACGGACAATGGTAATCATAAGCATAGCAAGCATTCAACAACTTATCGTTTTGTCTAACACACAACAATAGGACAGTAGCATGGGCGCCCGCAGAAATTTTCGCAGGGGGGGCAAAAAATTTTCAGTGGTCACCATTAAATTTTTTTTGCAATAGGTTGAAAAATGCAAAACTGAAAATTAAGAACATGAACATTTTTCAAAAAGGTTTCTTGATGCAAATTTTCTCAGTTTCATATTGTTGGCCTGTCTCATTTTTGATATCAACAGTTTCTTTAGTGCGAGAAATTTTTAAAAAATCAAATAGTTGATGTTAAAAATTGGCACCTGACGGGGTGCTATATATGTCCATAGAATGAATGAATGAATAAATGAACAGAAAACGAGTATCAGTTGAAGAATAAGCAGGTCTCCTAACGTAATTTCAGTGTCCTGTTGAGAATTTTGCACATAACGTTTTAGTGTAGGCCTAATTTCTGTGCGGTTGTGAAGCTTGCATTACAGCCAGGTTCCAATCGAGAAGGCTATATTTGCATGAGCACCCGCTGGAGGGTTAAAAACCTATGTTCATTGCTACATTTTTTTAGCAAGAGCTAGAAAATGGAAGGCAGAAAATTAAAGGCATTTTATTTTTATTGAGATTTCTAAACATAGATTTCTGACTTTCACTGTGTGTATTATTTGAACAATTAGTGACTTAATGCGAAGAAATTTGTTAAAAACTCAAAATAATAGTTAGAAAAAAATTCCATTTTCCAAGGGGGGGGCAAGTGCCCCCCTTGCCCCTATGTGCGGGCGCCCATGGACAGTAGGTTCCTATAAAATTAGGCTATAGGCTACTGACACGCATGATATGCGTAATCGAATGGAATATTCTATAGCGCTGTAGAACCTATTTCGTCTGAGGTCTAGTATAAAAACTGTAAAAAGTAACTGCATGAGGGGTCAGACTATTTGAATCATGTGGAGTTGGGGCGTAGAAAGTGGAATTTACTATGAAGCCATAAAAAGACTAGGGGTTGATCCTCACCCCCCACCCCCAGTAATTACCCCCTCAGTAATTCTCACCCTGATGAGTTCCACCATCATGAAGACTTAGTATACGCGTAATTTAAATCTAAATAAGCTGAAACGAGCGAATGAATTAACAGAAATGTATTCAATACGATGTATTTTCCGTTCAAAGTTCATCACGATTACGTTCTGTCGCGTACGAAGCAAGCCTTTCTCAACCAAGGCGTCGACTTAGCCATAGACTTCATCAGCTCAGTCCAAACTGTTTCCTACATCATGACTCTCCTCAAAGAGGTATAATTGCGCATTTAAACATTATATGCAGCACAATAATAATTGGCTTGCGTTGGAATAAGCTATAATATTAATATGAATTGTTAACTGCTTTTGTGTAAAACATACAAACTACACTATATATAGGCCTACGAACCCCGTGGTGACTTAATTGGTGCAGTTTATCTCTGTAATGCATATGGAAATTGAAGTGAAAGTTACAAAGAACACGTCCAAGGTTGGACCTTCAAATCACAAAACTGAAGGACAAGACCAGCGCTTATGGGCCTGTAGGCGTATAAGTCGCGTTTCCTAAGAAACTCAAGACTCGGAATTGTAAAATCAAGAAATTCAGTGCATGGACAGAAGCCATTTCGGAAGATTTATGCATAGTGATGATTGATGCAGATTAAGGCAAGGAGGAGCTTGATTCTTAAACAGCTTACACTTATATAGACTTTAAAGACAATCTTAAAAGCCTATCTGAGCATCCGTCTCTACTCTCTAGAGTCTAGACTCATTGAGGCTACAGGAGTACTCTTGTCTTGTCCCTGCTGCAATGTAATTCATTGCTGTAGGATAGTGTATAATTCATTGGTGTAGGATGGTGTATAATTCATTGCTGTATCATCATCATCATCATCATCATCATCATCATCATCATCATCATCATCATCAATATCATTGGGCTCAATGCCCGTAAAAGTCCGAGGCCACTCTGTCTGAGTCTGTCTCGCGTCATGCTGCCCAGCCTCAACCGGTCCGGTCAGCAGGTCTGCTCCATATTGGTGTATTCGTTGCTGTAGGATGGTGTATAATTCGCTGTTGTATAGGATGGTGTATAATTCATTGCTGTAGGATGGTGTTATTCATTGTTGTATAGG
Organism: Lumbricus rubellus; assembly: GCA_945859605.1. NCBI lineage: Eukaryota > Metazoa > Annelida > Clitellata > Crassiclitellata > Lumbricidae > Lumbricus > Lumbricus rubellus. The sequence goes on from OX243813.1 coordinate 32,487,398, forward strand.
ATGGTGTTATTCATTGCTGCATAGGATGGTGTATAATTCATTGTTGTATAGGATGGTGTTATTGGTGTATAATTCATTGTTGCATAGGATGGTGTATAATTCATTGTTGTATATGATGGTGTATAATTCATTGCTGTGGGATGGTGTTATTCATTGTTGTATAGGATGGTGTTATTCATTGTTGTATAGGATGGTGTATAATTCATTGTTGTATAGGATGGTGTATAATTCATTGTTGTATAGGATGGTGTTATTCTGGTGAGCAACAACAGAGAGGAGCAGATGTCATTCAGTCTGACGCAGTTGTCCAAGAACAATCAAAGTGTCGTTGGGATGAACGATGGAACCATCGATCAACTGGAAACTCTCATCAACCTCATCGCCACGAATAAGGTCAACGTCAACAGTTACTCTTAACATATCAACAATTATAATTTTATTATTTATCAATCCAACGGAACAGAGCATCTCTGCATTATTTTCTTTTGAAATAATTATTTAGTCGATTTCGAGTTTGGCGAGATTGGCGACAGATTTCTAAGCGATTTCTCCCTACCCTGGGCAAGTTGTTTACGCACACGTGCCTCTGTCACCAAGCAGTATAATTTGGTACCGGCGTAAGCTGGGAAGTAAACAGTAGGCCTAAGTCCTGCGATACACTGGCCCCGTGTCCAGGACCTTGGGATTCGTCCATTGCTGGCTCAAGGCTATGGAAAAGGAGATGAGTGCCTCCCTGTGTTCCTCATGGAACGGGGTAGGACTTTACTTTTTTTTACTTTCTCCCTGTAGGCGCAGCTGAATGCAAACCAAAATGTTGTTTGCCTCTAAGTGAAAGAAAAGTCAATCGAATGGCGAGTCTACTGATCGACATACCAGTTCTGTTTTCGTTAGCATATAATATTTGTTTATTCTGTAAACGTTCGATGGCTTAGGCTCCAGCCACACGGACGCTGCAGAGCGCCGAGTTCCTGTGGAATCTGTAGCGCGCAGAGGCTATGTTTAGCTGTGTCAGCATGGCACTATAGATGCATTATTGCCAGTACTGCAGCTGCATCTCGTAGACTATAGTAGAGCCCTGACGATCGAACGAATAACTCATGGTTTGCTTGCATGTCGGTCTATATATCATAAGAATCCAGACACGGCACCTTATAAATCTTTCAAAGTTCAGTGCTAGTCTGCATGTATAGAGAATAATAATCTGGGAATATGCATTTTATCACTGCAGGTGGCCCCCATTCCGCACACCGTTTATCCGGCGGAGGAGGAGGCTAAAGTCGTCGAGTTGTTGAGAAATGGTCGGATCACCGTTCAACCAGTTCTTCAGTTCTCATGCGTCGGATCGTCAGACGCAGCAGACGCAGACGCAGACGTCAGATCTTCGTTCGGAAATCTGTTCATATAGTATGTACACGTGATCCGTGTGTACACGTGATCGATGACGTCATGACAGTCTTAACCCTTTACCGACCGAGGGGTATTTATAGGACACAACACACCATTTACTATACACTTTGGTCGGCAAAGTGATAAAGATGCGATGCTATCCAACTCCAATGCAATGCATTCATGCGTCTACTTAAAATCATTATTCGTCTGTTGATGTGATGTGAGCAAATCTCAACAGAAACTGATCGCTTGTTTAAACATTGAGATCTTCTTCTTGGACTTTAGCTTTTAACATCTCAGGCAATGGCTGTGTACCAACTTTGAATTGGCAAACCCTATGGGTTAATTATTTGGTCATTGGCGTTGTGTATGATTGTTTGAAATTATTGTCTGGCTAACTCGTTGAAGTTATATCATGAAAGAATAGAGCACTAATTATCCTAAGGTCTCAAAATGGCGTCTCATGGTGCCTTAGCGTTTCGTTGAAGAAGTTGCAGTTTCATGTTAAGCAGTGCATGCTAGTTTTCGTCAGCCAATGCCGGTGGCATTATATGGGTTATTATGAAACTAAAGAGCGTTGGAGGTAGAATTCGAACCAACATCCCCAAAAAGCAATTATAATATACTGTAGGCCTAGCTATATAAGCCTGACTATATATATATATATAATTAATTATATTATAGGCCTAAGTGGCCCATTTGCAGAACATAATTATTTAGGTTGTGGCTGCATGCACAGTGCACACGTAGAACTATGAACCATTGGAATAGTTAGATTTTCGAGCGTTTCCAGTCTTCTTCCATCAGCGAGGCATATGCATATAGATTTGGACGGTGAGTCAACTGTTAGAAGCCATCGAACAGGATTGTTGTATAGGCCTATAATTACCGTATTTGTCGTCGTTCCTCATTTTCATTCATTCAATAATTATAGGTAAGCCTATATACAATATTATACATTGTACTTCAGCAACTCTGGACGTGCTGTCATCTGTGATCAACTCTAGTTGTGAACCTGTTCGTTTGGTTATGTGTGTGCGCGCGTGTGTTTGTTTGTGTGCGTGTGTGCTAGAGTGTGTGCATGCGTGTGTTCGCGTATGTTTGTGTGCGTATATGCCTATATTTCTGTGTGCGTTAGTGTGTGTGCTAATCTGACAAGAGTGTTTTAGGAGCATCGGAAGGGTCCCTTAAAGAGTATCTAGGGCCATTCTAGGCCTATACTCAGAGCGCTGTTATTTTTCATCGTCTGTGTTTGTATGTCTGCTTGTGTGAAAATTATAATTATCGTAATTTTTACTGTATAGGCCTATTAATCCAATAATGACACTGGCGGAAACCTAGGGAGGACAGGGGGGACGTTCCCCCCAAAGAAAGTGTTGGGGGGACGGCCCATGCATTCGTCCCCCCCCCCCAATGTTTTAGCGCAAGGACAAATTTTTTTGACTTTTTCGGCAGGACGGGAAAAAAAATTTAAAAACTGTTGTTCGGTTGGTGAGAATCGAAAAATTTCTTAAACTTTTTGGCCGGATGACTAAAAAAAAAACACAAAGTCATCAACTTTTTTGGCGGCGAAAATGGAAAAATTTCTTGACTTTTTGGCCGAGTGAAAAAAAAATTTCTTTCCTTTCGCCACTCCTTCGCCCCCCCCCCAAATTTCTGGCCAGGTTTCCGCCTATGAATAATGATGTGGATAATGTTCGGATTGCTATTGTGTGACTCCGACAATGTACACACCTTCTTACCTCAGCTCAGCGATTGCTTCTACTTTGGCAGTGCGAGTCCCAAACCTGGATGAAGAAGGAGGGCGACGCTAGTTATCGTTCTCATCACATAAATTATAGGGTTGATACATTGCTAGACCTTACCTCACCTTATGACTTGTCTGTTTGTGATAATAATACCTGTTCGGTTACTACTTTGTGCCAACCAAGACATTGTTTGACACTTCTATATTCTTTCGATTGCTATAATTCTAAGTAGCTGATGACGAGGGACAGTAGAAAAGCAAATTAGGTTAACGGGATCTTGACGTAGCAGCAGAATTTCGTCTGCAGGAAGGGAAACCGACCGGAAAAAGAAACGAAATAATATCCGTCGTTGCCAACAGGCGGCGCTCTGTGGAAAATGTCCGCAAGAGGGCGACGAATGAATTCTAATGATTCGCGATTCGTTTGGTGATCGAGTGACATGAAGTAGAAGAAGAGGAGGAGGTGGTAACATTCCTGGAACCGACGATAAACTGTTAGCACGAAATATTGAACAGTTATTTTGGTTGCTGATGATGTTGCTGTTGCTGTTGTTGCTGTTATCGAGAATGTCACGTAAGGAAATCTCACTCCTCTTCTTCCTCTTCCTCTTCCTCTTCCGCCTCCTCTTCCGCCGGCGCCGCGTCCACATCCTTGTGTTGTTTCAGACTGTCGGCTCCCCAGTCCGGCTTCTCCTGTGGGCATAATCACAAAAACACACACACACACACACACACGCTTGTATTATATCTTTGTATGAGCAACAGATATCACAAAATCCTATCACACAGACACACGCACACGCACACACACACACACACACTCACACACACACATGCTTATATTATATCTTTGTATGAGCAACAGATATCACAAAATCCTATCACACACACACACACACACACACACACACACACACACGCACGCACACACACACACACACGAATGCTTAACATTGCCTATAATAACAGATATGTATATATGAGCAACCTATAACACAAAATCCTTTAAGCATATAGGCTAACAGGCCTTCTGGACCCCCGTGTTTATTTATTTATACATGGCCTTGATAATGGCTTCTCGTGTACACAACGGGAATAGTATATAATAGGTGGACTGTAGAGGCGAGGTGTGAGGCTGATAGAAATGCCGTTAGGTGTTGAGGTCGCGTTACTCTTTGGTGTGTGTGTGAGATAGTCAAACGCATAATTTTAGTTATATTATGTGAATTTCTCAGGTACTCGAATTGGATTCATTCATTCATTCATTCGTTCATTCAAGTATTTATATAGCGCCTCTTCAAGGAAACTACTCAGAGGCGCTCCCGACTCCAGTACGGCCAAACAGAACAGTTTTTAAGTGCTTATAGAATGTGTTAGATATATATATATATATATATATATATATATATATATTCATCTATATAATTATATAGCCTACATAATTATTAGCCTGAACATAGAAAAGTAGAAAAAAGCAAATTGGGATGACGGGATCTATAGCCTATATAAGCTATATATGATTATATAATATATATTTGTATATATATATATTTATGGGCATTTTTTATATCCAAGGTTCACTTAAGAAGATCTCTTGCCGTAGAATACAATAACTAACTAATGACCTGCAAACTGTTTAACAGGCGAGCTATTGTATTGATGTTTGACTGACTGAATTGTTGATAGACTGACAGACTTATATATCACTATCGTAATAGATGGATATTTCATATAGATTGGTTTTGATTGATTGATTGATGAACTGTTGATTGACGACTGATTGTCAGCGACCTACCTCATCCTTGTCTGGTTCTAATGCGAACTTGGACTGTCCCGTCGACTTTAGATTGGCGAATGACGTCAGCTTACTCTTCGACGTAAGTCTAGAAATAAACAAATAAAACAATATGGCATTGTCTTAGCCTCTTAGACGTATGCAGGCAAAGAATATTCGTCTGACTGAAACTATAATGCAGCCAATCACCAATGTGTCATCTTTTATTGTCAATGTTTCCATCGTTAACATTTCAACATTTATGTAGCACCATTTGAGCACCCATCAAAGGCGCTTAGAACCATCGTCATCATCGTCATCATCATCATCATCATCATCATCATCATCATCATCATCATCATCATCATCATCATCATCATCATCATCATCATATCATCATCATCATATCATCATCATCATCATCATCATCATCATCATCATCATCATCATCATCATCATCATCATCATCATCATCATCATCATCATCATCATCATCATCATCATCATCATCATCATCATCATCATCATCATCATCATCATCATCATCATCATCATCATCATCATCATCATCATCATCATCATCATCATCATCATCATCATCATCATCATCATCATCATAATCATCATAATCCTCCTCATCATCAGCAGCAGCGGCAACATCATCATCATCGTCATGATCACCATTCTTTGTCGCCATGAACACCGTAATCATACTCTCGAGATCTCTACAGCGCCGTGCACAGAAAACTAAGTTAATGAGGTTATTCACAACCATTCAGTTCATGTAACGGATGAAACCATCTTTAATTAGTTAGCTAGGCTATGGGAAGAAAGCGTTTCCCTTACTTTGTTGACTTTTTCGCCACTTTCTTGAGCATAGGCTTCGAGCTGCAAAACAGTAAAAGGAAAATTGAATGGAGTAGAGTAGTAGACCCATATCGCTGTAGAGTGTAGATGAACGTTGAACAAGCTAAGTTCAACTATTGTATCAGTACTAGGCCTATACTATTTAAGCAGATATAAGACTTTCAATTCTTTCACCATTGCAACTGACTGCAGAATTAGGGATGAATGCCATAGGCCATGCAGTGGAAGCAAAAATCAAGCAATGTCTGCAATGTTTATAGCAAATGTCCATAACATCAACTCGATAATAAATTTTTAAAAACTTGCCAAGGTTTGCGATATTAATTTTTTGCCGTCTACAGCAGAAGTTAGGCCTTCTGAACAATTACCACGCAAATGCGTTTTTATAAAGCCATTAATTTTTTATAAACACATAGAAGCCTATAAGTATTTGCAAAATGCATTTTCTTAAAACATTTACTGCTTGCAATGTGAAGTGTTTCATAAAGCGACTAGTTTATCTACTTTTATTGTGACACTAAGTTGCAGATTTAGAGCCCCTTCTTTTTATATAAAATAAATGCCATGAAATAAACACTGGCGTGAGGTTCACAAGTTCATATAACGTCGTCACAATGCCAGTAGAAGGGTTTCCCGGTTCAAGGGCATCATGACCTGTGTGACTGAAAAATTCTGTTGTTGCCTGAACGCACAGACAGTTGATATGTCTCCATAATGATCAACCATCAAAGTACCAACCAACTGATCTCAATTATTATTATTATCATCTCCGCATATTCTCGCATACTCACACGCTGCCTCATATTAACGAAATGCAAAAATTTGTCAACTTACAATTTTCCTTTGATATCATTTACTTTAATGTTGAGTTCATTAATCTGAAAAACACAACAAAACCGAATTTTATGTTCAAATTTGAAAGCTGTAATATAATGTGGACACAATTTTAAGTTAGGTAATACATTTACGTTTTGGTCCACCTCCTCCACTGCCTACCTCCTCCGTCTGTCTGCCAAGCCTTCCCTCCCAGTCGTACTTCTCTTCTTCGAGACGAACGACTGTGATGTACAGTTCCTTGACTTTCTTCTGCAGGCCACCTACACACACAGAAATTATTTTGATTACTATAATATTTATAGGTCTATGATTATGACAGCGTTAATTATGATAATTACGAATTAAGATAAGCCGATGATGGATATATAATTATAGATGTGGTTGCCTGGGATTTGTGCATTCAATCGTTCGTTCTTTCGTTTAATTCATTCATTCTTAAGTTCCTTCAATCATTTTATTGCAGAAATTTACTGTCGATCTTCCTTCAAAGTTATACGCCTACTGTAGACGGGAGCTCTCCGACCCAGCCCCGGTTAAAAGGGCAATCTTGAAACCATATATAGGGGAAGACGGGGTAATTTCGGCCATTTTTCTAATTTTTGTAATAAATTGCAAATGGTTGACTGCTAAAATTAAACAAAATTACAACTAAATAAAGTAAGATAGGGACAATATACTGCAAGGTTACTTTTTGGGATTGAGAAAAATATTTGCTGGGAAAAAAATTATTTTTAAAGTGAATTTTTGGCCGGATTTACCCCGGCCTACGGGTAAATTCGGCCAGCACAGCTAAATTGATTTTCACAACCAACCGGACGAGATAATAATGCACAAATGTATTAGGCGATATCACTGAAGCGCTAATATGAAGTAACAATTTTTAAATTATTATCTTAACCCTCAGGCTACCAAGTTTTTTGTGACATTAACTATTAAGGAGGTGGTGGTAAGGGGGTGGTTATCACCGCATGAAGTTTGGGTTTGGTTTGAAATATCATAACGTGCAACACACTATTGGATAGAGCATTCATTTCTGCACAAGATGGTATATTTAGGTTTAAAATATAGGAATCTACCTCGAAATTATAAAAAAATTTACATGGGGACCCTACGATTTCATAAACGTGTACTTATGCATGAAAAAAATATCATTATCTGTGTGTTTTGAATAGTTGTGTTTATAATTATGTATGTATGTATGTATGTATAACATTGTATATATGTTACTATGTATGTATGTATGCATGTATGTAAGCATGTATGTATGTATGTACGAAGGCATGCATGTAAGCATGTATGCATTGTATGTATGCCTGTATGTATGTATTTATGTATGTATGCATCGCCAATATCTGCACCAAATGACGCAATATAATTATATTTAAAATCAAAACTGAGTATATTGGTGCAACATACAAAGTCACTAATTAAAATTGGCACTATGTACCATTTCTAACATCTCGGGGTAAATCCGTCCTCATGGCCGAATTTACCCCGACCCACCCACCCTCCATAAAAAAATTTACGAGCAGGGGCCGCCATTTTTGGACATTCGATTTGGATAATCAAATTGACAAAACATATTGTGGTTTGCAGAATAAAAAGCAAAGAATCGACATTTGAACCAGATTACCTTCATTTCTTAGCTGTTATTGGAGACAGAATAGAAAAGTCGATTTTGCTCGAACTCGTTTTTTTCGCTTTTAGCGAATTATACTCACATAAAAACAAAACTATCTCGATAACCATACGTAATATGATATTGTGAACTAGATGGTAGCATTGAAATCTTCTCTTGCCCTCTGGTTCTCTTGAAATCACCCTGGCCGAATTTACCCCGTGGCCGGCATTACCCCGTCTTCCCCTACAGTAAAGGGTACAAAATAAACTCTATAATTTATAGGCCCCTGTAGGCAGCGAAACATTATAGCCAGTGGAAGCATAGTGTGATAGTAAGTATGGTAACGTAAGTTAGTCTGGCATTTACAGTTGTTAATGAGCATGGCAGTGTATAACTGTATATATATGTATATATAATTATATATGTATATATACTCTACTAAGTCGGCGGTCTTAAAACGAGTCCTTGACGAGAAATGCACTCAGCCTTTGCGCTGCGCTGCAAAATTCGCGCCTCCAGTCGTAAAGCGATAGTCTGCTCGGCTCGTCGTCCCTTGCCTTTCATGCATCTGGAAGCTGCTTTCCAGCCCGTCGTTCGCGGTACAGACAGACAGGATCGAAAGGATACCAGTGCATGGATCGAGAGAGTGTGGAGAGTGTTTGTGTGCTTTCCATGTTTTCGATTAGTCTGTGGATCGTGTTTCCAGGTGAGAGACAGAAACGTCTGCTCTGCAATGCGCAGGCGCCGTGACCTTCTGAACCGCAGATCCACCCACCGCCTGTGCTGCTGTGCAGTGTGCACTGCATGGTCTGTCGGTCGTAAACGAGTGACGACGACGATCGGCGTCTGCTGATCTGCTTTTTATGCTCTACAGCGGAATCTTTTCCAGCGACATCCATCCATCTATCCATCCATCCATCCATGATCCATATCCATCCATCCATCTATCTATCTATCCATCTATCCATCCATCCATCCTTCCATCCATCCATCCATCCATCTATCTATCTATCCATCCATCCATCCATCTATCCATCCATCCTTCCATCCATCTATCCATCCATCTATCTATCTATCCATCCATCCATCTATCCATCCATCCTTCCATCCATCTATCCATCCATTGACCGTGCACTTAATCCGGGTTTAACCGATCTGGACTCGAAATTCTTGAGATCACAATTAACGACACTTGACGCCATGCACTTAAGTCTATGCCGTGGTCACGTGGTTGATGACGAGGACCAATCGAATCGTTCAAACAGAAGAATGGGTTTATTACTACTATGAGAGGAATAATTTCTCCCATCACTCCACCATTGTTTGCACCCTGACAAGGCCAGCCAAAGATCCATGCAAGCCTGAATGAAGGGCATTGAAACTACTAATCATAATTGATCCTCATCCGCGGCCGGCTGAACATCAGGCGAATATGAAGATGCTTGATTATGCAAAATGTAAACAAATGAGGTTTTCATGTAGGCCTAAAACTAGGCGAATGCGGCAAAAAAATGAGTCTTGAGGCAACAATTTTCGACCAGGCAATCTGTCGATTATAATTATCAATCTATCAGCCTTCAGGTCTGTCAACCTTCAAAGATGTTGACGTGGTTGACATGATCGCACCTAAAATCCTGACCCCGACTACTCTTATGACAGAAAATAAAAAAGGTTGGTGCGCCTAAGCTTAGGTAGGTCTACTACTAAGCGTTAAAAGCGATTATTATGTGTCAAAAATCAGTATAGTGGCAGAAACCGGCTGAAAATTAAAAAAAATTTGACGCCCCAAATTCTTCGGTCGTCCCAACAAGCTTCTTGACGACTAACAGATTCAGGAATTTTGACTTGACCTGGCTCTATTGGCTGACCCTATCTAACATCCGGATTGACCACTCTTCCACTCTAAAACCCTGTAGCTATCGATACACTTAATTGTTTGCATAATCTGACTATTGTGTCACTTTGTCCTTTTGTTCAGAAGTCTCCTAATATTGACAAGTGATTGTGTGCATGCGTCTAGCTCATCTGTCTATTTAAATAGATAGCATTGTGAAAAGAACAATGGATTAAAATGCCACCATAGCATATAGAAAGATTCGATCACAAATTCACGGTTAAGATAATTTCATGATATAACCCTTTAACGACCAGCTACACATGCTTTCAATGCATTTTAGTACACGCTTGTCGTTAAAGGGTTAACTTACTTTCGTCTAATCCGTCGATTTCGAGTTTCGGGACACGAGCTGAAACGGCGGCCCTCTTCTCTTCCGCCTCTTTCTCTTGTTGCTTCTTTAACTCCTCGGCAGCTTTTTGCATAATCAGTTGCTGAACACAGAAACACAAAAACAATACAATCTAACACAATCGCAATATAATAATTATAGTCGTATTATTATATTGTGATGGAAAGGGTTAACGATGATTTCGCAAAAGTTTTATGCTAATTGTCAGTCTTATGAAGTCGCATATACTGAATTGCAGTTTCACGCCGAAGCGCATGAGCAATTGCGAGTGAATGACTTGCTCAGGATCCCTATATACGCGGAGGCTTGAGGTGGATTATGCTACAGCGGTCTCTTCAACTTTGCGATCATTGAACTGATTTGAACTGATTCAATGCAATAATTAGTCGCAAAATTGTTTTTTGTGTCTAGACCAAGATAACACAACTTACACAAGAGGCGTGGTTCATGAAACTTCGTTAGACTTCAATCAGCATTAACCCTGATTCGTGGCGGTCACAGCTAGACCTAGGCCTATAATGGTCGACAAATTTCCAAGATGTGACTCGAACTGACTTACGACAGTTCAAGACCCAGATCTATATCCCCACAAAAAAATGATTAATTACAATCCCAATCAGGAGTCACTGTTTAATTAAACCAAGAGACGATGACAACGGGAACCACGACAACAAGAACGCAGACGATTTTGATTTTTTGCTGCTTGCTAATTAAATGGAGCCGATGATAAATCTTTGTTTTATACGCAGGATTCCAACCATGTGTCCACATGTGGGTCTAATTTGGGTGTAGAAAAGAGGGGAGATTCTGCCTCTGATTCAGGCTCTTCCCAATGCAATGCCTTTTTTCCATATGTGTATAGGCACTATTGGTCCTGGGCATGACGTTAAACTGCATCCATCCTCCGCCACAGGGAACCAACAACGTCTCTGTGCCGGTCCTAAGCCCGGACAAAGGAGGAAGGTTTGCCAGATGGGTGGAGATACGCTGGCAGAAAAAGACCAAGACCATAGAAATCCACAAAAACCACGACACAAGTGACATAGCGACCCAGATGCTTCAAGATGTCATGATGTGGAGCATGCATGCACTGGCCGGTCAGGACAGACCGGTGGAGAGAGTCGAAGGAGAGAGCATACGTGGGCCACATACGGGCATTGACCCAGGTTGTCCTTCGTACCTCTCTCCCAATATTCTCTTCAATCGGACAAGGTGGTCTAGCGGCTCCAAGATGTTAAAGGTATGGAGCAGACCTGCTGACCGGACCGGTTGAGGCTGGGAAGCATGATGCGAGACAGACTCAGACAGAGAGTGGCGTCGGACACCTACGGGTTGTTAACCCAAGGATAACGATGATGATGATGATGATGATAGCCGGCCATCTCGCTAGATGGCCGGCTAGGTGGGTGGTTGGATTACGACCAGCGCGAAAATTTAAGTTTTAAACCTCCTAAAGTAGCCGTCGTTGTCTAACAAAAACAACATTCGTTACCATATACGTGAGGATTAGTTCGTCACTTCTTTCGTTCATCAAATATTCGTGTAAAATGTCGAAAAAAGGATTTAAAACCGACGACCTGATAGACATGCTACAAGACCAGCACGTGATGGATACAATAAAATCCGGTATGACCCCATTAATCGAGGACATTGTGGAAAGAGTTTTGGCGAAATATACGGCAAACCTCGAAAAAGTCGTGGAGAAGGTGACTCGAGAAGTTCTCGCAGACGAACTAAAGGAACAAAATCATCGCCTATCCTCGCTCGAAGCTGAAAACCTACTTCTGCGTGGCAAGGTCGAGGAAATGGAAAACATATCTAGACTTAATAACATCGTCATCCATGGCCTTGAAGAAGCTTCATCCACGGACTACGCTGGTTCAGCCCAGGCCGGACCAAACATCCAGGAGGTTGTCGATCTCTGTACCAACACCATGAACCTCCAGGTCGACGTAAGTGACATCTCCTTTGCATTTCGGATCCCCTCCCAGGGGAAAGCAAAGCACCGGCCTCTGGTGGTGGGCTTCTCAACAAGGCGAGTGAGGGACATGGTCCTCTTTGCCAGGAAGACCCTCCGGGAAAAGCGCACCTCTGGATCAACTGGTATCTACATCGCTGAACATCTCACCAGGATTAACTCCCAGATCTACGCCAGAGCAAGACATCTCGTTAAGACTCACAAACTTAACTCATCCTGGACGATCGGCGGGAAAGTCTTCTGCAAGAAATCTGAATCTGTATCTGAAAAGCCGACGAGAATTTCCTCTCTGACTGAACTAGAGGGATTGGAATAGACGATCGACGCTCTTGCATGCCTCCTCTTCTCCTACAAGGACCCGAGGGAAACATATTCCCCTTGTTCCCTCTCATCACCATCAATCGAGTCCGTATGTACTATTTGTAAACTTAATCTAGCCTATGAAGGCCTCAAAATGTATGTAACTCGTTAAATCTGTGGTTTATTGATTTATTAATAATTATGTCTTGTCAAATTAGGCACACTGCCAATTTAACCTACTAGATTACCTCGTAATCTATAAATTAACCTTTTTGCATTTAGCTAGGCAATATTATTCAAGGACAGCAATTAAGAGAAATCGCTGTGTAATACAGTTACCTAGGCTATATGTGTAATGATCTTGAAATCGCCATTCCGGATCTGCCTGTATCATAACCGAAATAGGCCTAGTCTTACCAGACGCGATATCTAAATACTACAATTAGGCCTGCTCAGAATTGTAGACGAATGATTGTCACATTTATAAGGACGGATTCTGTTGTTTTTCTTTGCTTATAATTTAAACGTTTTTGATTCTAGTTCTTGATTCACAATTGGAATATTTACTGTTTGAATTTAGTCTAGTCTTAGGCCTACCATCATGCGTTACTTGGTTGTTGATTAACTAGATTTAACTGCTTTTTTCTGGTACACACCTTAGTGGGTCAGTTGGGTAGGCAAATAATGACGATGATATACACGACTGCTGATGGTTAGATTGTGATATTTGCTGCTTTTGTATGTTTTTTTGCGCGTTTGGTCATGGCCCGGCCACCTTGTATCTGGTTAGATAAGGTAGGCTTGTTTTGGTATTTTGTCGCTTTTTAGTTTTTTTGTTTTTTTGTGTGTACACTCTCAGCACGTTTTCCACATAGCTTCGATTGATACAGGAATTGAGCCAACTAATAATGACCATCAATTGAAGGCACATTGTCCCCTGCACTCTAGGGATGATTCTTGTTCACTCTGCGTAGGAAAAGTATGCCTATGTCCCACCTGTATTGACAGGGAACTCCCCTTTTGTTGTGATGTTGATGATGAGGTGAATTGCCTGGACCGTGTACAATATAATGACCAAAATAGGTCCCATCCTTTGCTATGTAATTCTTCTGCACCATGCCTGAAATTGTTTGTTAATGAATTTGAAAACCGCCCTTTATTAAACTGTCCTGATCTTGACCCTGATAGTAATTATTTCAATGATATAACCTATGATAGTACCTATATTACCCCACATTCCCTGCAACCGGACTTCTCTACTTCCCCCAATTGTCTATCTGTTATGCATATAAACTGTCGAAGCATATTACCAAAATTACCTGAGATCAGAGATCTATTAAATATTCTCCCAGTGTCTATTTTGGGGCTTTCTGAAACTTGGCTGGAAGAAAATAATGTCGACTTGATTAACATACCCGGATACAACTTTATCCATAAATCAAGAGGTTCTTCTCAGGGAGGTGGAGGGGTGGGCTTCCTGGTTAAAGAGGGAATTTCTTACGAAATTATAGATGTCTCAGATCAGGGTCCCATGACCTCATTCCCATCATTTGAAGGATACTTCCTGAAAATTCATCTAAAAATAGGATCCATGACTACGGGAATTATCTATAGACCACCAGATCATAATCTTAATGACTTTGTGAATGACTTAGATTGCTTACTAACCAAACTCTATAAAAAGTCTAAGGATCTATTATTGATGGGAGACTTCAATGTGGACTTGTTAAAAATCGCAGAGCATAGGAGTACTGCTGAATTTTACAGTTGCATGACCTCACATCATCTGTTACCTGCCACCACCAGACCAACGAGAATTACTTGCAACTCTTCCACTCTTATAGACAATATTTTCACTAACACATGGCCAAAACTAACTAAGTCATCCATCCTAGCTATTGATATCTCTGACCATCTGCCTATCCTAGCTCAGTTTGATTATGGTCCTCTGCCTCTTAATAAACCTCCTGTTGGTACTCATCGACTAATCACGGAGTCAAATAAAACTGCTTTTAATGTAGCCCTTGCCCAAATTGATTGGTCCCCCGTCTTGGAAGCCTGTGCTAACCAAAATGCTAACGAGGCGTACGATTTATTTCAATCCAAATACATGGAGTCCTATAATGAATTTTTCCCTCTTATTCAAAATAAGTACGGACGAAATTCCACTCCCAAAAAACCTTGGATGACAAAGGGTCTCCTCAAATCCTGTAGGAAAAAGTCTGCGCTATATCTGAAGTTTATAAAAAGCCCAAATGATAGTAATAAGCTCATGTTTGTTTCTTATAGAAACAAATTTAAATCACTGAGAATTCAAGCTGAAAAAAATTATTATGCCTCAGAATTCTGTAAGCATAGCAATAATTTGAAGAAAACCTGGAGCCTCTTGCGAACTCTTATGGGTACTAACGATAACGTAGATAAAAATGTCTCATCACTAACAGTCGATGGGGTGAAGATTTTTGACCCTGGGTCCATGGCAAGCAAATTTAATTCATACTTCACAGAGATAGCCCAGACACTTGCAGCCAAACTCCCCAATGCCACGACCTCCTTTGAGAAATTTATGCCTTCATCACTTATTGAATCTTTTGGACTCAGTGAAACCTCCCCAGAGGAAATTATCAAACTTGGGCACTCCATTAATTGTTCACATGGCAAAGGAGTTGATGATATTGATCCTGGTATTGCACTTTACTCGCTACCCGCTGTTGCCCATCTTTTATCAGGTATAATAAACTGTTCTTTTAGCACTGGGATAGTTCCCCACTCTTTAAAAATTGCCAAAGTGGTTCCAGTTTATAAAAAAGGGAGTAAAGACGATGTAACAAACTATAGACCCATTTCAGTACTACCATTTTTCTCAAAATTTTTTGAAAAAGCTATGTATGAACGTCTAAATAATTTCTTTTCTAAGGGAAATGTTCTCTTCCCTTCTCAACATGGTTTCCAATCCGGGCACTCTACCTACATGCCCCTAATGAGTATGCAAGACAAAATCTCCAATGCAATTGAAAATAACCAGTACGCAATAGGAATCTTTTTCGACCTGGCAAAAGCATTTGACACTGTTAATCATGATATCTTACTAAAAAAAATAAGCACTTATGGGATCCGGGGCACCCAATTAAAGTGGTTCTCAAGTTATTTTACTAATCGATCCCAATTGGTTTCCTGCAATGGTGCTCTATCCAACCTTCGGCAAATTAATTTTGGTGTACCCCAGGGGTCAATTCTCGGTCCTTTGCTGTTCCTGATCTATGTCAATGATCTCCCTAATGCATCTTCTCTGTTGTACTTTATACTCTTCGCTGATGACACTAATGTATTTTACTCCAGCTCATCTCTTGAAACTCTATTTAATGACGTCAACTTTGAATTGAAAAATGTAGCCGAATGGTTCCATGCTAATAAACTGTCGTTAAATCTGGATAAAACTAATTATATAATTTTTAAATCCCATAGAAAGAGTTGTCATACAGGAAACCTGGGGGTGTGCATTGAAGGGGTCCCACTCACCCAGGTAATATCAACCAAATTTTTAGGAGTGTATGTAGATCAACACCTAACCTGGAAAGATCACGTAAAAACTGTATCTAATAAAATCGCTAAAAATCTTGGAATATTATCCCGTACCTCCCAGCTAGTGCCTCCTCAAATTCGTCTCACTTTGTATTACTCACTCATATACCCTTACCTCACATACTGTAACATAATATGGGCCTCTACCTATAAATCTAGTCTTCTGGATCTAATGAAGCTCCAAAAGCGAGCAATTAGATATATAGCAAACTTGCCCTATGGAACTCCGACTGAATCTAAATTCCACGAATACAGCCTTCTCAATGTTTACCAAATTAGACAGATGCAGATAGGTGAATTCATGTTTAAATATTTCCATAGCCTATTACCTCCTGTGTTTAAGAATTTTTTTATCCATACTACTGAGGTGCATTCATACCATACCAGACACGCTGATTCTTACCATTTGCCCCATGCCCACACAAACACTCGACGCTTCTCTGTTAAATACAGTGGAGTTCAATCATGGAATGTGATTCCTATTTCCATTAGACTGCTGCCTAGTCTTTGTCTTTTTAAGTTACGTTTGCGTTCCCTGATACTCAACATTAACTGTTGAATTATCCCGGCACGTTGTGACTAATTTATCCTATCTCCCGCATTAAGTTAATTTGGTGGCGACCTAAATTAGATTATAAATCCCTACTACGTGTACTTGTGTTTTTCTCGACCATCCAATGACCTCCGTGCCTAAACCTCATACAACTGGCTGTTTGATCATCGATTGTGTAAATGTGCTTTAGTTAAGGTGTTTGCTTTTTATTTTTCCATAGTTATTTTGACTCATAATCTATGTCAGAACCACTCTATGGCAACTCAATGGCCATCATCATCTTGATGCTACCGCTCAGGGGACTCGCTTAGCGGGGTTGCAAGACCCTTTTGGGTCTCCTGTGCAATCAAATTCTAACTTTTGGCATCATTAGTTAAGTATTGTTTTTTTATATTTGTTAACCCTGTTTTCTTTGATGCCTGATTTGATTTGTTCTTGTTTTCTTGATTATTTGGTTGCCAAATAAAATGATTTGATTTGATTTGATGATGATAGGCACTACAGTAGACCAGCTTATCGGGTCTTCAATGACTATTTTTGGCCATTGAGTGAAGTGTGCTGACAAAGGTTAAGAATATCACAGTGTAGATTCAAGTGAGCAGCCTAAATAGGCGATATATTCGGATTTTACTGTAGTGGTGCACTTTACATTATGCGCTATATAAATAAAGGTTAACTGTTTCATGGCTAAAGGTTGCAGATGCGAGCAAGTATGTCTCGAGCTCTGTTCCACATACTAGGTATTTCCGCAAGTAATAATAGTTCATCCAATGGCTGCAGTGTTTATAAGAAGTGCGGCAATTAGCCACGACGATAAAAGACATTAGAAGAAAGAGTTAAGTAACGGATTTAAGTAGGTGGGAGCCACCCAGGCGAGCATTTATAATTGGCAGGATAAGTGGTGCACATGCCAGAATGTCTTTCATATAATATCCTTTCGTCTGACAGAATGGATCGCAATGCCCCAGGCATCAGAAAAACTGAAATGTACACATCCAATGGAGATTGGTTTCTTATTTAAGCACAGATAACTACGTGTAGCCTATATATCAAAAGAATTAGGGAGGTACTGCCCGTACTCTGGCAGTGCCAGTCCCAATTCTGGATAAAAAGGGAGGGTGACGCTTAGCATCTGTCTTATGGCAGAGTGTCGCTAAAGAAAAACTTCAGCCAAGGAATATAATTATGTAGATCTATAATTATAGCAGCTAAGCAGAAAAACTGCTGCTGGTCACTTTTTTGTTCTATGGTCATTGCCGTTGCAAGGTCAAGCAGATGAGAATCTTACATTATTTTCGCTGGGTTGAAGAATAACATAATTGAGATCTGTAAGGTAGCCGCTTAAGCTGATTAAGATGATTATGATCTAATAATATAGGCTAGCCATCACAGCTCTTTAAAGAAATCGTATCTTCTCTCTTGTTGCATCATAAATTAAGCAAGGTCTTATATGAACTTAATATATCAACATAAAACGTTCGGCATGCAACTGACTATCAGATAGGCCTACTAGAAAGATGCCTCAATCCCTTCCTAAGAACCGGCCGCTTATCTTAAGTGAGTGGAATAATTATAATAAAATATTATAGCCGATCATTTAGCTTTAGACGAAAAATGTTATAAATACATAACATTGAAGCAACGATAAGTCAGTTCTTACTTTCAGCAACTTCTTCTTCTCTGGGGTCAGAGAAATCCCCTTCTTCTTCTTGACCTGTTTCTGCTGAACATATTGATGACAACACAAACGATGCAGATCGTCATCCCAATCATCATCATCATCATCATCATCATCATCATCATCATCATCATCATCATCATCGTCATCGTCATCAACAGCAGCAGCAGCTTCATCATATTTCTCCTCCTCGTCCTCGTTCTCTCTTCATCATAATCATCGTCATTATCAACGTCACCGTCGTCGTCGTTTTCATCATTATCTTTATCATATTCCCTTCTCTTTCTCATCATCATCATCATCATCATCATCATCATCATCATCATCATCATCATCATCATCGTCAACATCATCATCACCACCACCACCAACACCACCACCACCATCATCGTCGTCATCATCATCATCATCATCATCAATGATGTCGAAGTCGTCATTATTTTGCATTGTATAAATTGTTAAATAGCGAAGCAACGAAAAGATGTGTACAGTAACGTAATCATTAGATCTATTAGTTTACTGATTAATTAATAAACCGCATAAAGGAGTAACTGCTAGAGTGCGAATCCGAATCAGAAAAAGATGGGCCTGCTCAGATACTTGACAATTTTTATAGTCTGCATACATATGACTCAATTGAGTAGTCTGAGATGGTGGGTCTGAAAAACGAACTGAAAGAACTCAACTCTCAACTGTTAATTTCGCATCAAACATCCGCCTTATTCTGGCATTTATTAAATTAATAACATTGACCCATCTCACTTGTAACGAGTAATCTCAGACATTGTGTCTACACGGAATTACCAACAAGTCAAGAAACATCTAAGGACAATTCGTGTCTCTTTCACTTAGATCTAACTTGCCGACATTACATGAACAACATTCAAGGAATGATTGCACAATGCAACGCCATCGACAAGAATAACACAATAATTATTGTCTTGTTAAGCTTCCACATGGTCGGGTCTGGTCTGGTCTGGTCTGGTCTGGTCTGGTCTGGTCTGGTCTGGTCTGGTCTGGTCTGGTCTGGTCTGGTCTGGTCTGGTCTGGTCTGGTCGTCCTATCGTCTGCAGATTTTACTGCATGCTGCCTTCCAAACAATACCGAGAAACAGATGCTACGCCGCCGCATTCATTTTTCCCACTGCAGGTTCGCCACTCGAGTCCAGATGGTCCTCGACCCCGTGCACATTTCGGACTTACATGGTAAAGTGCATTGAGTCCGGAATATAGAACTAGTTTCTGCCGTCACATGTTTGGTCAACCTTCTTCTATGGCTTGTGTTTGTCTTGAATAGATCCATATGTACATTCTTTTTGGTGGCACACTCCTCGCGCTGAGTACAAACATCGAGTCTTCAGTCCGATTGTAATTGGTTGTTACTGGCGTTGACTCGCATCCAAAAGTGCACAACTGCACATGTACTTAAGTTGTTTGAAGAGCTGCCGCAATAGCCGCATACCTCTGGTCATAAAAGAATGATGCAAGGCAGCTGGAAATGTGGCTAGAAGCTTCTTAGGTGTAAAGAAAACAAGGTCCATATTATTAGTCACAGATGCCTGTGGCAGGCCTTAAACAATTCGTGTGCTTTATGCAATTGGCAGAAACTTGCCTGAATCAACACCTTTTGAGTTCCTGCATGTTATGCCAAAGTCTCAGCGCTCCGCTTTAGTCGATTTGACATTTAGAGCACAAGAAACGCGGTGGTTATAACTGCTTCGCCCGCTTCCCTTTTATCTCCCGTTGCAATCGATTAATTTCTCATTGCAATCCGTTTCTCATTTGTTGCAATCCTTTTATCTCCCGTTGCAATCGATTAATTTCTCGTTTCAATCCTTTTATCTCCCATCATCATCATCATCATCATCATCATCATCATCATCATCATCATCAGCAGCAGCAGCAGCAGCAGCAGCAGCAGCAGCAGCAGCAGCAACAGCAACAGCAGCAAAAAACATTATCATCACCTTCATAATCATCACCATTGTTGGGCTTAATCATCATCACCTTGAACCTTCATCGTCATCATAATTGTTATTTTAAAGCATGATGATGCCATGATCAATAAATTATATCTTACATTAAAAGAAAAAATCAAAAGACAGTTTATAAGTTGATGGTTTTGCAGCTCAAACAAACATTCCGTTACTTACCCAAGTCGTCCAAACATTCAGACTGAGTCATTCTTGAACTTACCGGTGGCCTACACAAAGAAAAAAAACATTCGCATAAGAGGTCAACAATAAAGTTTCTAACATCAGTAGACATTAGTATACATTAGGTATACGTCACTGCAAATGCGACAGACAGACAGACGGTCAGAAAGGCAAACAGTCAGATGCGGACGGGGATTGTAACGAGACAAGAACAGATCGAGTAATAAAAGTTGACTGTGGCTTTTCACCATTCTTGAAAACTGCAGTAATTCCTGTTTTAGTCGATGGACTCGATTAAAAGAGTAAGGCATGAAAATACTGGGTGGTTCAAAACTTGGCGATCCAGTCGTCTTAGAGTTGCTCACTGATACAGAGATAGACAAATAGATGGGTAGGCATAGATAGATAGGTACGAATGGATAGACAGACAGACAGATAGGCAGACAGACAGACAGACAGGCACACAGGCACACAGGCACACAGACAGGTATATATATAGATATATACACCGTGGTTAAAAAAACTAAGCCAACTTGTTTTTCATATATCTCTAATGCCTGATAACATATCACGCTAAAATTTGCCAAATATTTAGAGAAGTGGACCAAGAATATGATTCCAAAATTTCAAGAGATAAAATTAAACAGATAAAAAGATATGAATCTTTAAACTTCATATGTCGAAATTGCAGTTTACAAGCAATTTTCTGCCAGATTCAGTAAAAAGTAAGCTAAACTGTTTTTCTTATATCTTCAATGCCTGATAATTAATCATACCAAAAGTTTCCAGATATTTAGAAGATTAAACCAAAAATATGATTCCAAAATATCATGACATAAATTTGAACGGATAGAAAGATATAAACATTTAAACTTCATCTCCAGAAATTTCTGTTTTCAGCAAGTCTGTTATGGTGTTCGTTGCGGTTTCGATGCTTGATAGTTCCCAATTTTGGTCTTCAGGGATCCTGGAGTAAAATTAACGGAGTATATTATCGCAATATTCTGCTGTCACAACATCTTCCACCTGTTATCAGAAATCAATAGCCCCAGAAAGCTGTTTTCTTTTACCACAGAACAGCGCCAGCCCACAGAGCCAAGGAAACCATGGAAATGCTGACAAGAGAGACGCCAGGCTTAATTTCTCCCACATTATGGCCTCCAAACAACCCAGATTTGAATCCTGTCGACAATAAAGTGTGGGGCGTGATGCAAGACCGAGTCTACCAGACAACAATCCATGATATAAACGATCTGAAGCAACCAACGTTTGTTGGAAGTGTGGGAAGGCCTGGTCCAGATGATAATTGACGATGCTGTTGTGTAATGCATGGCGCCAGCGCTTCCAGACTTGCGTGCAAGCAGGAGGAGGACATTTTGAGCATCTTAATCAATTAAATAATAAAACCATACTGTTGGAATCATATTGTTAATTCAATTCTCTACATATCTGGAAAATTTTAGAATGGATTATCATCAGGCAATAGAGATATAAGAAAACATTTTATTGAATCTGACAGAAAATTGCTTGTAAACTGAAATTTCGACATATGAAGTTTAAATATTCATATCTTTTTATCCGTTTAACTTTGTCTCATGAAATTTTGGAATCATATTCTTGGTCCACTTCTCTAAATATTTGGAAAATTTTAGCTTGATATGCCATCAGGTATTAGAGATATATACAAAACAATTTGGCTTATTTTTTTTGAACCACGGTGTAGATATAAAGATGTTGCAGTGTGTATTTGTGGTGTGTGTTTGCGTATGTGTAATTGTGTATGTGTGTCAATGTCTAATGGCTTTAAAGCAGTTTTACAGAATTGCATTCCATTGTCCTAAATTAGAAACTACATGTACATCATCAACAACGGTATAAAAGTGGCTGGAGGAGAGTGTATAAACATGTGAACGCAGATGGGTTCATATTATAATTATGGTCCAATTATAATTTATACCTCACACAGCAACATGAGAGAGACGCGTCGGTGAAAGATTGTTGCATGATGAAAGAACAGCAATTGCAAATAATTACAAAGCTAAGCTTTTGAAGACAAATGTCATTCGGTACAAAACAGATTAATTCTGCAGGTTAGTGGACAGAACTCAACGAAAGAAACAGACGAATGCAGATGATCAAACGAAGTGCATTGCTATGACTAAGCCCACAGCACACCTCAACTGTTCATATGATTTTTTAAATTAAAATTGCTTTTAATGTTTTTTCAAAAATAATTATGCCCGCATAGACCCATCTGCCTTATTCGTCACTTATTCCTAAACTTTATTTTGATGCAATAATGGGAAAAAACTCATGTTATCTCTCTGTACTGGCAGGCTTGCTTAATTAAGAATTAACAACCTAGAAACGCTTACACTTGTCGTAAGCATGTGGCCGGCTACAGTATGCGATAAAAGCATCCAAGAACTAAGCCAAGCAACGGAGTCATGTGATGCATCTCTAGTTTCTCGTGGCCGAATACCGTTAGTTGAGTAATTTACCGGGACACACTGGTGGTGTTGGTGGTATGCGTCTCTCTAATGTACAGCTGAGGCCACAGCAGCAACAACAGCTGCTACTGCTGCTGCTACCGCTGCCTTAATCCATCCGTGCTTGACGGGTTCGGCTTAACCTGTCGACTCTTCTAACATGACCACGCTTATTTCGGTCCGTTGGGAGAACTTCTTTCGAGTAGACAGAGAGAGAGAGGTTACTATAATTACACATCTGTAGCAAATCCAAACGTACATTATACGCCGTGCATGTGATAGATGCTGAATTCCTCTGCCACCCATTAATCACGCCGCAGTTGGCAAATAAATTTTATAGACGCCGAATAAAACCAAAACTTCCGCTTGCTATATATATATACATAATATATATACATACATAATATACATATAATATATATATATAATACATCCAGGTTTATTTCCTGAATATCCATACACTCGACCATTAGACGGGCATGGCGCTTATATATATAAAATTATATATAAATATATAGACTATACCATGCCATTTAGAAAATCACCCAGAGTGTGTATAGCCTATATGTCTAATATATATGATATATATTTGTACTGACGCATATGAAAAAATTATGATCGACATTGATGAATCGATGGAATGATGAAAAATGTAATAACGCAAAATGTAATATAATTAAATTTGCCTCTGCAGATCTGACTACAGGTGAGTGAAAAGCTCTTAGGCATCCTGCATTGCATGTGCATTGCATGTGCACGCACTTGTGTGTGGGTTGCGTTTGCGATCTGGGTGGTGGCACAGTTGGCGTATAGACTGCGACTGATGTCATTGCTTTTGTAGTTCAAAGCCATGCATGTGCGTATGCATTTAGTTTGAAGCTAGCAACTGAACGCTATAAGATTCATCTGCTGTTCAGTGATTAAGAGATTCATTCGCTTTTCATTGGTAATTTTGTACCAGTTCGTCCTTGGTTCAAATCAAAAAGCCGCGTCTATCGTCATTAATTGAATCACATCAGTAGAATAGATCTATAGAGTTTGTTCGTTTGCTGAGAATGATCGACTTGTATAAGCGTATTGTTGATGCGACCCTGGCAGGCAGGCAGTTTGAAGTGGAGCACCATGGAGACTGGTGAGTACTTCAATACTTGGATGGCTATTTCTCATCAGAATAGGGATGCCATGCCATTTCTGGTGTCCCTCAAACCTTCATTCTTTCGGGTTTATATATATATAATATATAGCCTATATATACGATCTAATAGATTTCGCCATCCATCGTAAATTTTATGTGTAAGCTTATGCATCTGCCAAATCAATAATTGTGTTTGCTTTTTCCACGGCAGTGTCAGCCTTGTCACTGGTGCCAATTCACCAATGTTGTCTCTGTAACTATGTCCCAATTGTCCCATTTTCCACACCCGCGACACTCTTATCTAAATATAGGCCTATATTAAAATATAATGGATTGGTCTGTTATTAGATAATGCTAGAGTGTTTTAGGTGCTACCAATTTAGACTTAAATTTAATATTTAGTCATTTATTTGTCAACGAACACACACACACACACATAAATATATATATATGCATATATAGACTATATAAATTCACCTATGTATATAAACACATCTCGATGAATGACAGAGATCGGCAATTGTGTATATATACAGACTGCTTTTGGTCTTACCATAACAACATAAACTACATGTACATGTATGTATACATGTATAAACTACATGTGTGTATGTATAAACTACATGTGTGTATGTATAAACTACATGTATGTATGTAGGCTAATCGTTTTGCAACTGGAGTAGCGTGACGCTCCATGAAGTGGGCACACTATAGTAGATATCTGGATATAATTTTATTCATTCGATATTAACATACATGTATAACAAACGTTATTTCGACATTAAATATTGCTTATTAGTGCGTATCTGTCTGTGGGTGCGTTTGCTGCGAAGACATTGCATGGCATATCCTTCTCTGTATATTTCTTTGTAGGCCTATCTATGGGGTAATTTTATGTCAATCAGGATTTCCGGGTTTTCAACAATCACATACCCACAACCGTGGGTGAGTAGTACACATGCAGTCTCTGTGGTTTGGCGATGCTGTGAGTGGGTTGGTAGGTAGGTGGGGGATGTGCTTCCAACCCACTTTCTGCACATTGCGATCAGTGACTGTCATAGGAGGAGGCACTATATACATACAGACAGATGCGTGTTCTGTTTCGTTTCCAACGTCTTCCCTTTGAACGATTCTCTCAGATTCAAGGTTGTCTCAGCTGTGGATTCTTTTTACAGACCATCATCTCTAATCCAACCAGTCGATATTCTGGCAAACAGACACTTTCTGCACAACCACCTATCTACCCACGCACTACCCACGCACATCGTTCTATGCAGTATGCACGTACTGTATATATATATCTAGGCTTATACATGTAGCTACCGCATATGTATTAGGCTACATAAAAATGTAAATATACGTGTGTAATACTGTGTAGGCCCTGTAGGGCCTATACATCTCTAGAGTATTACGAACTTAAGACAAAGTAGGTTAATAGTCTGCATTTGAATAGAAATCTCTAGATCTGTAAAAACCAGACCTCGTTCACCATTGACCCCATTTGAACTCTTAGGTCCGTAGCATTGCACCAGCGTCATTATATAGGTAAAGGCCATTGATGCCGAAATGAGTTTACCCATTCAACTCTCAGATGGAACCTAGCTTATCCTTAGGAACTTCGCAAAAACCTCTGTGAGATTTCTCAGAGTCGCTATATAAATAAATGTTCAGATACATGCATGCCATATACAAACATACAAGTATACATACGTAAGAGCCTAAGTGGCCTACATACATACATGTTACATGCATACATCCATATGTATAACATCCATATCTATCTACCCACATACTATGGTGAGTAGGCCAACTTATAATAATTATACATGTATACATAATATATATATATAATCATATATATATGATTATGTATGATTATATATGTATTATGTATAATTATTATAAGTTGGCCTATACATAATATATATATAATCATATATATATGATTATGTATGATTATATATGTATTATGTATAATTATTATAAGTTGGCCTACTCACCATTAGGCTACAGCAATAATTACAAGCCAAGATGTAACTAAGAGAAACCAGAAGTTGGGTTGAGCGATGATTGAACAATATTATTTGAAGCGGACGAGTCTTAAATTGTGAACTGAATCACATCAGACAACTGCCACAACGAACAGAACTGGACATCGAATTTCAAAGCCTTTATCCGGCGCTACACATCGTATTGACTATTGATCGTCAATTCTCCCACCCCCTTCACGATCCTTTGCATGAGGCACAGCAACTTTTACGGTTCATTAATTGTGCAAATAAGTCAATATTAACAATTGCTGTTATTGTTTTTAAAAAAAGTCAACAATTAATTAGAATCATAAATTCCATACGATAGACGTTGTCAGTGGTAACAGAATTTATTCAGCCACATTCATTACGTTTATGCAAACTTTTACGGTAGCTGTAGCTCCATAATTACAGTAGCATTAGCCTAATTGACTTGAGATATTAAACAATTGATCATAATATAGTGTCTATTCTTAATCAGAATTTGTTTTCTTATGATTTTACATAACTGAAATATCACATAGTTCAATGATTTCAATCTAAGTTCGCTCCAACTTTTTCTATGCGTAGTCTATGATCTCAAAACTGTCCTCTTTATCCATGCTAGAGTCGGGACTCAAGAGCCCTCTTGCGTAATTAACTTGAAGGTGCCCGCTGTATAAATCATCGAAATGAATGAAGGAATGAATTAACGAATGAATGAATGAATGAATTAATTAATTAATGTAATTAATTTTTTTAATTAACACCTCATTAAAATTTAATCTAAAACACACTTCACTATTAAACTGTATTAAAATATAACATTTTCACTTAAAAGAACTATCACATATATTTTAAAGAATGACGTAATATAATTGCTTATAAGTTCATGATGATAATTGATTAAATTCATATAAAAATATTACCTCTGAATCCTCAATTTTTTATTATAATAATTACTATCATCTGTAAAAATTAAATTCCGAACTTCTTGCTCAGTGACATAATTATGCAGCGGACAACAAAGAAATAGTAATACTTCCAGCATGACAAAAGCAAGGCTATACATAAAACAATGCTTCGCAACAGCATTACTAGCGCTCCTAGCGAGAGGAATCGTGAACAACACATTCAGGAGATTCGTATTTCATACGTAATAATTCAAATGTTTCACAAAATGTTTGAAAATTATTTTTAAAGCTATTAAATTCTACTAACAAAATTCAAAATAATAAATTATAAATAAAATTTAAAACAATAAATGTGTGACGTCACACATGGCCTGACCCCTCCCTCTGTCACAAACTGTCACACTTTCTTACACCCCCTCCCCCTGGAGCGTGACATACTTTATGGACGGCCCCTATGTATGTTTGCATGTGTACGCGTGTGCATGGATGCATATAGGTAAAAACTTAGTATAGGTATATTTGCAAGCTCAAAGTATTACTGGCTTCACATAATAATATAATATATAGGTCTATTCGTGTCGGCTGCAATATTAGAACGCTTAAGCTGCCAGCATGAATTAGATGACACACAGTAAGTTACGCTGTCCTGCTGCACACATCGCTAGTTTCTCTGATGGCCCATATCAGCAATTACACTGATCAGGTTGAGTGTCTTGACGAGCCGTCAATCCGTCTTTTCGCCATAAACCTCAGCACCACCGCTTCCGTCCTCCTCTAGGCTTAATTCCCTCTCGCAATGCATGCGGATATAGCCTGTATACCCTCTTGACGGTTTAAACCACTTTGGCTGCAGGACGCAATTTCTAGGAATGCGCGTGAAGCGTCGACCGAGACCTACTACCGCTCCCATATTTTACTAATCCGCCTCAATTTAGGGTAGGCAATCCCCTACAGCCGTGGCGTAAATCGTGCACTCAAAAGAGGTATAAGGAATGAATTAGGCAAGGGTCGAGCACTTGCACCGATCTGGCCCCCATAACAAGTACAGCAGCGGCGTCTGGAAAGTGTTTCTCAGACAGACAGACAGACGGACAGACGGACAGACGGACAGACGGACAGACGGACAGACGGACAGACGGACAGACGGACAGACGGACAGACGGACAGACGGACAGACGGACAGACAGACAGACAGACAGACCGCCAACAACAACAACAACTTATTACCATTTCCTATACATATATGTTTCGCGGCGAAGACAGATTCTGCACCGAATGTAAGTGAAAAACGAGGCAAATAACCGCAAGGTGCAAATGCAGAATGCGTCATGGCTGGCGCATTGCTGCTGGCGATGACGGCTGGTACGGAAGACACAACTCGATCGATCGAGCCAATCTATAGGAGCGCATGCATGTGCATGTACTGCATAGCCACAATCTGATCCATGTCAATCGCTACCGCACTTCACGAAACCCACATAATAATTATGAAATCGAAGAAGCCATTCGACTTAAAGAAACCGCTACTATTATTATCATATCGCCTCAGGTACGATTGCGGTGCAAGGGCGTTTTGTGCAATTAAAAGCAGTTTTTATGGCTGCGAGTCGTGACTGCCGTAGACCCTCGTAGTGAAGAGGACACATTTTATCACCACGACTTGCGAGAGGAATAATTACCAAGACACTCCTCTCTCTCCTCTCTCCTCTCTATCCTCTCTCTCCTTTAAGGTGAAAGTGCACGCAGTGCTTGCAGCACGCCCTTGATTAGTCAGTCGTCCAGGCACCTCGTAAAAACGCCAAGTAGCGTTATCGGCGCGAAGAGGACCAATTTTATTACAACGATGAAATTTCTTTGAAATTTATGAGCGAAATAATTGCAAAACCCGAAGGCAAGGTGCATCTAGTACTTGCAGTGCTTGCTCATAGTTTGCTAATTAGTTAGTTATCCAGTTATGCACGCACCTGATATAGCGCCTTTTTGGTTACCTCATACAAGTGTTGAGCTATACTTGCTTGCTGGCACACTCACAGTGCCGTAGGTTATACAATAGGCCTACGGGGAATGAGCAAAGTGGAAGCCACATTGAAAGCCTTGAATTCAGAATAATAATTAGTCAACTAAGCCGAGTTTATGTGCTGCCTGTATGTATATGGTTCAGAGATTGTTTTAGCTTAACTGCAATTATTGGGAAGAGATTTACTTTGCTCCTGTGGCCTCTAAATTAAGGCTCTACATCATGAACTCATGAGCTTCGTCGGATTAGATTATGAGTCTATAAGAACAAAGCATGCAGGAGGATAAAAAAGATAATTAAACTATTCTGCCATAAAAAATATCAGAATTGCTTGGCTCAATTCCATCGCGTGAAGGGCGATTAGATGTTCATTGAGAAGCTCGTCATTTTATCGGCCAAGGGGATTTGTCTACCGCGGACATTAACCGCAATTTCAGTTTTTTTAATATTTTTTATCATACACGAAGTCGAGGTCGGCAATAACTCGGCTGCCATGGGATGATATTGGAAAAACATGAGATATTCAGAAGTGCTCAGTCGAGGGTAAAGTCGTTAGTGAGGCAATTAATTCTGTTTACATGATTACATGTAACGTAATAACAATTACATTATTATACTCACATGTTTGTTAAGTCTGGACTATGAAACGAAGTGACGTTTGTTTCGTTCTTCTTCTTCTTCCTTCAACCTATCACAACTCCTTCTTCTCTTCTAAGCCTATACCGGGCGACAGAAACTCCTTGTCTAAAGAAGAGAGAGAGAGAGAGAGATGGGACCTCTCGAGTGTGAGACCACGAGCGACGAAGACTGAAGAGTAAGTAACTAGCGAAGAGGCCAAAGGAAGAGGCCGATGGCGAAATGGTGTAATATTAGTATACCGACTACAAGTCTGATGTGGAATAGGACTGGCCCGACGCCACTGTACACAAATAGAGCACAGAGGGAGAGTGATGATGGCGGCGGCGGGGCAGGCAGAGGAGGTAGGGACGTAGGGCCTCCTTCTCCTCATCCTCATCCCCCTCTTTTTCATGCAGGCGTTGTGGTTGGCCGCGGCCAGTCGTATCTTATGCAGTATAGGGATTCACCAGGGAAGAAGTCGGAAGGGAGGAAAGTGGGAGGAAGGAAATGGAGCGAAGAGGAGGAGAAGGGGAAGGACTCTGCTGTGGCGGTGGATCGAGGGGCACAGCAGTCGGTGGCTGGTGGTGTCGACTGCCTTTTCGCGGATTCCACGGGAAAGTTTCACATCGAAATTAACGACTGGAAAAGCCGCCGTCTGCTGGCATCTGTGCACCAGGGACCCACCACCTACTCCACCACCACCTCCTCCTCCACCTCCTCCTCTGCCTCCGTCTCCTCCACCTCCACGTCCTCCTTCTCATCCTCACGGCACATAAGACACGGTGCACGATGGTAAGGTAGGAGGTGGCCAGGCTTTTTGGCCACCAAGAGCAAGAAGGACTCAGAACTCAGTTAGGGGGGATTATGTCTGCAGGAGAGTGGACGGTTAAGTACGACGCCACCACCACGTATACGATGATGATGGGCTAATGATAGCAGCAGAAGCAGCAGCAGCAGAAGCAGCAGCAGTGGCAGTGGTGGCTGCCATAAGCTACTGCTTCTACTGCTGCTGCTGCTGCTGCTGCTGCTGGTGGTGGAGTCTAAGGAGCAGGGATATTAGATTTCTCATCTCATCGTTGCGTGTATGAACACAACTCACCTGTCGGAGTATACATCAATCGACGATGCATACAAGCCACCGATCCAAGCAGCAGTTTACATGTGCAGTCGTCCTACCTCTACCCAAATAGATACCATACACGTCGTATTGCAATTACCTTAGCAACTATTCTTGTCCATATATAATTTCGCACCACATAGATTTCGCTTATAAAGCCTACGCTTACATGCAGAAAGAATTTGATATGCAGCGTGTTCTCATACAAACTCTGATTTATGATTGCTATACTGTCTAGTAGCCTACACTGCCATGGGTGTAGATGTCTATTGCATTACACATGCAGCCAGACAGAAGGGGAAATCTATTATTGTTATTACTATCATTACAGAATGGGGTTTCAGTACAGTGTACATGAAGGTTTATAGAACAATCGATACCAGTCATTAAAAGATAAACTTATTTACTAAGCAAGGAAAGCGAAGCTCAAACGGCAACAAGTCCTGCTGAAAAAGGGACTAGAAATCACTAGATCTATAATATTATTTTTTGTAAAACGTTACACATTGGTGGAAGTGCCGTTTAAGTTTAGTCCACTTGATGCTTACGTAAGGCACGCGCCACCCTAGAACTAGATAATAAACAGTCGCTCACAGTAAGTAGGTCTGTGGGTCATACGAGTTCCGCCTATGAATAAGCTGGTTCACATGGCTTCTCACTTATAGAGGCTGTATATAGTCATAGGCGCAGCCGCGGTCTAAATGTTGGGGGACCTTACAGAAATTCCGAGTCGGAGCAATTGAAAGCGCCGAACGCGCGGAATGCGCGGGCAAGAAGTCCCTAACGACTACATGGGGTGGGTATGGGAAGCGTCGCAAGCTCACCCAGCGGGGTCGAGAGAGGAGTTCCAGAAGCCGACGCAAGTTTCAGCATTTGTCATCAAATGAAGCACATATTTTGCTCTTATTTGCCTCAAATTGTTTAACGATGATCTCAAAATAAAAATTCCAAAATCATCTCGATCTGTGAAAAGTAGGAGTAGACCCATAATTAACCATGTTATGAAAAATCTGAGATTTTATGTAGGTCTGTTAGATTAGATCGTTATAGAAGAGCACTACTCTACTCTCAATCACAGCAGCGAAAATTTAAATATCCCATTGAGCTTCTACGTTGAACCGGTCAAATTTTAAGAGTATATCCTATCAGATGAAGTAAAGTTTTTGATTGAGATTAGGCCTATACATGTAGCAACATTCTGCATTAAAATTCTTCTAGACTTGAGTTTATAGCGGCCCTTATCCTGAATATTTATTTTATTCACAACCCCTGCCGGTCCCGCGACTTCTAATTGCTGAGAATAGGCTTAACATTTGCGAAATTTTACATTCGAGGCGGTAAAACATGATCAAAATAATCACAATATTAAAGTGGTAGGCCTATACGGACAACATCGAAATATAATGGCCAATGGCCAAAGTCGAGAGCCACTTAACAGTGTTTAATCTAGTTCCCTCCTTGGAGGTGAATCGAGGTTTCTGAGGGGACAAACGAGCCCCCTCTCTCTGTCTGTCTGTCGGTTCTTGCGACAAGGAAGCCAGGGCAGTGTTCCTCGCCTGTAGTCTACATTCGAATATGTAAGAGTATTTTGTCTGGTATAAGCCACAGTTCGAACTTCACAGTTGATGTACAGATGAATCGAGTGGATGTAATCCGAATTTTGCCAGTCCAGCTCTCTATATATTTTATTATAGGATTGAATCGTAACAGTTCGAGATGAAGAAAGAAACTCGTCCGTCTACTCGAGGCTACTGAACGAAATATTACGGCGTCTGACCCCTATTTGACCTCTTGGCAAAACCTGATGGAGGTCGTGGTTAGAAGTGAATTCAAAATAATGTCGTCGGCCATTGATAAATAATCACGATGACCAACGTTGATTAGAATCCACAACCGATTGGTTTCAATGTAAGTCTTCTTGCATTGACTGCATGTGTTGTGTTGGGCATCGACGTCTCTCTCTCTCTCTCTCTCTCTCTCTCTCTCTCTCTCTCTCTCTCTCTCTCTCTCTCTCTCTCTCTCTCTCTCTCTCTCTCTGTGTCCCTCTCCCTACCCCTTTCACACTCTCTCTCTTTCTCACTCTTTCTTTCTCTCCCCTTTCTCACTATCTCTCCCTCTCCTCTCTTACCCCTTCCCTCTCTCTCCCCTATTTCTTTCTCTCTCTCTCTGTGTGTCCCTCTCCCTACCCCTTTCACACACTCTCTCTTTCTCACTCTTTCTTTCTCTCCCCTTTCTCACTATCTCTCCCTCTCCTCTCTTACCCCTTCCCTCTCTCTCCCCTATTTCTTTCTCTCTCTCTCTCTCTCTCTCTCTCTGTGTCCCTCTCCCTACCCCTTTCACACACTCTCTCTTTCTCGCTCTTTCTCTCTCTCTCCACTTTCTCACTATCTCTCCCTCTCCTCTCTTACCCCTTCCCTCTCTCTCCCCTATTTCTTTCTCTCTCTCTCTCTCTCTCTGTGTGTGTCCCTCTCCCTACCCCTTTCACACACTCTCTCTTTCTCACTCTTTCTCTCTCTCTCCCCTTTCTCACTATCTCTCCCTCTCCTCTCTTACCCCTTCCCTCTCTCTCCCCTATTTCTTTCACTCTCTCTCTCTCTTCCCCTTCTCTTTCTCTCTTCTCAGATGGTCAATGCGCAAGATGGTGCAGGGACCAGAGGAGTCAAGTCGTAAAACACAGCGGCCACAACGGCACAATCAATTGATGGTCAGTCGATATAAAATATAAATTGGCGCTTGACGAATTCAAAAATTAAAGTATTCGTATATCATTAGTAGTAGCCTATACATAGTAGCAAAATTATTATGAGTGTAGTAACAGTATAGCACCACCGGTAGCAGCAGCAGTGGGTCTAAAGTTGTAGTAGGCCTATAAGCTGCAATATTATTGACTCTGAAAGTGATTATGACTAGAATACGTAACTATGGTACCGATAATGGATAAAACAGAAGATATAGTCTACGTAGGAATTGTCACAAATAATTATACTAAAAACAAGAAAATACGTAGCTATGACAACGATTATGATTAAAGAAGAAGATATACGTAGACACTATAACAAATACATTGAAACAAGATAATACGTAGCTATGGTAACGATTATGGTTGAAACAGAAGACTCCCGTAAGCATTGTCACAAATGTAATAAAACAGGATAATACGTAGCTATGGAAACGATTATGGCTGAAACAGGAGATGTACGTAAGCATTATCGCAAATAATCATTATTAAAACAAGAGAATACGTAGCTATGGTAACGATTATGATTAAAATAGAAGCCACACGTTTAGGCATTGTCACAAATATATTAAAACAAGAGAATACGTGAATATGGTAACAATTATCATTATAGAACAGCAGAATGCGTTGATATGGCAACGATAATAATGATTGTCTTCAAATAAAAAGAATACGTATTATATGCCATTACATGGTGACAAACATGAAAACAAAAGATTGCGTATAGATAGGTAAACGATTGTCTTCAAATAATTAAACCAGAAAAATTTGTAGATATAATTATGGCTATATAGTTGTCATTCAAATAGAACAATAACGAATTTAGTTACCATTTATAATTGTTTTTCACAGCAAAACTTGGAGATGGCTTCGATTATTGTTCAAGTACATGTATAACCAATGAAAGGAACGGCACAATAAAAATTAGACAGAGATAGGCCTACCACTGCTACCAGGCCATAAAATAATGATGTGATGATGGGATCAAGTGTGCGGTTGTGAGAGTGACCGGGGGAAAGTCGACAGTGTTGTGCCAGGTTAGTGCAGATGACCAGAGCATATGCAGATTTCAGAATAAAATAATTTCGTCAGAAGAATTATCGTCATGAAAATACCATATCATTGTATACATGTACATGTATGCCTAGTTGCATTTGAGTTTTCCAGGTTTTTGTTAAGAGAGATACTGAGTTATGCGGGTGGAAGGAGAGGGCAAAGTCCTTACTTTTTGTAGTGGGCAGGATGGATGGTTAAATGCATAGCCTATACGCGTGCATAGCACAAAAATCTGTTACTGCTCGCATTTTGAGATAAGGAGAAGAAGAAGAAAAAGAAGAGGAGGAAGAAAGAAGAAGAAGAAAAAGAAGAGAGGCAGCGGCAGCACTATAGGGACATTAAATATGATATCAGGACAGGAATACAGTTTAATAGATCAGGATGTGCACTTATGTTAAGTCTAGGATTAACATTGTGAGAAAACTACACTTTGCTGTCCAAGTGATCTTTTTAGCCAAAGGTCAGAAAAATTCTAAGACGGACATGGAACGCATGGTGATCAACGGTCAGAAATCCGATAAAATGATGTAGAACAGGCGGCCATATTATTGCCTTGTCACGGTGACTTCAGACAACAGCCGACGGCCATTAAAGCCTCGTTACCATAGCGACAGGACACTCCTGTTGTTGCGGTGAGTGTTGCCGTGGCGTCTTAGCGTCCCTCGTTGCATGGCCAGCAGCATGCAATGGCCGTAACTATGGCGGATGTGGTCGTCAAGGTGTCAGCAGCCTATAATATAATGACAGCGCGTGATGAGTTGCTGCCACCGTCATCATCGCCCGCAGCTAACGACGGCTCTCAAGTCTGAATGCTGCTGCTGATGATGATGATGCTGATGCTGAATTGCTGATGCTACTCCTCGTTACCATAGTGACAATCCTCCCTCCCTCCAACCGCTGTTGGTGCATGCATGAAGGAATGACCACCACAGCCTAATTGACGAACGACAAAATTGTCAGAAATGACAAAGAGATGACAAACGAAGACCATTTTAAGGATTCATATTTGGGTTAACGATTGTTTGGCAAAATTTTCGGATGAATTTGCTAAAATTTGTGACAACAATGCACGGCGTAATTGCGACACAATGACTGCATGATGACGAAATTGACAAAATAATTGGCTATTAAATCGTCAGCCTCTGATGATGATGATGATGATGATGATGATGATGATGATGATGATGATGATGATGATGATGATGATGATGATGATGATGATGGTGAAGACAAGATAAATCGCGACACAAATGCAAGATATCCGAAGAAATGATTCGGAACGTGAAAGACGTCAACATGACACTGCAGAATGCAGATGTAATTAATTTCCGACGACGAACACCAGAGGGCCACCGCAGCATTCGCGATTCATCTGGACTTTAATTTCGTCTCAGGAAGACTAACGAACCTAACTGACAGCTGAGAATGAGGCTGCCGTTAATTTAGCGCTGGATGCATTTTGTGAAAACCATATATATATATTATATATGTAAATATATGTGTATAGAATAGATGCTAGTCAATTCATTGGCCGCCTTCCTAAAATTAATGTGCTCTCGTCTTCGCCTATAAATTTTGTCTGCTGTTCTTCACTGGCTTCCTGTTTCTCATCGCATCTCCTGCCGACTTAGATGTAGGCCTGCATTTTGTTTGGAGTTGCCTTTTGATTGCGCTCGACCTTGCTTGTCTGTTCAATGTCTCTGATCAGAAGAACTCTTGACACTCTTTTCTTTTCGATTGTCAATACCTCCATCTGGAATGGCCTTCCATTGAATGGCGTTGCGATTGATGCTTCCACTAAATTCGCATGCACGCTTTTTATGGTCCATGAAATCATACTTTATTAGCTGTGACTGCATGGACTGGAAGTCACTTTCTGGGTAGGCCTCTTAAAGAGGTGCTATACAAATTCTCAGAATGAATGAATGACTATATATATATATATGAGTGAGAGAGAGACAGACAGACAGACGGCGGAAGAGTGAGCGAAAGTGAGGAAGGGAGATACAGAGTGAAGGATGGAAAGAGAGTAGTGTAGTCTATGATCTGACCTCAGAGACATACATCGACGACTGCATGGTTCGAGAGTTCATGAGACGGCCAAGGAGTGGCCTCTCCTTCCGGACAACGGCCAATGATTTACTGGGACCGGAAGCGAAGGCCATCGTTCATCGGCAAGACCTCGACATCCACTGGCGCCATGCTCTCGCTCATTCCCCCTTTTCGGAGCAGCAGCAGCAGCAGCCTCATCCTCCTCCTGCTCACCATCAAACGCCACTGGCTGCTCTGCGCTATCTCATCAGCCGCTGTCGTGCCAATGCCACGCAGGATGTCATTGCTGCTGCTGCTGCTGCTGTTGCTGAAACAGTCTCTGCCTCTTTCTTGCGACATCGATCACCGTTTAAAAAAAGTGTAGGCCAAATCGAAACGCCATGGTAACCGGAGAATGCCGCCCTTCAACTGTCTCCCTGGCTTCAACTGTCTTCCTGTCATTCGATATACGTTGAGCACAGCGTATACGTCGTCATGTGTCCAACGCGAATGCTGCAAGCCAAAGAAACCTAATGGTCTTCGACTGTCGCTGCCTACATGCATCGCTGCTGCTGCTGCTGCTGCTGTTGTCGTTGCTGCTGCTGCTGCAGGTATAGTAGTGCCATGACAGACTTCGTCTTGTTAGAGATGACAGACGTCATGCGGAAGACATCTCGGATTCTATCGCTGTAGGCTACACAATGTAAGTACATATCGACCGATACATGTGTGCGTCTTTTCTTCAAATCAGAAACATGAGTATACTTTCTCAATGCGCGATGTGATG
The DNA here is from genome assembly GCA_945859605.1 of Lumbricus rubellus. Classification (NCBI taxonomy): domain Eukaryota; kingdom Metazoa; phylum Annelida; class Clitellata; order Crassiclitellata; family Lumbricidae; genus Lumbricus; species Lumbricus rubellus. Next base: position 32,525,035 of record OX243813.1, read on the forward strand.
ATGATGATGATGATGGTGATGATGATGATGCTGATGATGATGACTATGATGATGCAAATAATAGTAATAGTTGGCCTAAGCACAAAGGTATGGTTTACCGAATAAATAAATCCTACTTCCTTAGTATTTAAAGTAATCACTATAATATTTTGGCAAGTTTGTCTGTGTAAAGTAACAACTCGGCTACGTCACAACGATTATTGCATTGAAACATAGGTGTAACTAATTGTGACGTACTTTTCCAATCCGCATATTTAGTGATTGAACGGCCTTAAGTGATGAGGCTCTTAACGTTATATTGTGTTCGCCGTTTGTATGCATGCACACATGCACAGTCATTTACATGCATGTATAGCATGCGTTGGCAATCTCAATAATAATAATAATTATTGTGACAGCAGCAGTGATTAGGTATACTATTCGAAGCAGAGCATGGTCATTGGTCACCTCAGCCACAGCAATAGTGCAGAAGTTTCTTCGTCGCTAAAACAAAAGTAGGCCTAAGTGTGCTTGACCAAATACTAGGCTATGTTGTTGAGGCCTGCAGTGCACGGATCATTTGATGCACTCTTTCGACAAGTCGGGTTTTTCGATTCGTTTGCGCATTACCGCATTTATTTTAAACTCTATTTTGCGTTGGCCCTATAATCCTACATGTAGCCTAGATAGACGCCCTATATACGTATACGCGTTGTATAGGCCTACTCGATAGTTTCCGCTATTCCTCGTCGCCTCGCTATTCGTCTAATTATTCGTTAAAATGTTTTATTAAATGGTTTACGTTCGCTGCTTTGCATAGGGGCCCTTCGTGAGTTTTGATGCTCTGTAATTAATACGCCTGTAGCCTTTACGCAGTGTTTAATCTAGACGTCTGGGTGAAGTTCCCCCCCCCCAACTTCATGAAGGACATTTCCCATCCCAGAAAATATGAACAGATGCTTTTTGCAAGTAGCCTAAAGCAAAGACTCAGGAGTTATCCACTTGTAGAATTAAGAAATAGGAGATAAAATCAGATCATCAGAAACCTCAGATTGTGAGTTTAATATACCACGAGTTGTACTTAAAGGCTAAAAAGTCATCATAAAAAGGGAGAGATAACAAGAGTTAAAAAACCCTTAACTGATCAGTGCCACGAGCCTCAGCAGCTGGCCGTCCGCCAAACCGTGGTTTGTCCTCCCTCCCCCAACAAAAACCTTGATTTTCCCACCCCAACGTAGTGGTACTTGATTAAACACTGTCTTTAAGTGCCATGGATATGATTTGAACTTACAATGGTTTTAGGCTCTTAGCACTTCATACACCTGTAGTAGCATATTTATATCAATGTATATCATGCTACAGCAAGAACCTGAACTCTGAAGATATAAATCAATAGACATATGCCGCCAATATACATGTATAATTAATCAATCAATAAACATAATGTTCCTGCAGCGATGCATATAATATGTCTATAGGTACACTGATGCTCATGATGACGCATTCCCTGTACTGTTCTTCTTCGTCAGGCTCCGTATATTAAGCTCCTCAATTATTCATAAAGCTCATCAATTATTCATTAAGCTCATCAATTATTCATTATAAGTTCATCAATTATTCATCAAAGCTCATCAATAATTCATCCAAGCAGAATAATTTAGTTTTCTCCGCATCGTTGTCATGCGAAAAATATGCTCATCACTGCATAATATTATACAAGTGCTCTCGGCATCCGCATCAGTTGCAGCAGCAGCAGCAGCAGTAGGAGCGGTGGTGGTCATGGCCACCGGTTGCTGTCCATCATCTCAAGATGGTTATTGTCATCAATATGTCAAACGCACGGACGAACACTAGAGTGCTTTATATATAAGGAATTGAAAGAAACTGTAAAAAAGCTGAGAGACCGTGTTACGTGCCTGAAAATATCTATAGACTGACAAGTCTGCGCCAGACGCGACAACTATAATTATAGGCCAAATATATACATGTATATTAGACTGGTCCAAATTCGCATGTAAAAAAAATTTTCTTTTGGATTTTTGAGGCATGTTGATACATTTGTTCATTTTGATCTAAAAAGGACCTGTGTGAAATTTTAGGCCACCAATGTAATATTTAGGGGTCACTCACGAGCATCAAAGTTGGGGTTTGGGGCTATATATTGATACTCCACACAATCTGCAGTTTGACCTGGGAAAAATTGTAAAACAAGCTTTTTAAACGGTTTCCTTCTCAGAATTTGCTGCTGAATAAAATATCCAAAATCCGATAAAATCTGACCCCAAAATGGGGTTCAAAATATAAGGGTTTTTCGTTCATTTTTACATTGAATATCGGGCTTCTGACTTAATGTGGCTGGAAAGTGATGGTTTCAAGAACAATTTTCATAAATTTGTTGGTTGTCCCTCTCAGAACATTGATAAGTAGGCCTATACTTAAACAGACCTACCCTTAGGAGACTCGAAGGGAGCATTGGGGCACGTGCCCCCATGATGTTCTATAAATTGAGCTGGTTTCAACACTGAACCGCAGCATAATTTTTGACAGGCTTTCTAGTCACATCCTATCTGCAGTCCAATACTGTATGGCCAAACGTCTATTTCTTAAAACTCACTCTGGCATGCCAGGGTTGACAGGCGAACCATTATAACGTCAATCTGAGAGATTCCTTCATCCACAAAGTCAAGAAAGAAGCTTATGTCCTCTTAGTTCCACTCTGGAATGGTAAGGTAACTGTAGCAGACCTTACAGGAGAAAGAAGAGGGCGCATAGGTTGGTCCAGGGTGTGAATTACTGGGCGTTTCAGCTCCCAGTCTTTCTTAGAGCCCCAATGCCCCATAGTAAAGTATGTTTTTCACACCCCCAATTCCAAGTGGGTAATGGTTCAACCTCCAGTTATTTTTCCACAATTCTCGCAATTCTCAAGTTGACCTTTTGTCAATAATTGCCCAAATATCAAATTCGATGAGTTCATTGCTATGCCAAAACTTCCATCGGGTAGCCTATATACTGGAGCTGCCATGACCATTGACCAACATCGCTGTCAAGATCATTGAAGAATGGACATTGGAAAAAACCTATTGAAGCTCTGTTATTTTACTCTACTGCTTACAACACTGGCATGGGATCCATTAAGGATGTTAATAACTGTTCAGTGTTACATTGTGTTGACCTCTGTTGCATTTAACTTGTACACACATCTCGCAACAGAGTCTATATTGGATACAGTCTTCACAGTTGTGATGGACTCATCTTCTGGATCCGATATCCAGCTATTCAAACATTTATCACCAACAGTGGTCTTTCATCATAACAGTCCGCTAGTCCATGCATTGCAGGCTCTAAAATAGCTGACTGCCGGAAGTGCCTAGATAATAAAGTTCATTTAGCCCTACGTATATTCAAACTCGTGATGTTTTGTGAGCAAATGAAACCAGCCAGGATCGGGGGAGCTATTCTCGATCTGAGAAGTGGGTGTTTTCATTGTCCTCATCTAATCTATTACATGTACCTGCAGGGTAGTGGCTCCAAGAGCTTGTGATGCTGCTATGAATGACTGGGCTCTCCTGGATGACCAACACAACGCTGTAAATGAGAAGTTCACCAAGGCGGCATTTACTACTTTCATGCTTCATTGAGGAATTGACCTTGCTGGGTTCTTATTTTTCTCCAAGAAGTAGTTAATGAATAAGAAAAGAGATAATCAAGACACAAGTAAAGAAGAAGAACCTAGACTGCAAGAGGTAGGTTCATAAGGAAAACAAGGAGAGGAAATAACAGAGAGCCGGAGGTTTATGAAATCTCTTTGTATTAAGGAGACGTTGTTGGATATTCCTCCTAAGTAGGCCTACAGACCAAGTCGTGAATGATGGGATAGAGAGATTTCTTAGATTAGTTGCAACAATCAGCACCTTCAATGACTCGCTGACGAAGAACGAAGACACTAAGCTTTACCCCAGGTGGCGGAGCTTCATCGTAATCTTCATGGTCAAATTCGACTTTCTGAACCGTCAATGTGACATGCTGACAGCATTCTTAGATATTTTTTTTATTAGACACTGGAAGTCAATTAAACACTAATTGCAGCTGCTTTTCATGCTGGCAATTCAATAATATTGCTAACAGCTAAAATGGAATGCTCAATGCTCGTTGACTGAAGGCCTGCCAGTTATATTGCACCGTTTACAATGTAGTAAGCATACTAAAACTTTGACAGCATTGAGGGACCTGAAGATGGAGCCACAGTGGTTTAATATTTTGCACTGTAGGTTTCTTGCACCAGATGTACAGAAAAAACAACATGCCTTTCAAATATTTCAATGTTCATTTTTTTGGACCAGTCTAATGTATATTTATATATAATTATATATATATGTATATATATATATGCTCATAGGAATGTCAACCACTGTACAGTACATTCGCAATAATAATATGTCCAGGCGAGCTGCCTTGGAAGACTCAAGGCATTAACTTGGTAAACGTCGATTATTTACGACAAGCCTTGAAACATGACGCCGCTCAGATGTTGATTAGCAAGAGAAACTACAAAACGCGGTTGAGTGCAAGTAGTATACATACAGCCATAGGCGTAGGGGAGATTTCAGAGTTGGGGGGGGGGGCAAAAATGAGACTTTTGCCCGAATTTTGTTTAAAAATTCCTGTTACTTTTGCCCGAAAATTCTGACGACCTTTTTTTAGTCATCCGGCCGAAATCTTCTGAAATTTTCCGTTACTTTTTGCCCGAAAGGTCTGGACGTTTTTTTTTGTTCGAGCAATTCTGATTTTTCAGGCAAGATGACCCGGAAAAATAAAACAATTTAAAACAAATTAAAACTTTTTTTATTTTTACGTGTCTGCTTGCCCGAAAAATCAGACTGGCCCGAAATTTGGGGGGCATTTGCCCCCTCTGGACCCCCGTTTTTTACGTCTATGCATACAGCCTTGGAAATAATTTTTCGGTCAACTCTAATATTGTTTTTTCCATATATTTATATATATATATATTCATATATGTAGCGGACTGCTTAGCCTTAGAGACTATAAATAATGGCAACAACGGACCGGATCATAATCAAATTTGTACCAGTATAACTTATCTTTCATTTGACATACTCGTATGCTTGCAATGACAAAATATTATAAAGAAATATGAAGCCGTTACTGAGACAACGCATTTTGAAAATGGTAAACAAACTTTCGTGTCACCCTATATATATATCTTATAAGAATGCACTAAGTATCTTAGTGATTGTAGAAACATAACGTAGGCTAGCCTACACTCCTCTGGAAACTAATAAACCACTGAAAGAGTGCATGTGTACGCCATTCTCAAATAATGCTGTGAGCAAACATAGGGAAAATCACATTTGCAATTGGTATAAAATTACAGTAGAGCGGGCTGATGGAAAATTATTCAATTGGTGATAGGCCTACAAGCATGAAATTTGGTACATACCACGCTATATAGTTTGGGCCATTGCAGATTTGCTCTCTGGCCCCAATGGCAGCCATTTTCCAAAATGGCCGACCGATGTACAGATGAATAAATATCTCAGATTCTATTTAGCTTAAAAGCGTCATCATTATATTAAATGATGTCATAATAATAATATTAACCTCATTTCGTTTGTGTAGATGTTGTGATGCATATGATATTACTGGAGATGCCCTGCAGATGCAGAGGACTTAAAAATGGACCAGACATGTATGGCTATATTATATATATTACATATAAATATATATCATTAAAACTCTTCGTGAGTTCTGTTGCAGTCCTTGCATGCAGCAGCTAACTGCAGCGCCTGCCTTGTTTGCCTGTCACGGCGTTTTTTTCAGAGTCCATCGTCATCGCCGTCGCCGTCGCCGGAGAGGGCCATTAATCGTGGGGATGAAGATCCAAAGTATTTCATTATCGTCATTGAAAGCCCAGTTCTTCGTCGGTAGGTTGGAGGGGGGGTGCTCCCTTCGCCCACGGCCGACGGCGTCGATTGATGGATGTGACGGACGTGAGCGAACACCCCCCGTCCCTGAATGGCTCAGTCCTTCAGTTTATATCCAGCGGAGTTGTCCGTGCACTGCAGGACGAACAAACGTACTAGTGTGCGTATTATACGTGGGAACGTTGTAACGTAAAGCGAAACGAGGAAAATAATTATTAGGATGCAGTGCTTATAGTAATGAGGTCGAAGAAAGGAGTTGCAGTGACCTATATGCGACCAGTATGCTTAAGTATACTTAAGTCACAACTCAAGCCAGCTTTACTTGAGATGGCATATGGCCTTCACAATAATATGTCTCGTCCTTGTCTCTCGTCTCTCTCCTTGCCCCACTTGTTATCATCCGTCTTAGTCGCCCACTCTTTTCACGTGCATGCTTCTTCCATCAATTTCACTCGATCCTATATTATCCTAACTTGTCTCATTTTGGTTTTTCTCTTGCAAGATGCCAATCATTGTTTAATTTCATTGTCTGCAACATCAAATTCAGTTGGTCTCAGTGAACGTCAATTTTTGCAAACAATTTTTCAATTAAATTAAGGTGTTCTGTATTATAGATCTGTTTTGTTTCTTGCAGCTTACGATGTGCTGAACTCTGAACTTACCATCTCGTACAAGAAGAAACTGGAGTTTGGCCATGCCTCGGTTTCATTCAATCAGTCAACGAAGAATTATTCCATTTCGATAATTAATCAAAACACGTAGAAATCATGGCGTCACCCGCGTACAGTGGTCTGAAAAAATCTGACTTGTGCTTAGTTATTAATTTAAGTAAATATACAAATTTGTCTGATTTTGATCGCAACGCCAACAACAGCTTGGATGGAGACGAAGATCATGATGACGTCACTTTCACGATGACGTTATCGTTTTGCATCGATCATATATCACATAGGATTGCCATGGTAACTTATTAGCGTTATACATGGCCGACATTGCATCACCACAGCTTGATGACGTCAACACATGGCCATTATGACGTCACTGCATTATGACGACAGCATAGAGATACTGTCATCACAGCGCGCTCCCATTTCACAGGTGACGACGATGGGCGACGTCGGGCAGGGCCTGATGGCGGCCACCAACGCCTCCGCCTCCACCGCCGCCCCTCCGTCGGTCTCAACCGCCGCTGGCCGGCAGACGACGGCCCCCCGACGGAAGGAGACGCGGTTCAATCGGCCGGCGACGGCGGACTTCAAAGCGGTGGGCAGCAGCAGCGGTGGGTCGTCGTCGTCAAAGGCGATGCTGACGGACTCGAAATCGATGAAGGAGAAGCGAATCAAGACTTGTGTGATGGCGGTTGCAACGTTCATGATCGTTGCCAGCATGGTGCTCGTCGGAGCTTCACTCTCCATGTCAGACCATATCGACGAAATGGGTTAGTTATATAGTATACGGCAAAATTATAGTATCGGGGACTAAGATCCTGCGTGGTCGAGTGGGTTGTAGGCTTGTAGCCCGCTCGCCGCGCCGGCGGCCCGGGTTCAATTCCCGGTCGGATCTTTACAGCGGGTGGCTCGGTCGCAATATAAACGTGGAGTGTGAGGTTGTTCTCTGCCTCCGACACTAATCATCTTCGATATGAAACAGTGTCGTTAAGCCCTGAACATTTCAGTATCGGGGACCAAATGACGACACTAACCCTAATCATAAGCCTAACCGACCATCACGACGCCTAACTTGACACTATATGACCGACCTTCACGACGTCTATTATGGCTGCTCATCTGCATGTTTACGTCGTATGCTGGTTAGGTAAGGAAAGAGAGGGTGGATTCATGATGTTACAGGAGGTAGATCTATTGTTGTGATCTAAGGTATATGATAATGTATACGATTATGAAACGAAAATAAACCCCCCCTTTAATCAGGCATGTTGAAAAATTTCTGTTTTCTGCCTATATACATGTATCTGCCGGAGGAAAACCAATCTTCGTGCAGAAGAGAGCCGCGTGGGGCGCGGTTGTATAAGGGTATATATGTTTGTTGCCTTGGAGCCGAAAGGTTGCGCGTTCGAATCCACCTGCATGAAGCCGCCGCATAGCGACCTTGGGCAAGTCCTTCACTTGCAATGCTCACGCGCTTTGGCGTGAAATTCCGACATATTATAGTGTCCGCGCTGTGGTCAAGAGCGCCTTTGAGTTGTCATTTTGAAGTGACGCTACAACAATTGCTCATACATAGGCCTACATATACATACATGATTATTCTTGTGTTTACTATATTTTATGTCATCGGTTGATATACCTCAGGCACAAGAGATACGATGAAATTTAGACCGCGATTATTAATAATAATTAGTCGCTGAATTGCTATTGTCTGGCTCCTGCTGCTGGGATCGTATTAGGAATTTAGGATGCAGCTGTCGTTCTTGCATTGCTGACATATTCTGAAATTGCCGAAAATTTTAGCCATCTTCACCTCCATGCATAAATAGGCGTATACATCATTCTGCTGGCGCATTGCTTATAGTATACGAGCGTTACGGTGCATATAAACAAGAGTGGCATCTCACACATGATTCGTGGTTAATTTCGAGCACCCAATGGATTCCTCTGTTAGTCTTCTTAGCCCCATTATACTGCTGCAGGGTTCAGAAGATAGAGACTGTAGCTGCATAAAAATCAATATGCACTGCAGAGGCCAAATATCAACGCAGACACAAAGACTGATGCCAGGCTCGCCAGCAGGTAGAAACTAGAAAACCCTTGACGTCACGAGACCGCTCACTGCTGTGCCAGCCGACCGCCCATCCGTCAGTCAGTCCTTCCGTCAGTCCTTCCGTCCGTCCGTCCGTCCGTCCGTCCGTCCGTCCGTCCGTCCGTCCGTCCGTCCGTCCGTCAGTCAGTCAGTCCTTCCGTCCGTCCGTCCTTCCTTCCGTCCTTCCGTCCGTCCGTCCTTCCTTCCGTGCGTCTTTCCGTCCTTCCGTCCGTCTGTCAGTCATCTCCTTGCACTGACCTGTGTCCAGTGGCGAAGTAAATTGTCACAGACATTCATTTCATACAGGCATCAATCGTGAATCGTCGCTAAAAGCATATTTCAGACTCTGCAATCTCAAAACTCTTAGCCTATCCATCGTTATTTAGATCTAAACAAGAACAAAAAGATTGAATTGTTGACGTACTAATTGATAAATAGCTCAACGAGAGACAATGTCGGCTACGATGCTATCCGCGTACCAGGTACCCCTAAGATTGAGTGATTCTGGTTCAGCATGTATATGCAGTCTCTTGACTCTCTTCCGTAGTAATTGATTAATCCTGCAATTCGAACCTTTCTCAGAAGAAGAAGGTATAGCTTCAGCCTTCATCAAAAGTCACTCAGCCGTCACCTGACCTTAATTTCCCTGCAGCTGTATACAGGATGGGCCAAAAATACCTCCTATGTTTTTTGCCAATATCTTGGCCAGAAGTAAGGATTTCGAAATGAAATTTTACAGTCTTAAAGGCAATTCATTGTGTGATTCTGTCGTGATGCCAATGATGAGGGCTTAAGAGGCAGGTTCCCGGCACCTTTAATTTGGTGCCGCACAACGAACCCAAGATGCATGAAACACTGAATATAGCAACCAGCAGCTTTTGAACATTGTAACATAATTATGTCAGTATGCCATGCAACGGGGCAGACATGTGCATCACTCAAGCAGGTGCGCTGGTAGACCTGCAGTATAAGTAAGACTAGAGATCGCAACTAGTCACAAGTCACAACTAGTGATAATTTGAAATCATCGTAAAAAATTGCAAAATTGTTTAAAAAAATGAAATTGCCGTAACAGATTTTAAATGCAAGCACGAGGCTAACCAGACATGCAAGCTGCGTTGGATTTCCAGTCGATTTTAGTATACACTCAATGTTAAGTATTTGTAAACATCATTAGCATGAACGGTGATCCTCCAACACGCATTCCACAGCTTGCATGCATGTCACGGTGAATGTGGGAAGTGATGCAATGTAGCCTACGGGAATTGCAGAATCACCAGTTATAATAATTGCTTTGGGATTTTATAGCCTGTAAATTGTCACAGTGACCTCTTATAATAATTACATTGTGACATCATAGAAGTCATATAGCCATAGCAACCACTTATAATTATTGCACTATGATTTCATAGAGACTAAATAGCCACAGTAACCTCTTATAATTAATAATGCTTTGTGATTTCATAAAGCTATAAATTTGCACAGTGACCTCTAATAATAATTGCATTGTGACATCATAGAAGTCATATTGCCATAGTAACCACATTTCATAGAGACTACAGATAGTTATAGATAGTAACCTCATATAATAATTGCATGACTTCATAGAAGTCACATTGCCATAGTAACCACTTATATTAATAATTGCTTTATAGTATCATCGAGGTATGACTTCATAGAAGAGTATAAGTACATTAAAAAGTACATTTATAAAGTTCGCTCCTCTTCGAACAGCAACTGCTGGAAAATACTTTGTTCCTGGTACCGTCTTTTCTTCAGTTCTTTCACATTTGCTCGTCCCTTCATCTGGGACTCTCTGCCTCCTCATGTTCTTAACTCTCTTAGAGAGATTGTCTTCCGCTCTAAACTAAAAGCTTGTCCTTTTCTGTCTACCTATAATATAATAGTTCTTAATGGTTTGCCGAACTTCAATGTGCACTTTCTCTGAGCTTTGCAAAGAGGACATTATAAAATTACAGTTGTATGGTATTGCATTGTGTTGTATTGTATTGTATTAAATAATTAAGAGGTTTTGTTGTTTGCAACGTGCAATTTTCAAGCGTCGATTTTTGTCAATAACGTCTTTGAAGTTGAAGTTTAATAATGATTATATTAAAATAAGATAAGAATGTTCTTTAATAGACCATGCATTCATGCAATTGCTATCCGCATTTCGGTGTACATACATGGTATAATAAAGGCACAATCGTCTATAGAGCCAATCAATAGTAAAATGTTTTTAAAATAGCACACAAAACCCTAAATCTATTATAAATATGTTCATATAATGACCAACTATTTATACTGCACTTTTGTCTACATGGCATGACATTTAGACAAGATATAGCATCCTCTTTAAAAACGATTTTCTGGTTAGGCTAAGATAACGTCGCGTTGCGTCAAGGGCGGATACAGAAATTTTGGACGGGGGGGGCCAAAAATCTTGGTGTTGGGTCCGGGAAAAATTTTAGGCCTTGGGTCTGGAAGATTTTTCTTTCGTATCCGCCAAAAAAGTTGACGACCTTTTTTTTTTTTTTTTTTTTTTTAGTCATCTGGCAAATTTTTCCGGAAAATCATACCATTTCATCCGCCAAAAAAGTTGACGACCTTTTTTTTTTTTTTTTTTTTTTTTTAGTCATCCGGCTAAATTTTCGGGAAATTCATACCATTTCAGCAGCCACTGAAACCAAATGGGGGGGGGGGGCCACGATACATGGGATTTCTAAATGGGGGGGGCCATGGCCGGATTGGCCCCCCCTGGATCCGCCCCTGCGTTGCGTTGTAAAAGTGACTGAACAGTCAGTGCAGCTTTTTTGGCTATATAGGCTATAGCTACATGCTAGGCTGTACCTGTTAGTGTGAAACCAAAGCTTAAATTATTTAGTCATATATAGAGGTCATAAAAGACATAATATTTTTTTATTGTCGTAAGTTAAAATACACTGGACATTCTCTTGACTGTCAAAATAAGTTAATGTGCCGGTGTAACCTATAGAGAACGTTTCTGGTGCCGTATTAGATTCACATTATAAAGTAAATCCAACTTGCTGACACGAACTAATGTAATAGATAGACTAAACGCATAGGCTTTAGGCCTATAGTCGCTTTTAGGTTGATGTGTAGCCTACGATTTCCAGAATACTTTTATATCAGATGAAAATAACTCGACTATTTAACGAACTATATATATATATATATATATATATATACATGTACGACCTCAATTAGGGCCTATATCTATCTATGTGATTTATATAGCGCCCCTTCAAGGACCCTACTCAGAGGCGCTCCCGACCCAGAAAAAGTCTTAAGCAATCTATCTATATGTCGAAAGGTGTAAACTGGAAGGGTCATCAGGTCACAGAGAGACAGGACATGAGAAAAGCCGAGTGTATGACCTGATGAGGTCGAAGGACAAAAAGGTTGACAGAAACATCAATGCAAATGGATTAAGTCGAAAATCGTGACTGCTATCGAGATATGATATAATATTATAGTATAGACAAAGCAGAAAAGACACACGCTCTCTCAGTCTATGTCTCTGTCTGTCTGTCTCCATCTTTCTGTCTGTGTCTGTTTGTCTGTCTGTCTATCTGGCTGTCTATCTGCCCATCCATCTCTCTCTCTCTTTCTCTCTCTCTCCTTCTCTCTCTCTCTCTGTCTCTCTCTGTCTATCTCTCTGTCTCTCCTTCTCTCTCCTTCTCTCTGTCTCTCTCTGTCTGTCTGTCTCTCTCACTCTCACTCTCTGTATCTGACACAAAACCCTGTATAATTATGCCGGGTTGAAAGCAGCGCAAAAATCGGCCGTCGTAGTATATGGAGCACACCTACAACTACTTCGGTCACTGCAGGCTTGAAATATAAGATCAATAGACCATCCATGCACCGCTGCTGCTACCTAAATGTACCTACCATCCACCGTCCACCAGTCCGTCCTTCTTTCCGTCCTTCATTCCGTCCGTCCGTCCGTCCATCCGTCCACTCGCGTCTCATTGACCAATGCTGTGGCGCCATTACTTTGCGCTGCACATTCATTTATTATTGAGACGACGTCTTGCGACAAGGACTGATCACATGTCGCCAGGATGTATATACAGGGTGGGCCAAAAGTATTTGTTCAACTTTGAAGGCCTATAACTTAGGCAGTTTAGCAAGTAAGTGTATGCTTAATGCATCAAATTAAAGGTCGTTATATCAGCTATAAGTCCGACAAATTTCATTACGGTAGCTTGCACTACGCGCCATATAATTATTGTGTACCGCACCTACCTTGTTTTATGACGTAAACAATAATTTCATCATTGCGCCGTTAACAGAAGATGACAGATTTGAAAGCCTATAACTTAGGCAGTTTAGCAAGCAAGTGTATGCTTAATGTATCAAATTAAAGGTCGTTATATCAGCTACAACTGGTCAAAAATTTACATTTTTAGCTTTAATAATAATTGCGTAAAACTACTGTACTGAATGTGTATCAGTTTACAATGATTTTAATTCGTCTATCTTGCAAAACACAATACTTGGAAAATTAGTCTTTGCAAGTTTGCATTATTGATAGCCATTAAGAAATCCAAGAATTATTTAGTCAAATAGGCCTAAATACTCAATGTGTCTTCCACAAGCTCGAATGACTGCATGAATGCGACGTGCCCATTGATCTATGGCTCCATTGGTGAGTTCCTGGCTGATCTCAGTCCAGCAACGAGTGATGACGCGCTTCAGATGCTCGACGTTTACTATCCGTTCACAATAAACCCGTTGCTGCAAAGCACCTCAGATTGAGTAATCAACGGGGTTTAAGTCAGGGCTATTAGGCGGCCAGTTATGTGGTTCGATGAACTCAAAAACGTTCGCGTTAAAAAAAACTCCACGGTATGACGAGCGATGTTGTCAGCGGTACGTGCCGAACGAGGACGGCCAGTAACAGGTTTACGTTTAGAACTTGCACTCGCGTCAATTTGTCTAATTAATCGGTTGAGATTGTTTTCACTCCAGTTTCTAGCAGGAAATTCATTCATCATTTGATATGCATTTTAATTTTTTTCAATCTTAAGATTCGAATTAAAGTCCTGCCATCTTCTGTTAACGGCGCAATGGTGAAATTATTGTTTACGTCATAAAACAAGATAGGTGCGGTACACAATAATTATATGGCGCGTAGTGCAAGCTACCGTAATGAAATTTGTCGGACTTATAGCTGATATAACGACCTTTAATTTGATGCATTAAGCATACACTTACTTGCTAAACTGCCTAAGTTATAGGCCTTCAAAGTTGAACAAATACTTTTGGCCCACCCTGTATATAGGTCTATATATATATATATATTTATATATATATATGCATACATATATGCATAGTCATACATTATAATATATATATATACAATATTTCTGTTATGACCACAAATCTACCATATGCATAAATGTCTATAATGAAGGTCACATATATCCACATATAGTATATTATAAAAATATATAATTATATGATATTTACTACCGACGGAATGACACGGGGGTCAGAAAGATGTAAGGACAGAGTATATATATATACATGTATATATAATATGTAGTATATATCCAGAAGCCATGAATTGCAGAGACCTTCAGAGAGTCTTTTGTTATATAATTATATAGACTGCTGGAGACAGAGCGGAAGGAAAGGTAAAAGAAGAAGATGAAAAGGAGAGCGAATAAAAATGTTAGCATTTCCGGTCGATCTTTCGTCGATAATAATGAACCGTCGATGTGATCATTTTATAATGGAGTTCATTATAGTGCATGCAGCATGTGTCAGTGCATGTGTCAGTGCATGTGTCAGTGGAACATGCGACCTTCTAACATCCTTTATCCGTGGAGGCGAGTTGAACTTTTTGACCTTTCAATTTATGGCCAAACAGACTGACGACAAAGACAACAATATAAGGCGCGAAATAGGCTGCGGTTAAAAAACGAAAGCGAATAGCCTACGCAATTCTTTCTGTCACCGGAATAATGAGAGGCAACTAAATTATATATGAAAATGCCGAAGATAACTAGCACACTGTGGATCAGAATCAGATGGTATACAGACTATATAGACTGTCTTTCTTGTTGCTTGCATACCGTGTACCTATACTTGTGCACAGGACGGTCAAACGCACTCGTGCATATGTGCGTATACAATGTACAACTATACATGGGTCATATAGTAACGTAAAGCGAAACGAGGAATAGCCTATATATATAATATACATAACTATATATATAATTTATATATAGTTATATATAATTAATATATATGAGGCTGCAGTGCTTAGTGATGAAGTCAATCAAAGGAATAGGCTAGCACCGATCTCTGCGACCAGTTTACTTACATACATGTAGCCTATAAGTCACTTGCAACTCCATGTAGCATTTCTGCATCTGGATATAGAAATAATTGTAGTTATAATTATGCCGTCATAGTCGCATGTACCTCCGTTTGCCTGTTTGTCAGTTGGTTGCCTGCATAGCTAGATGACTGCCTGCGTAGCTGTACAGTGGCGGCGCCAGGATTTAAAGTGGGGGGGGCTGAAGTTGGTCCTGGAATTTTCCCTTTTTCATTCGCCAAATTTTCTCACGGCCTTTTTTAGTCATTTAGTCTGAAGCTCAAGAAAAAAATATTCCATTTTCCCCGTCAAAAAATCTGACGACTTTGTTTAGTTGTCCAATGGTTTTGGGCTTTGTTTCTCCCGATTTTGCTCTTTGTCAGGTCAGTACACGCTGTGTACCAATCATACTACCCATGGCTGTAGACGTTTTTCGCATTTTTCCTTGAGGGGCTAAGCGCCATTTAGGAGGTTTAGCCCCCTATTCCTCTGGCGCCGCCACTGTAGCTATAGACAGTGGCGTAGCTACCATGTGTGCAATGTGTGCAAAGCACACGGGCCCACAACCTCCAGGGGCCCACAGAGATTGCTAAATAATTTTTTTTAGTATTACTCGAACCTGATTAGTAATTCGCATTATTTGTGACAAATGTAGTTTTTGTGAACACACTTACATTACCTCTTTACTTTACCGATATGGCAACGGTAGTGACCTAGCTGAATATCCCCCACAACCAGAGTGAGATTTGTCGGAGTTTGAGGTGGTAGTTAATTAAGTCTTCTTGTCACTTTTTCACAACGAAACTCCAATCCTCATACTGCTCTCAACTTCTCTCAGTTCTCACCCCACAATCAGGAAGATTCAAAATTGAGCATGTGTAGATCAGGGTTGTAGGAAATCACGTATATTTACCCCTATTTTGCACTTGCATTGAATATTGCTAAAATTACTTTTAGATAGGCCTACAATCAAAAATATTAAAATATTGATGATCGTGCCTTTTTGATGTGCACATTGCAAATCATGGACGGTGGACCTGAATTCGTAAATGATCGACAATTTCTGCTGAACAAAATGCTAGAAAAAACTCTATTATGGTCTACTAATAATAAGTGGATAAGTATAATAATTATGCTAAGTGATAGATTTCAAATATTGGACTAAGAAATTACCGAAGCTACAGCACTTTAGTTTATCTGTCTCATTCGTGCTGCATTCATGTTTAGGCCTATTCTGTGAGTTGTATTGCATGTGTTAGGTTTAATAGCAAAATGTCATTGATTAGCGTTAGTGATCTTGAACGCATGCAGAGTAAGAATTGCGGAGGGTTGTGGGTTTAACCCCCAGCCTTTCTTTGGACGCAAACATTATTAAGTCAACGTCTGACCCCCGTGTTATTTTTTCTACAATTCTCATGCTGATTGCATGAACACAAAATACTGGCCTAACAAGGTCAATCAGGGCCCATGTGGAACTTCTGCACACGGGCCCATGAAAAGCTAGCTACGCCACTGGCTATAGATGACTGCCTGCATAGCTAGATGACTGCCTGCATAGCTTGACGACTGCCTGCGTAGCTATAAATGACTGTCTGCATATAGCTACATGTAGAATTGTAGATGACTGCTTGCAGCCTTTTGGTTGTCTCCATGCATGGCTGCATGGTTAGCTACATGCTTGCCTATATAGCTGCATCATGTTGGTAGTCTTCGTCTGCCTGACTGGATGTCTGCCTGACTGGATGTCTGCCTGACTGGCTGGATGTCTGCATGTCCTACATGTCCTACATATATATATATATATATATATATATATATATATATATATATATATATATATATATATATATAAAGCACGCTGAATGAAGCATACAATATATAAGTGGTCGGGCCATTGAGTGGTCGATAGATGGATGAAGAACGACAGCTTCTGCTTTTGTCTGCGGTGTCCTATATACGCTTGATGGGTGACTGTAACGGTTGCTAAATCTCTCGTATATATATATAATATAATATAGATATAGATATATAGTATATGTATACAATATATGTGTGTATATGATTATATATGGCATAGATAGACGTCGTTATATTATTGAAAGACTGCAACGTAAACATGAGAAACCTTAGCTGATCAATAATTCTGCCGCAGGTCATCTTCTTTCCTTTCCGTCTTATCGTCATCTATCAGCGATAACGTCATCAGATGACGTCATCTGATGACGATGATGAATGATGCAGGGCTGTCTTTAAGGAATTTTAGAACTGCACAACTCCTTCTTTTCCTTCCCATCCTCCATGGTAAATTACTTCCAATCGGAGGACAATGACCATTTTTGCTAGTTTTAACTGTACAAAAGTGCTTCTACAACTGCACAGATCCATTTAGAGCTGCACATTTTGTGTACAACTGCACGTTGAAAAAGCCCTGGAATGGTCAGTGTCTCCATCCATCATCAGTGTTTCATCATATGGCACCATCATCATCATTATCGCTCCTGCTTCATCGACCACGATTAGGCCAAAGTGAGGCGCACCATTTTTTTACCATATAAATTCAGAATCTTAATCTTTGCAAGAATCACATTGCCGATGAAAGACTGCAATTGCTGCTCCATGCTCCATATACAGCTGCTGCAGCATTTCTGTCAACTTAATTGATTGCCCCATTCGACACTAACACCGGCTGTAGCTGCTATCCGGCGTCGTTTTTCACAGTCACCATGTAACAGATGTCAATTAGATTTAGCAATATCAAAAGCGTCAGAGGAGAGAATCCAAAGGAAATTAAGGACCACAGAAATCTCCTGCTTAATATAGTGATATAGTGCAGAGGAAATGAACTGCGCAGATTTTGCGTGGAACCGAAGCTGACTCAATATTATATTCCATGTAGGCTATACAGCGTGTCTTTTGCTTATTAAAATGGCATTCGCGTCTCAGTCAATTATTGCACTATGTCGTGTCGCTTCTGCAATAAGCCTACTTGCGAGTTGCGATACCAAAGAGGCTCTAAATGTTTATTTTCTAGTTAGGTCTTCTCGTTTAGTTTCACATGCATTGACTCTGCTAGGTGACTGTAATGTCGTGAGGAGCAGTAACCAAACTGTGAGCACTCAGCACATGATCGGAGTTTACCAGGGGCTAGAGGAGCTCAACTTTTCAAGCCCCCACCCAAGAAGGCCCAGATTCAGGTTCGTCACCATGAAAATGGTATCTTTTCCCGGGGTTAGTATCCCCTCAAAACATTTTCACGAACGAAACTTGAATCGAATGAATATCGTCAACTTTATTGTCCAGAAAATAGTATGGTTTTTATGAGATTTCAACTCGTTGACTAAAACAAGGTCATCAACTTTTTGGCAGAGAAAACACTCCAAGTTTTTTAGCCCCCCCCCTAGAATGGAAACCAAACTTCGCCCATGGCTCAGCAGCATGTTGGCGTCGTATGTAGATCTATACACGCGGGAAATTTTTACTTTTTCGGTTTGAAAGTAGAGGCTGCACCCGTGCTCCTAATAATCGAAGCAATTATTGGTATAATTATTCGTTTCTGCATAATTTATATATAACATTCTCGATGTCCTTCGTGCATAAAATGTTAAAAATTTCTGATCGTTTCGTTGTAGTTCGACAAATGAACGGTTTGGGCACCACGACTAAGACAACGACGCATGCAACAACGACAACAACAACGAAGACAATAATAACAACAACAACAACAACAACAACAGCAGCTAGCTCCACGACGACGATACCCTCAGCAGCCCATCACAACGACACGAATGTCCGACATCCGATAAGAAGCGATCCTATGCAAGCGAACATTAGCCGCCAGAGAAATGATCGGCGACCTTAAAGGAACGGAACATCATAGAGCATCAAGGTCGTCGTCGTCCTCCTCCTCCTCATTCTCTTCCTCATTCTCCTGATCCTCCTTCTGCTCCTCATTCTCCTCATCATAATTCTCCTCCTCATTCTCATTCTCCTCCTCCTCATTCTCCTCATCATAATTATCCTCCTCCTTCTCCTCTTCCTCCTATTCTTCAATCTCCTCTTCCTGCTTGCTTCTTCTCCTCATTCTCCTCCTCTTCTTCTTCCTCCTCCTCTTCCTCCTCCTCATTCTCCTCCTTCCCATTCTCGTCATCATAATTCTCCTCCTCTTTCTCCTCTTCTTCCTTCTCCTCTTCCTGCTTGCTCCTTCTCCTCATTCTCCTCCTCCTCTTCTTCCTTCTCCTCATTCACCTGCTCCCCATTCTCCTCATCATAATTTTCCTCCTCCTCTTCCTCCTCTTCTTCA
This sequence comes from Lumbricus rubellus, assembly GCA_945859605.1. NCBI lineage: Eukaryota > Metazoa > Annelida > Clitellata > Crassiclitellata > Lumbricidae > Lumbricus > Lumbricus rubellus. The sequence continues at coordinate 32,544,365 of OX243813.1, forward strand.
TTCTCTTCTTGCTTGCTACTCATTCTCGTCCTCCTTATTTCGTGCTCTGAGAGAAGCAATGACTGAAGACAGTCGCCCCTGCACAGCACAGCACATGCACTCATCGACTCTTCACATTACGTGTGTACGTCGAAGGCACACTCTCGATCGGTGATTAATTATCGAAAGACTTAAATATGAGACTCCTGCTGCAGCAGCAGCTGCTGCATCGTGCATATCGACAGTGCCGCCGATTAAAGTTGTTGTTCGTATGATGTAGGCCAACTATAAAGTAAACTGAAAGTTATCATCATAATCATAATCATCAACGACATCATCGTCATTATCATCTTGAATCGTCAATCATCATCATCAGAAGAGGCGGATTAAAGCATGTTCAAACATGTTCGGTCGATAAAGAGCTCCATCACTTATGCCCTCCCACCCATTCAAAATAGGCCTAAGCAGATTTCAAAGGTTGCTAATTATTTGTTAAGTCTAATCGTTAAATGAGTTTTTTTTAAACGCAAAACAAATTACTCAAAACCACTCAATTTAGTAGACACGAATTTAGCACACGTAGTATCCATTATTATCAGACAGATTCATCTGAAACTTAACCAGAAACTCTATAGTGAGGTCTATTTTTCTTGCTTATTTAAACACTTACTTTCTACCGAGTCTGCTGATTGGAACTCGAGTGCTGTGTGACGCTGCATAAAATGACGCAATTTTGTTGTAGGTGCATGATGGGTTAGCAGAGGTGGGCAGCGTGCGGCTAGCGAGTCTTTTGTCCCTTTTCTAATGGTTTTTATACAGCAAAGATATGTCCTCACAATTAATTTAAAAAGTTTGTTACATGCTTCAGCAACATGTTTATGAGCAAAGCTGATGACGTAACAATGGCGTTTGCAGAACAAAGAGAGATTGTCATAATACATGATTGTGAGGAATGTGTGGTCTATACGGAATTGGCTATTATTCTATAGCAACGTACACTATATTATAATGTTTATATAATGTAAATATACGTATATAACTAATGACGCAACAATAGTGATGTAGATCAAAGAGATGACGTCATAATAACCGGCTGCAGAGTAGGCCTATAGATTATTACAGTTCTAGCACTAACGAAGTCACTGACGATTGACGAAACATAAGTGTTTATAACAAAGAGAAGCCGTCACAATACGATGTTCATAGACTACAGACCAAATTTATAGCGTAGCGTCCATTTTTGCCTAGTCAAAATCAGTGACGTGTAATAACAGTGTTTCAGACGTCACAATTATAGTAGAATGTCGACAGATCAGACAAAGTAGGCCTGTTAATATATCATATTAGATCAAATATGAATACGGGCCCATGCCACATATATTATATTACTTAGGCATATATATATATATATATATATATATATATATATATATATATATATATATATATATATATATGCCTATGCCATATAAGATAAAATACGAATATGCCATATCGGATGATAAAATTAATAGGTTTATGCAGCGGATCGTATCAGGTAAGACACGAATATGTCTACATCAGATTTTCAACTGTGGACAGCGGCGGCGCCAGGATTTTTTTTCTGTACGCACAACTTGCACAAAATAATATTTTTCGCTCAAAAAACAAAAAAGTCGCCCAAAAAGTCGCCGTCGCGACCGCGAGGCAGTTCAAAAGTAGCCCAAAAAGGCGCGAGATCGCAAAGACGAAATTTTCAGTCGCGAGCGCTTTCAAAAGTCGACCAATTCGCGCTTTCCGCGACGACCTGGCAACCCTGGAAGATAGCCTATACCCGAATATAATAATTATAGAAGACGCTCAATGCCAAGATGGCTTTCTATTAGAGTCAGGGCTGAAAGTGGTTTGGAAAAGTTGCCGGGTCTCACTTAGCGGCGGCGCCAGGATTTCAGGTTGGGGGGGGGGGGGGCTGAAGCCCTAAGCCAAATTAGAAAAAATTTCATGAAGCGCCGACGGCGCGAAGCTGCGAGTGCCGAAGGCACGAAGCCCATACCGACTAGAGGGTCTGGGGGAGCGTCGTAAGCGTCGTAAGCTCCCCCAGCGGGGTCTGGGGCGGAGCGCCAGCCGCCAACGCATTTTTAGCTCTGTTGACCTCAACTTGAGCCCTTTTAAGGCTCTTTTGCCAGCTATTTATGAACGATAAAATCACGAAAACTGAAATAAGAGTCGTTTTGCAGAGTCGCAGACTAGCTACCAGTATAAGAATGTCAAAATTTTATTGTAAAAGTAATGGGCTTAGTCTTTACTATAATCACAGAAGTTAAAAGTTTAGGCCTATAACCTAACAAGTTTATAAGTATAGGGGCCTACTATCATTATGGGTAGACCTACTATAAAAAAACCCTAGGGACATGTCATATGTAAGGGATTTTACGGGTAGGCTACAACCAGTGGCGGCGCCAGGATTTCAGGTTTGGGGGCTGAAACCCCAAGCCCTTGCTACTAGAAATGCACGTAGAATGTTTTCCCTAAGGGCGGACGTAGGCTATGCCTAATTTTGCATGCGCTGGAGACCCGAAGCTGCGATTGCCGAATGCACGAAGCTCATACCGACTAGGGGGCATGGGGAAGCGTCGTAAGCTCCCCCAGCGGGGTCTGGGGCTCCGCCCCAGAAACCAGCGCGTTTTTCGCTGTTGACATCGACAGGAGCACGTTTCAGGCTCTAAAGTCATGAAAAATGTTTGAATTTCCACAATGCAATAATAGCATTTTGGGCTGTCATTTTTACTAAATAGCTCATCATTTCAATGCTGAAAGTTGTGGATTATGACTTTAAAAGTGTCCACTTGTATGCCATTGTTTAATTTTTTGTATATCAGCACTCAGTGTTTAATCTAGACGTCTCTGGGGGGGGGGAAGTTCCCCCCCCAAGATTGACATTTCCCTCCCCCAGAAAAATTTGACAAAATGATATTAGTTTTTTTACTGTTTTCATCATTGTTTTACATGAAGTGCTATAATATATCGTGATATTATTTACTATTATATGATTATAACGACATTATTTACTAATATAATATATGATACTATCATGTTGCAATGAGTAGGCTATAACTTACTGTATATGTTAGTATAAACACTATTTTTTGCCTAACTAAAAACAGAGATGACATCACTCCAGAAACATTTGGCAAAATGATAATAGTTTTTAGCTGTTGCTCACATCATCACATTACATTAACTGTTACAATATAAAATACCGTAATATTATTTACTATTATATGGTTATGGTAATTATTTACTATTACACAATCCTGCTAAAATGAGTGTTAAGATGACACCTTAAAATGTTGCCATTGCAATGTGGAAATTCAAAAAATTTCTGATAAGGCTATGAACAAAATTTAATACAGGTATTTTGTTAAAATGACACCTTAAAATGCTGGTATTGAAATGTGGAAATTCAAAAGGTTTCTGATGAGGCTCTGAAAAAGTACAGGTATTTTGTTAAGATGACACCTTAAAATGCTACCATTGCAATGTGGAAATTCAAAAAGTTTCTGATGAGGCTCTGAAAAAGTACAGGTATTTTGTTAAGATGACACCTTAAAATGCTACCATTGCAATGTGGAAATTCAAAAAGTTTCTGATAAGGCTATGAACAAATACAGGTATTTTGTTAAAATGACACCTTAAAATGCTTATTGAAATGTGGAAATTCAAAAGGTTTCTGATGAGGCTCTGAAAAAGTACAGGTATTTTGTTAAGATGACACCTTAAATGCTACCATTGCAATGTGGAAATTCAAAAAGTTTCTGATGGGGAGGGGCACATCCCCTTCCCATACCCCTCCCCTTAAGGGTCTCGGCGCTACGCGCCTCACGAGCGTCCTTCGGACGCTCGATTATCTCCCCCCCCAGAAACCTCAATTCCCCCCCAGCGGAGGGGGACTAGATTAAACACTGATCAGCACTAGTCTTTACTGGTAACATTACTCTCACTTGGGCGGACGAGCGCACTAGGGCTGTACTGCAGAAATTTCTGACGACCGCCATCGGAAAAAGTTGATGACTTTTTTTAGTCATCCGCCAAAATCTTCGGGAAATTTCCTCAATCTTCCCGTCGGAAAAGTCGATGACCTTCTTTTTTTAGTCAGTTGCTTCGAAATACGCCCAAATAGACGCATGTGCCCTAAAAATCCTAAAATTTTTACATAGTTTCGGCACCTGACGACCTTTTGTGCGAACCGGCTGAGACCCGGCAACAGCAGGTCTCCAAAATCGATGCCGCTGTAAAGGTTTCAAATTACCCCCTCCTAAACATTACCCCCCGGTAACTTGAAACCGGTTTTAGATTACCCCCTGGAAACTAGATTTGCATCAATCATCGTATTTATTCCACTAAAAAAATCAGAAAAATCATCCCGTTTCTTGTTTTGGTCTGTATATTTTCATCCCTCATCCCACTTCGTGGTTTGTTATCAATATTTTAATCGGGAAAAAATAATAGCCTCGAAGCCATTTCTCCATGTAATTTCAGCGGCGATTTAGTATTTTAGTTACAGATGAAAATGTTGATAACAAACCACGAAGTGGGATGAGGGATGAAAATATACAGACCCTAACATGAAGCGGGATGATTTTCTGATATTTTTAGTGCAATAAATGCGATGATTGATGCAAATTACAGTTTTCAGGGGGGTAATGTTTAGGAGGGGGTAATTTGAAACCTTTACACCGGGTCTGAGACTCGGAGAGACCCGGCTCACTTTCAGCCCTGATTAGAGTGTAAGTAAGTAAGTAAGTAAGTATATTCTATAGATTAAAAAATTTCAATAGATTCAATAGAATTTCATCGCTTATAATAAATTTACAATTTGTGAAAAAAATTTTTTTAGCCTTTCCGCGCTGTACGCACTTGCGTAAGTGCGTACGCCTAACGGCGCCTCTGACTGTGGATGACATACATGACTGTATTTGCGCAAGTTTAGTGCTGCACGCTTGTTACAGAAAGGCAGGTATACAGTGGTATAATACTGCATGGTATATTGGTATAACCTATAGAATATAGATATACTGGAGTCTAATGGACAGCCGAGTAAATGACAGGCAGAGCATGCAGCTGAGACGATGGACGATGGAGATCGGCCGAGTGGTGCGGCCATGCAGATGCTGCCGGTCAGTTGGTCAGCTGCTGTCCGTCCGTCCCTTCCGTCCAGTGGTCAGTTGGTTGGTTGGTCGATCGGGCGAGGATTAGAAGCAAGTCATTAATTCCGCTGTTGGAATCCATAGCGGACAACGAAGGACGACGAAGGACAACGACGGACGACGAGTCCTGTCATCGTAGGACAGACAGGCAGACGATCGATGCCAAGATATGCTGAAAGACGGACGGGCTGACAGGCAGGCAGACAGGCAAACAGACAGTCAAGCAGACAAGCAGGCAGTCAGGCAGACAGACAAACAGGCAGGCAGGCAGAAAGGCAGAAAGGTAAGTAGACAGACAGACAGACGGGCAGACAGATAGACCGATGTACAGACATAGACAGACAGACAGATATACAGGCAGGCAGACAGACAGGCACATAGACAGGCAGACAGGCAGACAGACAGGCATGAAGACAGAGGGCGCTCAGAGGAGTGGGGAGTACACTGTAGTCGCTGCTCTGCTGCAGATGATGGCACACATGCATATAGGCCTAGCTGCATGGTACAATATGCATAAAAATAAAAACTCAGTGTGTTCGGTGGCGATGCAATAATATTATGGATGAGTCGAATATAATCTGACAAGAAGAGACAATAATCTGGATCTGAAATAGAAGCCGTCTGCTTCCGATGATTCACGAAGATTCACGAAGATTCACGAAGATTGACAATCTGTAAAGAATTCATTTCCTAAGAAATGCTCAAAATACGGAAGCTCTAAGGAATTGCAAACAATGGATACGTCATCAAACAATAGATACGTCATCGAAAAAAGATCCATAAAAGACTGCTGACCGCCGTTTGCTTTGCAACTATATAAGACCTACTTCTCCTGCATGCAGGCTTTCTTCCAGCGTTTGTGTAGTCCACCGGTCTCGTATACGGTTACACCCTTGGCATATGGAAACTCCGTGCAAATTATAGTTCCTTTAAATATGACTTCCAATAATATATATATACATATTTTATTTATATATATTCTAGCTGGGGTACCCGGCGCTGATCGGGAAATTTTTAAACCCTACCCCCACCCCGGATGAAGACGGGGTGGTTCTGGGCCCTCCATCTAACTGGAAGGTTTGAGGTGAATAGGTGCGAATCTGTGGTTTGTTTAGTGACGTGTTGTTATAGAATAGGCCTTGTAGTTATTCCGTATTATGACGACATGTCTTTGTTCCACAAACAATGTTACTACGTCACCAATTATTCTGTCTAGGGACAAACTGCACAAAATCACGATACGAGGCTAATAATTAATTCCTATCCGTAGGCGTCTCATTGTGCATGATGACTTTCCTTTGTCATAGATCTTACTATACGTCACTGACTTTGTTTATATAATATTATTATGTAGGTTATTTGCCACTGCTGCGACAGGTTACTTTGTACTTTTGACTTCGTATAGGCTAATTATGACGACATCTCCTTGGAGGCTTGGTCTACAACACTAGCTAATGTAACGTTAGTAGGCCCTAATGTGTTGTCATGGCAACGGCGATTCCACATCATGACGAAAAATGAAATGTTCAGGGCTTAACGACACTGTTTCATATCGAAGATGATTAGTGTCGGAGGCAGAGAACAACCTCATGCTCCACGTTTATATTGCGACCGAGCCACCCGCTGTAAAGATCCCCGCCCGGGAATTGAACCTGGGCCGCCGGCGCGGCGAGCGGGCTACAACCCACTCGACCACGCAGGATCAAGTCGGAGAGGACATGCAGATTGCATGTTGGCACCTTTACTTTATTGGGATGTTTGACTGCAGGCAATCTCCTTCTTACATCTTCTGTGAGCGGCAGAGCGCTCATCAATTTTTCCGTATAAATTATTATGCGTGTATATATAATGTATGTACATGTATATGTATAGGCTATAATAAATTACTAACCCTTTGGTAGAGTGAGTGAGAATGCACACACGAGCCGACGAAGTGACAGACGACTGTATATAGGTTACACGTGTACAGGCATGCTATAGGGCAATAACATGCAGAGCATGACCACAAGTGCAAAACACAATTGAATGGCAGCAATCAAGATTCTTCCAGGAGTGGAATGATCTTGGCCGACAATAGTGATAGGCCCACTTCATTGACACGACTATAGAGCATGTGCGAACCACCCATATTAAGGGAAGGATCATAGGTTGCTTTGGTCTAAATAAATTAAGAGATGAATTTACTACAAAGCAGAATACAGAGACGAGATCCATTAACTTTAATCAATCTTCGTTCGGTCTACATGATACATATGTAGCACTGGAATGCAGTGCTTTATCTGCGGATCTATTCAAATAGGAGACAGTTTATGACTTTATGGCATTCTTGCCTATCATTAAGCCTCATAATTATATGTCCATATATACTGGTCAAAGCTAAGCTCTGCTACTCAAGAGCACACGCGCAGACCTGCTATATAGAAATGCATGCAGGTGTTTCTCGTAAATGCCTATTCGCATAACATTGTAGACATTCATCACCGCTGATGCATCATGGCATAGACTCATGCCATAGAGGTTGTCGCAGTAGGCCCATATATGCGAACTTAGCGGTCTATCTATATGAAAAGGTCTATCTTAGCCTATCCGGAAAGACTCGGCGCCAGTGATATCATGGCTGCGAGCGACCTTATAATACCCAAACAGATTGTAACCCATGGCTACGGTGATACAGCACTTTAGACGATATTATGATTATTTTAGCCCCAACGTTTAGCCTACAGTGTCATGTTCAGCGTATAGCCTATAGGCATAGGCATATCTTTGCTGCGGTGCCTAATAGAAATCCATTGCAAGTCTAGATCAAGTATAGATTTTTGACTGACATTCTGAGGCGTGTCTTAGTTTAGTTCAACAGCTTCAACTTGATGAGTTTTATTGGTATAGGCCTAATATGTGAGAAGATATATTGAAGAAAGGGTTTCGTGCAATCGACTCAGATCCAAGATCGATTGAAAAGTTAGTCGTCATCGTCGTCATCGACTCATCGTCGTCATCGTTTGGTGCTGAGTCTGATGTATATAGGTCGATTTGCTTATAGAAGGTAAGTGAACAGCATTGCAGTAAATTGATTGTTTCGTAATTATAATAGTAATCGTAATCTCAGAGCTTCTAGAGCGCCCATAAAAGCTCAGTCGCGGAACCAACTTAATTAGTCACAGGCGCTCAATCAAAAAGTCGATAGGGTCAAGATCCGGAGAGTCAAGCGAGAATCGAGTTAGACAGACAGCTAGACCTAGGCCTATAGAGTGGATGATGTTTAGAGTTGGAACGGAGGGTGAAGTGGAAGAATTAGGATAGGATATATGTGAAAAAGCAATGCTTTCAAGTTTCAATCCGTAGATCAGCCTGTGTCAACTGTCAACGTCCATTTGCTTAGGCATAGAAATAATGCATGACGCTGGATGGATGGAGCCAGATTAGACGGGGGCTTATGACAACAGAGGCCGTTGCCCTTGGAAAAATTTGTTTGACATAATACAGCTCTCACCGGCCTTCTATAATAGTCCTATGCAGATTAATTATGATACAAATTAGACGGCAAAATCAGGCAGAAATAGATTTTTAAAATCTGATGCTTCTACCGGCGACCAGTAGGCGCTCTCTTAAGGTTTGGAAAGCAACGGCGTTTAATTTGAGCTGTTTTAAACCTATCATTTCTGCTGTGTTCAAAACACGCGAGGTCTATGTAGAAATAGGGTCTAGTTAATTTGTTTTCCCGTTAATATGCCAATTTCTCGAAAGCGCATAGAAATGGTTTGTATTCAATGGTTATCCAATATCCATATTGCCACATATCGAGCAATGAATGTGGCGGTCATAATTATGCCAAGGCCATCGACAGTGGTCGTTCTTATATGTCATGATGTAGTTATTGTAGTATGTAGGCTACCAACAAAGAATGGTCATCGACAGAAGACCGATAGCATTAACCGCAAGGGGCTGTAGCGTTACTAGCGTATACAAGGCTCATAAAATACATCGACTGTATACAGTGTATAGGCATATACACGGCCATCTGAGATAAGTAGGCTAGGCCTACGTACGTCATAACTCTTGACGCTGTGTCTATACTAGCGAATCAGACCAACAAATGTAGGCTAGCAATAATTATTTGAGATTTACGAAACTCGGACAAATGCAGACCTCAGCCCCCCCCCCCCACTTAAGCATGTCCACAACTCCAAAGTGTCGTCTCCAGCATAACGAAATGGCTGAACGCAAATTGAACATCAAACTCAAGACCCATGCACCTACCAAGAGAAGACTAATAGCCTATACACGCCTAAACGTGACCCTGGACAGGTAACTTACATGTACATATCACGTAGTCTACCACTTCAAATCAAATCAAATCAATCAAATCAAATCAAATTTTTTTTATTGAGCCAGAGAAAAGCACACAAGGTACACATCATCACATAAAAATAAAACATGAATGCTATTAGCAACAAAAGGAAACCCAGAAGGGACTGCAGAGTCCCGCTGGTTAGGGCTACCTATGCACATTTTCTGGTTCTAGGCGTTAACAAATTCAGCACAATAAAATTATATTCTATTTTCCATCATATATGTAATAAATCAAAAATAGATCAAAACTTAACTACGAAAACTAAACGTTCCAAATTTTAACATCACGATATTACATAATATGAACATCTATAGGCCTACCGGTACATGATGTTAAGCAAACACGTCTTAATTTTTAAAAATAAATCAAAAAGACCTAGACCAGATCAGAGCTCGATCTGCTCGAAACGACCTGCTAAGCACACTTGCTAGGAAAACCTGGAGCGCCAGTTCTGGGACATTAAGAACATCAGCTATTATATTATTTGCGTATTATTCTGCCCTCTTGAATAAACTGCAGTGTTCTGCGGGTAGCATTAGAGTAGCGCTTAACATAGGCTATTTACAATAGTTCCGATCACTATTACGCATAAAGGCATTGAGCCTAATTGCAATACATGTGTCTCGTCCTATGCACTGTACCACCTAGTGCGCGTTATCTCAGGGATCATTGCTTCCAACTGAGAGACCCAGCTGACATGTCTACCGGTATTACACCAATATTGCACCACTTTATGCGCGCAGACTGGAGGGTCCTTCAAGGCTGCTTTCTAAGATGTGTGCACCGAACAGCGCACTGTTCCCTTCCATATCTTGGCGTTGTATCTGTTACCGTATAATATAAATGCACTGAGCAAATCAGTTTAATTGCTTCAAATAAACGAACTGATTGATTGATTGATTGAGACACCAGCATTTATGTGAGTATCATAGCAGTGACTGCCTCGGTCAAAATAACACGTTCAAGGAAGTGCACGCTCGGTATAATATATGACGACTAAGCGCATAAACGTAGGCCTATTGTTGTAGTCCATGGCCAACCATTGCTGTCACGTACTAGATTCACCCAAAATGATAATAGATAGGCTACGTCAAGATCGTTTTAACCAGGTGTGATCGTTGTGCAGCTTAGATAAAGATGTCCAGTAAGACGGCTGGATCGATGATCGGTTCTCCTTGGACCTCCAACGGATTTGACGGATTCACCGCTGGTCCAGCTGCAGCAGCAGTACATCCTACTCCTCATCCTCCTCATCCTTTGCCTCTTTCCAAGTGGACGGAGTTCGATGGAGCAGCAAAGGCAATGGCGTCGAAACAACCACATGCTGCTGCGACGAAGACGACGAAGACGATCAGAGGAAACAATCGATTCGGTTCTCCCTTCAGCTGCTGCAACTCATTCTTCTCACGTCATAATCCTCATCCGATCAGGGTGACGCATCTGAAAGGTAAGTGGTCTTCTGGTCTACTACAGATCTTTAAGACTGATCAGCAATCACCCAGTCCTGACAATCAATGACTAACTTAATTGTGGGTGCTAAGTGCTTCAATTGCTTGGCACTCAGCGTCATCCTGTTCATCAACAATGCACACTGCAATATCAGTGGACAACCTCTCTGGTTCGGAGCAGAGCGTCTTAATAAGCTGGTGCAGTGCGCTTAGCTTTTGATAAGTGCTTAGGAAAATAATGCTGATTTAAAAAAGTTATCATCACGTTTAATTTCAGGTTGCTAAAGTAACCAATGTTCATACTTACTTCATAGCCTATATTGAATGGCTGTTCAGGTTTTCATAACCAATTATAATTGGTTAAGTGTTATCTTAATGAAAACTCTGGTTATGTGTTAATATGACATGCACGGTAGAGTGTTTCCTGTTTTGCGCCGTCACTACTCACTATTATGGTGTAGGGTCAATGTTTGCTTGTTTTGGTCACTGCGCAGGACTGCTTGACATGCCGATATGCGTTGTCAATGACGACGGTTACCTTGCCAACCCTCGCTACGCTCTGCAGTTCCCGCCAAACAACTTTGTTCAGACGAAGATCAGACGGTGGGAAACAGGTGGTCGGGGAAATACTGCAGGGGAGTCTGGTCTCATCACCCCAATTATTTCAAACGGACCGCAGAAGAAGAAATCTAGCAACGGGGTTTGGGGAAGTAAACACTTCGTCACATACAACGGTATTGAATCTTTTTTCTTGTATTCTATTGCATTTTTGCATAGAGCCTATTGTAGACTATTTCGTCATCAATAATATATTTGACTACAACCACTGTACCACTCGTAATGCGGCTAATAGGCTATTATATACTACCAGACCCACCAGCTCTACCACTTTCGCGACAATTAGCCTATAATTTATTATATTCTCGTGACCGCATAAGCTTTAACAAACACACCAGAATTAGTCATTGGACACATACTGGTATTGTTCTTGTATTATTTTACATGACCCGTAACAGAGTCTAAAAGACTTATTTCCTCCAAATCTAGCCTCTATCTTCATGGCTATCAATAAACCGATTTCTTGGACTTAATTTTATTCTATCGTACATACATTTGTATCGTAGGCTATAGGCATACAATTTGCAACATAATCCGTTAAGTAGAAGCTTATCTCGTTTAAAACTAGAGGACGAAAGCTATTAAAATTTTATTTTACCTTTTATCTTTTATCGTATTATTATGTCGGTATTGAATAAAACTTAGATCTGCAAAGAACGTCTTAAAAGTGTATTTACATGTAGCCTACCGTGTACGTTGCATAACATGTTAATTGTTAATTGTTATATAGTCTATAATGATGCAAAACGTTTCTAAAGGTACGGAGGAGGAGGAGGCTTGGAGAGATGAGTTGAAGTTGTTAACTGAGGCTTTGATGAAGGCATCGGATGATGATGATGATGATGAGGAGGAGGATGCTCATCCCGCTGCTCAGCATCCCAATGGATTCATCGCATCTCATGAGACAGGAAGACCAGCGAAAAGAAGATCCACTCAGTATTCAGCCGAAACGGGAAGAATCATTCCATCTTCCTCTCTGTCGACGGGAAGACTCATGAACTCAAGGAGGATGAGGATGAGGATGAGGATGAGGATGAGGAGGAAGCAGACAAGATCGTCGTCGTCGTCGTCATCGGAACAACTGGAATATATCATTGAGCAGAGCAGCTCTGAAGTTCTGGTATGTTAAATAGTTTCTTCAATCAATCAATCGATGGAACAATCAATCCGTTAGTCAGTCGGTCAGTCAGTCAGTTAGTTAGTCAATAAATCAATCAGTCAGTCAGTCAATCCATCAATCAATCAAAGCTTATATGTTGACGAAAGTCGCTACCAACAGATAGGGTCCTAATTTTAAATGTCTTTATAGTGTAGGGCTGTAGGCCTATGCACGCGTGTTAAGAAGCTGCAGATTAGATCCAATTTAATCCGAACCATAGCTGTCTGTCTGTCGGTTTGTCTGCATTAGGTGCTGCAGGTACTTTGCCAGATTTTGGAGACAGAAGACGTCAAAGAAGCTCAGAATTGGTTGACAACGGCTCCTGACAGAGGTAAACACAGTCGCACTCTACTTGTGCAGCTTTAACCCTATGTGCACAGTGCACTTGTGCAGTGACGTGTGCCCTCTATAGATAACCTTCAATATGTGTGCTTTCTGTAGGTTGTTCATCAGTTTTGTGCTCGTTCTGTCTCTCTTTGTGCGTCGGTTGAACCTTCTATTCAGCAGATGGCGCTGGTAAAATCAGTAGTCGGACGGGATGGACGCCTTGCTTGGCTGCCAACAGTTAAATTTGACTCTTATAATAACTTAATTGTGACCATCGTTTCATGGCATCATGCTATATAAATTGTAATCATACTGCAGTAGGCCTATGCGTCGTGTCAGTTTGAAATTAGAGGTAGAACATATAGTAGGTCTATTATCTAATCATCTTTTATCTAATTAGCATACCGTAAGTACTTTCCGTGTAATGAGTTGTTCCTATTAATCTAGAGAGAGGTCGTTTGCATTTGAGCTGCTGAAGATGGCGTTGTCCATGTCCAGCGAGGATCCGTTGACTACTGCAGATGCATGTTGTCATGACGATCGGCTTCAGCTGCTGCTACCATCTCTGACCGAGGAACAGACCGACTTCCATGCAACTGCCTCCAGTAAACAACGACTTCGATTCCGTGAACAAAATCGATAGGTAATTGCTCTTCCTCTTTTTTATTTTATAATTTATATTGTAAAGTTCAAACACATGGATGACAACACACCGCACTCAAAACACAGAGTAGCACCGAAGCAGGACGTTTTGGCGCCGCCGTTTTGGCGCCGGACGTTTTGGCGCCGCCGTTTTGGCGCAACCGTTTTGGCGCCGGAATTTTTTTCACCCTCGTTCTAGAACAGGGGTTCTCAAACTGTGGTACGCGTACCCCTAGGGGTACGCCAGGCGCCGGTGAGGGGTACGCAAAAAATTCTAAAAAATATTTTTAAAAATTAGTTTATGATGGGCTTTGTGTTCATATTTCTTTGATTAGCAATGATTTTTAACGTTGCAACATATATAACAGCATCGTCATTTACTTCTTTCATAACATATAATTAGATTCACATAGGTCTACTAAACTCATATTATAGTGCATGCAATATATTTATGTTTAGGTCAATTACTATAATTTTGCAATAAATAATGCATAAATGGTTGAAAGTACCAAAGCCAGAAATTCTCAGCCTATTGTATATCAAGCTCAAATAGCAAGGAGCTGAATTGGCAATTTGGCCTATAAGGATTAATTTCTGATCGAGCTTGAAATGTTGTGATTCCTTTCAGCACGTCATTTCTGAGTGAAGCAGGTTTGATAAAAAAAACATGGGGTTAATTTGCCTTTTAAATGGACAAAATTTATATTAGGCTATACCAGATATTTTAAATCTGTGCTAGTCTAAACAAGTCCATTGCACCATAGGTTGGGTCTTTCTTACAGGGGTTTGAGACCTAGACCAATTTTCTTTTAATTTTTTTTAATGAGTATATGATTCAAACTAGATTTTTGCTCCTTATAGGCCTATAAGCCTACAACACCAATAAACGATGTCACCAATGAGTAAATGGACTTTTAGTTGTCACTGCAACCCCGCGGTGGCATTTTGTTTCTTACCGATTTTTCTGGGGGTACGCCATCATTAGATTTTTACTTGGGGGTACAATAAAAATAAAGTTTGAGAACCCCTGTTCTAGAATATAGAAATTATGATATTGCAGGTAATCGTAGGAGGTACATTTACGCACATTTCGAGGTAAATTTTGTAATGATATTCCACGCCATTCAAAAGTTATGCCCGAAATAGCTAAGAATGTATGTATAAGACATGCGTCGTGAGGGTCGGTTAGGGTCAGGTTAGGCGTCGTGAGGGTCGGTTAGGGTTAGGTATAGGGTTATTGTAGTCCTTCGGTCTCTTATAGGGTACAGAGTATACGGTTAATTGTTACACCACTGAATGAAACTTGAAAATAAAATTTTACACTTCGTACTGATGTATTTGTAAACTAAACCGAAAATAAGCTGGTGAGATCAATTTTTATATGGGCGCCAAAACGGCGGCGCCAAAACGTCACGTACCGGAGTAGCACTGTAGCCTAGTATTATGACATCAAGAAAGAAAGTTCAGAAAGTTAATTTAAATGGAAGGCTCGAAAGGGAAAATTTGTTTATAGGTCTAGGCCTATAGGATCCTTGAAATGAAATTCTTATTATTATTTTGATAAGCTAACCAGATGGAAATAATAAGAGAAATTTTAGAGACGCCTATATAGGTCTACACAGATTTGAAAACGCGATCATGTGAGTAGACGTGAATGCTCAACTATTAATAATCGTAGGCCTATAATTGCAGCCGGCTACCGAACATTTCCCAAGTTCCTATAGTGCTATCCACGTTATTTTTCGGCCAATAAAGATCACAATTGTTTACGTACCAAATCTGCGTTGACTGAAATCATCTACATCAGTGGTTCTAAACCTTTTCAAGGGAGCCGAACCCCAAGAGAAATCTATGACCACTCACCGAACCCCTCAAGTTTGAACAATAACTTTTGCGTTTTTGCTCGACATACTCTGTGGTATAAATATATAAGAAAAGGGCAATAGTTGCTTTTAGCGTACGTCCTGTGATGCTATTTCTGCAAAAAACTACGAAAAATTACATATCTATACCTTACCTCATAGAAAGATGACTGCCGGTGTTAATTATCGGGAGGGCAGTAATAAGGTTAACAGCTTTAAATTTCATAAGGCAGGGCCTGGTAGGCAATTATCTATTTCAAACAAAATTTGTTAAGAAAAGTCGAAAAAGAAAAACAAAATAGCAAATCATTTTCCACTGAATATGTATTATTTCAGAGAACCTCTGCCGAACCCCTGGCATTGGCTCACCGAACCCCAGGGGTTCGGTCGAACACTGGTTAAGAACCACTGATCTACATGTATGGCCAATAGGCATATAAAATTAATTTCAGAATCTGCAGACTAGCTTCCACTGCAGTCTTTTTTCAGCTCGCGCTGTCATCATCATCATCGTCGTCGTCATCATCATCATCATCAGCAGCAGCAGCAGCAACAGCTTTATAATCATCGTCATCATCATCATAGAATAACGAAGTTTCTCACTCTATCCACTTTTGATAGGCAGTTTGGATAGGCCTAGGCCTGTAGCCAACATAATTGTTAACGTCGGCGAATTGTAGGCCTATAATTTCGAGTAGGCCTAGGCTATGTAGGCCATACAGACCAACATGCAGCGTCCAAAAAACCAAGTCGATCGATCGCGGGAATCCTGTGGCATAATCAGTGGCGTACGGTAGACAATGAGGGGTTTGGGGGTTACCCTTATAGGGTAACCCCTTTTCGGTTACAGTTGTTGGTAACCGGGGGGTAAACAAATACCCCCAATTTATTTTCGTCAAATCTCGGGAAATGTTTAACCAATTTCGGTCCTGTTTAATTTATATGATAGACAAGGACATTGTTGAACGTAATGAGTAACAAATCTTGAATTAAAATGATGACTCGTGATTATAAGAGGTCTGATTAGCTCATGACCAACTTCCAGCAGGAACACACGGCGCTTGTCCAAACGTAGGCCTACTGAATGTGCGTGATCTCGCCATGTTGGATTCTGCCAGTGTTTAATCTAGACGTCTCTGGGGGGGGAAAGTTCCCCCCCCCAGGATTGACATTTCCCCCCCCCCAGAAAATTTTACGAAATGAAAATGGTTTTTAGTTGCTGTTTATATAATTATTTTACAAGAAGTGTTATAATATACCGTGATATTACTTACTGTTATATGATTATATATAGGACTATTATTTACTAATATAGTATATGATACCATATCATATTGCAATGAGTATAATTTATTGTATATATTTGTAAAATACTATTTTTGTCCAAGTAAAAACAGAGATGACATCCATTCCATAAACATTTTGCCAAAATTATGATAATTTTTAGTTGCTCTTTACATCATTGTATTAGGCTACACGAACTGTTATAATATACTGCGATATTATTTACTATTTATATGACAACAAAAGATTAAATATATTTAATAGTTTATATGATTATAGTGTTATTATTCACTATTATAATGTATGATGCAAATTATACAATCTTGTTACAATGAGTATAACTTACTGAAAATATTTGTACAAATACTATTTTTGTAAAACTAAATGGCTTCTCTCTAGTGCTTTCTTTCAAATTTCAAACTGACAAATTTCAAATGTTTTGATCTTTGAACATCTAGTAAAACAACATCATTATTGCAAGGCTTCCAGATTTTGATACCTCTAGTTTATTAGTTCTTGGTTGGTTTGTGTACCATTTGTTATGAATTCTGCAGTGTCCAGGTCAGCAATTCAGGACCATTTTGAGAAACAGGGATAAGCTGCTTCAGTGCTAAAAAGTCAGCTTAAGTAGTCTAATATTATTAGGTTATACTCAGGTCTGCAGTCATTCATTAACCCAGCAACAGCAGAACTGATCCTCTGAAGGAAATTATTATTGCAGTTATTTATTATATATCATCTTAAAACACTTTTTATCGGTACTGAAATAATTGAGCAATTTTGGTAAAGTGGCATCTTAAAAGGGTACCATTACAATGTGGAAACTCCCAAAAAAATATTATTGTAAGCATAGCCAATATTTATTACAGTCTTAGGCCACTCTCATAAGCACTGAAAAAGTACAGCTATTTTTTTAAGATAACAGCTTAAAATGACACCATTGCAATTTAGAAATTCAAAAAACTTCTGGTGAGGAGGGCATATACCCCTCCCCACACACTCTTTTTCATCAGTAGGCGTACTGGAATAATTCAGTTATTTTGCTAAAATGACATCTTAAAAGGGCACCATTACAATCTGAAAATTCAAAAAGCAATTATTATTGTAAGTTTCATATTGTATAGTGTATTTATTGAAGTCTTAGGCCACTCTAATCAGCACTGAAAAAGTACAGCTAATTTGTTAAGACGACAGCCTAAAATGCTACCATTCCAATGTGGAAATTCAAAAAAGTTTCGGGTGGGGAGGGGGCACATCCCCCTCCCCACACCCCTCCCCCTATCGGCGCTGCGCGCCTCGGCGACCGTCCGTCAGATGCTCGATTGTCTCCCCCCCCCAGAAATCTGGATTCCCCCCCAGAGGACGGGGACTAGATTAAACACTGGGATTCTGCAACTTCTATAATTATGATATATGCGTTGAGCGCTGCTACATCAACCAAGAATAGAAGAGGCCATCTTCTGGTCCTGTAACTGCAAGTGTATCCCTTTGCTTCCTGGTCGAATGAGTCCACGGCGCCTTTTGTGGCGTTGTAATCACCTAGTTCTTTCGATAGCTTTATGCAAAAGTACGTAAACTACACTAATATAATGCAACCTGAAATATAGAAATCGTACAGCAAAGAATGGCTAATTCATATGCAAAAATACAAGAACCACATATCTCCAACAATTCAGTTCTATCAACTACTATGCTTACATCTACATAGTGTAGAAATGATTTATCCAGTACTGGAATATGAAACCTTACTTTTCACACTAGTCTGCCGCTAGGTGGCAGCGCAATTTGGCACAACTGAAAACGACATTGTGAAGAAAAAACTTATTTAGGAAAAGTCACAAAAGCACAAGTCTATTTTCTTTTATTCAAAAAAAGTATACGAAAAAAAGTAGGCTGGGGTTTTTTTTTACCCCCCGGTTACCCTATAAGGGTTAAACCCCCATTAGCTTAGGAAAAAAGTTTTTAAGGGTTAGGCTATTTGTCCACCTATATAAGAAAAAACAAGCATCCGGCGGCTCCGGCCATGAACCCCTACCCCATCATAAATTCCTGGCTACGCCAGTAACGCCACTGGGCATAATAATATCATTGTTCGGCCAACAGCTTAATACATTAAAAAGCAACGTGTGGGCTTCCTACTACAATAAATTGTCGGTAATTACAGAGTCTAAAGCGGGTGGGAGCGGTGTACCCACTGCTCTCGAAATTACTTGTTGCATGGCGTTTTCACTGTACACCATGCAATAGAACGCTATAGGCCTACTTCGGAGTTCGCATTGCTCACTCAAACCACTTAAACTAGGCTATAGCCTACTTCGGCTATAACAGTTTAAATTTAAAAAAGAATATGTTATAACGGGTCAGCCTATAATAGCCTAGTCGATGAATGAACTGTTTTGCAGGCTAGTAGGCCTAGCACAAACAGACCTAGGCCTACTACCTACTATAGGCTAGGTGGCGTATGAGAGCAGCTGGTTGGCGCTAGGCCATAAGCAGCTGGAGATATATCGCCATCGCCAGCGTTGCCACTCCTTGGAGTTTTCACAAGATCTTGGATTTTTTTTTATCCGAACTTGGAAAATGGGTTTTTCGTGAAGAACTTGGGTTTTTTCTAATTTTTTTCGACAAAAAACTTGGTTTTTTCGATCCGAATTTGGAAGATGTTTTTTGGGGGAGAAGAACTTGTTTTTTTTGCTAGAAATTGTAGGCATTTTGGAAAGTTTTGAGCCGGATGACTAAAAGGACGTCTGAATTTTCGGACTAGAAAATTGAAGCAAAATTTGGTTCGGATGACTAACAAAAAATCATCAGAATTTTCGGACGAGAAATTGTGTACGATTTGGGCAACTTGGGTTTTCTTATTTTTTTCGACACTCCAACTTGTTTTTATTTTATTTTTTAGAGTGGCCATCGCTTTCTACCGTGGCATCATCTCGTTAGAGATTCTTCTGCATGACACATGCGTCACGTGACCATCGATCGGTAAACGACGACCGACGAGGAGGTTTCTACAAAAGACGAGTCGGCAGTCGAATACAAATTAAACAATTAAAGAATTTAGATTTTCATCTGGGCGGTAGGCTCTGAACGGGTAACATGGGTGGCGGATGGATCTGTGCCATCCTTCTGAGCGTTTTCTTCGTCGATCTGGTGTTTTCAGTGGAAGGTAAGCGACGGAAGAACCGCTGTCTGGGTCGAGATTGTCATTGTATGCATCAGCTTGTGTGTGTGTGTGTATGTGCGTGTGTGTGTGTGTGAATTCATTAATGCACAACAATAGCTCAAGCGTTGTTTTCTTCGGTCGAAATTTGTTATAACTGTTGACTTCGTACAGAGCTGATTATTTGAATTGAAATTAATGCTTAAAACGAATCGGTTTTAGTTTTCTTATTGTATTGTATTTATGATCAAACTTGTATATGCGAGACTTAAAGCTCTGAGACCGAGACCGTGGGAACCGAACCTGATACACAAGTTCCAAGACAGTCCAAGACCGAGGCTTGTCGCCATTTAGTCCACAGGGTAGCAGGGTAGCAGAGTTTGCAACATGAGCAATAAAAACAACATGAGACCAAATCCCAAGCATTTTTTCTCTTAACGGTTCAAGTCTACTACCAGGAACATGTCGCTGTTAAAGTCAGTCGATCACCAGAATGGCATAAACTCATGATCTAAGTGATTCTAAAATTTAAACCAACAGTATTTCATAAATTTACGACAGAAATCTCTGTGAAAACTAGAGCTAAGTTCCAGTCGTTTCGTTTATGGTGACTATGCCAGCAGCAAACAGCTTGCCATTTCTTTTGTTTGTCCATGGCTTAAAATTCCATGAACCTAGGTTTGGCCATTTCAGGTTCTTTCTGAGATATTTAGGATTCTTAAGTCACAGATAGAAAATCTGAGTGTTTACCAGAAAAACCGCTTTTGTAAACTTCCTGTGTGTTCAGCACATCCGACTTGCTAGCTATCACTTCGGCACAGGACAATTTTATGGTGCAGGATTTAGCAGAACTAAAGACAGTTTGTGCAAGGACTGTAGAGAGCAATCTGATGAATATTAGACTATCTTTTCAAGACAGTTTCTGAAAGTCAAGAAATGATTGTGAGACCGAGGCAATAGGTACAGCGATCACGACATCGAGACCGAGACACTGTCTTGAAACCCCATGTCTCTGATATATATATGTATGTCATATGTGTGTATACATGTATATGCATAATTATATATCTTTAGATATAAAGTACAACCTCTTGATCTAGCCTAGAGGCAGCCGTGGGGTTTGAAGTGTTGGTGATTCATTTTCTTTGCCTTGAGCAATGAGCAGCGTCGTATGAGGGTGGATGACAAGTCCTCAATAACATTGTGTGGTCGATGTACTACTGTACTTGTTAGCTGAGTTGGATAGAAGGTGCACGACTGCACATGAACCATATTTCTGCTCTGTCAGGAACTTGAATCCTCAATCGTTAAGAGGGTTGCAGGTTCGAATCCACCCCCATCTGCCGTATCTGCACCTGTGGTTAAATCTGCCACTGTTAGCAGATCTTGCCAATGTTGGTCTTGAACCTAAAGGCATAATAATTATCACACTACCCATAAGCATATTTCACTATAGGCAAAATTTGTGTCTGGGTAGGAGATCTATCTGCCCTTTGGTTCTACATTCTTCAGACCACACGTGAATGGTGAGAATTGTTAAAAATAATTTCTGCCGACGTTCTTTGTTGCCATACAACGTTGGCAATTTGTGCATTGTCCAATGTCCACTGCACACGTGTATGGTTCACTGCTGCAACATGATGCTCCATATAAAATATCAAATTTTCCTCATGCTAGGAACCTTGGATCTGCCGGTCCTGCTCATCATCCATGCATGCCTTGGCTTTACAAGAAGTACCAGTAACAGCCAAAGTTCTACCAGTTATTATAGGACAGCATTTTACAAACTGTGGGCCACGAAGCTAAGTCAAGTGGATCACCGTAGTTTTTTGGCAAATTTGTTTCTTCATTTAATTGTAAATTCTAAAAATTCATGTTATAAACAGCGGAGAAACAACATTTGAATATGATTGGGCTATGATTTGCTGTCATAGTTTCGTATTAATGTTTCAGATATGCCAAATTTTAATCAGCATAGGCATATTTCCATGCCGATATGCAAAGTATATTTTGGTACACGGTGTTTCTCGAGTCGTCCACGATATTTACAAGTGGGTCGCGACCCAGAGATGTTTGGGAATCACTGATACAGACCATAATTAACTAAAATTATGTTCAGAGCATTGTGCGTCTTCGGCTAGGTTTTTTGAGTATTAATTAAATACCAGCGTTAGTACAATCACTTGAACAGGTATGCTGATCTCCAGATACCCGTTAATAGCCTTCTCTTCAGTATGATCTTACTGGTTAATGAGGAACTTGTGGCACGTTCAGAAAGTCCTGCATAAACAGGGCTGCCAATTAAGCATTGAACTTGGCAGCACTGATGCTGATGTACTTGAGCAGAACTTTGCAGTTTTACATCCATACCTAACATTCTGCATGTCAAACTTGATGTTGATTAAACATTGTCCAGTCAATCAATCAATCATTCATAATTTATGTAGCACCCCTTCACGATCGCTATTCAAAGGCGTTCCTGTTGCAGACCAAGCGAAGGGTCTCCACTTTCCAAGGTAGATGAATTTTGTTCTATTTCTCAAGCAATATAGTTCTTCTTTTGTGCTTTATAGTTGTTGATGTCACTCATTTTTCAATGACCATTGCTTTAGTTATCACTTCTTTAATAAGTAGTTAGATTTTTCTACTGATTTTGTTTTTTGCTGCCCAAATATCTTGCCCAAATATCTTGCAGTTCATCTAGTGAGCAACTAATCAAATGATATTCACTAGTCATTCAAGCCATTCATGTAAATAGTTTTATACCTGCCTCAGTGCTTTAGGCTGAGCATCATTATTGCTTTTGATACTAGGTTAAGTATAGGTATGATGGCATGATGACATTTCCTTTTCATCTAGCTGTCTCCAAGTGGAAGTATTCTGTGATATTTTGTCTGTCTTTGTGGCACTGGATGATTTTCTATATAGTCTATATGTCTTCTACTTGGAAAGATTACCGAAGAATTTGGTAACTTCTAAACTATATAGAGACATAATTTTTTTAGTGTTTTAAAGAGAATTGACTTTGTGCAAGATATGTGTTTCAAATACTCAAAATATTCAATCTGCTTTGACTGTGATGCCTATGGACTTGATCAATTTCTCATAAATTTTTTTTAGAAAATATACACTCTTACGTATCTCTGCGATTTTGTGTATCTGAGCTAGTAAATCAAGAAATGCTACTTTAAAAGCCTTTCACAGGCAAACTAAGTATGTAACAGGCATCATGCAATTAAAATATGAAAACAACCAATGCCTATATACTGAATTTTATTTTTGAAGGTATATGTCTCTGTTCTCATGAAATTGCCCATATATAAATATATATATATATATATATATGTATTATATAATGACTACTGTCAGACCTGTGTGTTTATGCATATATGTGTGTGTGTGTGCTTGCACACATGTGTGTATAATGTCATGTTCATGTCAGAATACATTAGCGCAGATATGACAAACATATGTAGCAGTTGTAGCTGTATGTTTATGTATATATACACTGTGTCCGGAAAAAAAGCGACCCATTTTGTAAATATGAAAATAAATAGTAAATATTCACCGATTTTTACAATTCAAACAGCATTTTAATCCTGACATATTTGTCTAACATTGGTGAAAATATAAAAGTTCCAGTCACAATAATGACGTCATGATGACGTCAGTTGCATCAAACTGCATATAGCCGGCCATTCATGCATCGTTTGGTTGGTATTATTGGCTTTTGGTAAAACGGAAATCTATTTAATAGAACCAGAAGTGAAAATAAATGCAGCTTGTTAGAGCAGCGGTTCTCAACCTGTGGGTCGCGACCCCCACGGGGGTCGCCTGACAATTTGCCAGGGGTCGCCTGGACCCTTCAAAATTTAAAAAAAATGTACTAGAAATTTCAACGATAATTATTATACACCATAGCAACTTAAAATAATTTTTTACTCAGGCGTTAGAAAAAAATTGTTGTGTTTCCGGTTACCCGACGGACCCATTTTTACGGCCGCGACTCAGATATTTTTGTAACTAAAATTATTTTAAAAAATATTTAAAAAAAAAAATCTTTAGCATTTGCATTGACATAACATAAGAGACGTCAACAAAATGAAATAAATAGGACTGTTTCTAGAGCAGTTTTAGGTGCAGACAGTCGGGAAATAGGCAGTTTATACTTGCTTAGAACACGTACTTTGTTTCAGCGTGCAAAAGAGACTAGTGGGGTATACTTTTTCGGATAGTCACTGCATAAAAATATTTTACCAAAATAAAAATATTTTCCGACCTACCTACCCAATTTTTTTAGCTCTGTTACCGGAAACACAACATTTTTTAGGCCTCATGCTTCTGCTAAGATCCATTCGTTAGATTGCGACAACTAATTTTATTTTGCCATAATAGTTTTCAAATGCAAATTCCACTTCAACCATTCTGTAAAAAATGGAACAATATTCGGTTTGCTCAAAGAATGGAGACCGAGCTGCTTAGCCTATATCTCCCAATATAATTAAGTCATAAATATATCGTGAACATCATCAATTTCTACAGTGCTGCTCGCTGTTTATCCATAATGAACATATTTGCTAAGATGCCAGCTTAGAATTTGACCATTGCATCTGCAAAAAATTTAAACAAGCGGGAGGGATTATTTATCAAAAACCTAAACCACGTCTCTATATAAGCACTGAAACCATTAACAATTTTGTTGAAATGACAGCTTGAAATTGTGCACTTTATGTGCAGATCCAAATAATTGCAAGAAATTGGGAGACGACACTCTTAAGTCTTAAACCATGACTAACAGCATTGAAGAAAATTAGCAATTTTATTAAGCTGACAAAAGTGCAGTCTTTAGCCTACAGTGGGGAGGTTCCAAAAAATTTAAACAATAGGGAGAATTTCTTATGGCATTTACTAAAGTCTTGAGTCTTTTTTTCAGCACTGAAATTATGAGAAATTTGGTTGAGATGGCAACTTTAAATGCAACCACAGCAGTGTGGAAATTAGATTTTTTAAAGGATGGGTCAGGACAATTTCTAAGTCTTAAACCACGGCTATTAGCACTGAAATGATGAGCAATTTTGCTAAAAATGGAAGCTTAAAATGCCACCATTGCAATGTGAATTTTTAAATCGATAACCTGGAAAATCCAAACCCTCACTCTGCGGAATGGATTTATGAAACTTCCAACTTCACACTAGCGAATAGGCTAGGTTGCTCTCACAATTGCAAGAGCCAAGAAGCCTCGATCACACTATATGACCACAAGCAGTTTTCAAATTATGAAGACAGTGAAAATGCATAAACAATGGACAATGGTAGTATCAAAAAGCAGTGAAGAAAGGGTAACTCGATCAATTTTTTGCTGGGGGGTCGTCACAACTTTCGGTATGTCAAAAAGGGGTCGCCGCACGAAAAAGGTTGACAACCGCTGTGTTAGAGGGATTGTCTGCTCTATAAAAAAAGTGGTGCCTGATATCCGGGAATATTTGGAACAATAGCCTACACATTTCAACAAAATAGCGCTTCAGCTCACTGAGTTCGTTAATCTGTTGAACTGTTGACTAAGGAGACTCGGATTTCATTCCTCTTAATCTTTGGCCGCTAAACGGCCGCCCGCTTAAATCCCGCTGATAATAAGAGTTGGAGACTAATGGAGGATAAGGTGCAGGCTACAAGACAAGGATAAGTGACATTGAAGAACTCCGTATGCGAATTGTTAACGCCTGGGAGGATTTTGATAGCTGGTTATCGACGCTGCAGTTGGCTATTATAGCGCGACTCTTTTGACGCTTACGTTGAGGCCAAAGGTGTACTCTTTGACCACAAATTGCAGTCTGACATAATTCAGATATAAAAATAAAATTAAACTTACATTTATTATTGATAAATTACATCATAAAATATTGAAATTTTGCATGATTTTGCGCATTTATTTCTTAAATTTGACTTTTTTGCAAATGACGTCATTATGACGTCATTATTTGGACTTGAATTTTTATATTTTCACCAATGTTAGACAAATAAGTCAGGATTAAAATGCTGTTTGAATTGTAAAAATCGATGAATATTTACTATTTATTTTCATATTTACAAAATGGGTCGCTTTTTTTCCGGACACAGTGTATATATATATACAGGGTGGGCCAATAGGAATGCAACAACTTTGACGCCTTATAACTTGAACAATTTTTATCCGAACACCGTGACCAATATAGTAAATTGAAGGTAATTATCTATTCTAATACTGTGTCAAATCTTGCACTGATATACGGCACCGTTTAAATAAAAATTTCGGTGCGGCGCACACCTCTCAATTTTGAATGTAAATAATGAACATCATGGCGCCGCTCACGGAAGAGGATAGAATTTTAATCAGGATCTTAAGAGTAGAAAAAGAATACAATGCACATCAGATGTTGATAGAATTCCCTTCTAGAAAATGGAATAAATATGCTCTACATCGATTGATTAAACAAATTGATGTCACGGGAACGTCTAACAGCCGCAACTGTGGTCGCAAACGTTCTCCCGCCGGCGCATCGTTCACGTCATACGGTCGCCTATCTTAACGCTAACGTAGGCTACCAGAGTTTATTGAACCGGAGAACTGGCCACCGAACAATCCGGATTTAAACCCGGTTGACTATTCGATCTGGGGTTGTCTTCAGCAACTGGTCTATCGTGAACCGATACGTGACGTTGAACATTTGAAAAAATTGATTGTTTACTGCTGGGCTGAAATAACCCGAGAACTGGTGGCCTCAGCCATTGATCAGTGGTCGTCTCGTACGTGTCCATGCTGTCATTAAAGCACGTGGTGGACATATTGAATATTATTGAATATTTGTTTGACTTATGATAAATTCACTCAAGATATGAATTGTTATTAATTGTTAGAACTAGTGATTGTTTAGAATTGAGTCATTGACATATTCAGTTTAAGACTTTTAGGTTTTTCTTGCCGTTTCATGGCAAAAACGTGACATCGAACATTAATAGCATTATCGCAAAAAGTCGTAATAGTAGATATTAGATATTCTTCAGAATGATAAAATGGATAATCATGTTCAATCTGATATATAGGCCAAGACGCTCAGATAAAACCTGTTCAAGTTATAAGGCGTCAAAGTTGTTGCATTCCTAATGGCCCACCCTGTATATATATATGATGATATATATATATTACTTTGCAAAGCAGACGATGTACGATAATGGCTGATGAATATGTGTGTGTGTGTGTGTGTGTGTGTGTGTGTGTGTGTGTGTGTGTTTGTTTGTTGGACTGTTGGTGTATGCCTTTGTGACCAATTTGGTCTGACCAATGAGCCAACTGGGTGCACTGTAGCATCATTTGTATTTGTGTAAAAGTCTGACTATGACGTTAATTTTCAGTCCTATGCCTGACATCATGTTGTCATTTCACAAGATTTATTGCAGAGCTGACATTAGTGTTGAGCCAAGGTTGATAAATTGGAGATGACGTATTGCAGCATGCATGTTTTATATAAAGGTGCAGAGTGTTCTGTGTACTTAAAGTCTGTATCAGATCTTAGTATAATTTCTATTGCTCTTTCCGCTACTTTTTATTAAATGTAATTTTTTGCAGTATTTTATCGTTGCATTATTATTGTTTCATTTTGTTACTGACCAGTTTATTAGGGGCAATATGTGCAAATTTTTGTACACAAATTTGGAAAAGTCTATCTGCACATAATCATGGTGGTGGCGGTAATGGTCATCGTCACGGAAACACCTGCACGAAGATATAGGAGATCATCATGCGTTATTCATGCGTGCGTACATTTCCCCGGTGTTATGGCCATTTCTAAGACCGGTTGGTGATGAATTGTTGCTAGAGAAATGGTATTTGCAGTCTTTCCACTTAAGGCGTGATGCTGTATTTTCTTCAGTGGCCTTGCCTTAACAGTGAACTTTTACTTTCGGATGTCATGATATTGCATTGCAAATGCATTTGTTCAGAGAATGTTTTTTTTCTTTTCTGTCGTATTTTTACGAAACATTGTATTGATCAGCATTTTTACGTTGCATGTCAAACAATGTATGAGTTCTGATTGTCACAGTTGTAGACTGGAATGTGCTACAGTTTCATGTTTGCTTCATATTAGATTAGTGTGGGCTGTCTTTTGACTAAAGACTGTGCTTTCACAGTGTTTGACTAAAACTCTTTTTATTTAAATTGAACAATGGTATTTGTTAGAAGTACCGTGCATAAAGGAAAGCAGTGGTCAGTTAAAATGATAAACATGCTTTTTAGCAGTTCAAAAGTTTCATTTCTAAAGATGCAGAGTCCAATTTATATTTGTGATGACATTCAATTGTCTGATGGCATAAAACAATGTTTTCTGTCATTGTTGTGCTGGCACTTAAATTGCATGGATTCGTTTAATGCTCGGATTTGTTGGCCATATAGTCATTTTCGACCGCGGCAGCTGATATCGATTTTTCCATTTAGCTTGATATGTTGAAACGGATATTAGCCACTGGAGGATGAAAGAATAGATGGAACGAGAATTGAAGTAATTGCTTCTCTGTTTGTTGATTACGGTCTCCTGCACGTTCTTTCTTCTTGTTTGATGAAAGGGTCTTTGCTGATGAAAAGTCTCACTGGTTATCATCTTTAATGGTCCCTTTGGTGCCACTTTGTGGACTCAGTTGTTGTTTGCTTGTGCTTGACTTGATTTAATTGGAAAGTCTGTATTATTTCTTAATGCAATTTGTTGTATTGTTCTTTTGATTTATAATGTATTTCAGTTTTTTGTACGATCTTATAGCATAAACAATTTAAGGATAGTCTGAACTGAATGTTCATTATACCAGCTTCAGTCAGTGGTACACAATGTAGTCAATGGGGTCTTCTTGTGAAAGTTATCTAGATTAACATATGCAGCGTTTAAAAGTTGTAGGTGGTCTAATTGACTATTTAAATTGAAATTTTATCCTGGCCAAACATGAGTGTACTGTTATAAGAGTTTTTAAATTAGGATTTTGAATATTTTTACTGAAATCTGAACATGCAAGCATGTTTAAATTTTAAAATATTACTGGCTGCTTGGTTTTGACGGTAAACTTTATATGAATAGAAAATTGTGAAGTTTTGGATAGTGGACACTGGACAAGCAGATTAGACAATTTTGCTCTTTTATGACTGGGCTTGTATAAAACTATAGATAGTCATCAGCATTACAATACAGTACTGACGGCCCCCCAGCATTGAGAGTGAGACACTGTCATCATAAATGCCATTTACTTTTCTGGTTGTACCAATTTATGTAAAGAAACCTGTAGTCAGTTCAGATAATCAAAATACAATGCGTGCTCCTTAACTGCATGTATTTTGTTATATACATTTGTTAAATATTTTGAGGCTATAGATGGGTTTGGTATCTATATGAAACTGCATTTTCATTGTTATAAGTTTGATGAAGTTGGTGATTAATCTGCAATTCAGTTGGCCAACAACAATGAACAGGGTAAATGTGATGCAGTGCTTGTAATGTGATCATAAATATTCCCATTCTAGGACCAGTTGTTGACTCAGTACTTAGTTTATAACATGAACATTTCATGGATAAAAAAGGTGGAACCACGAAGATATATATGTATCTTAATTGTGGATAGCTGGATGGAAATTTTTTTAGACCTGAATCATTGATATGACTATTTAAATCACATGAATCAAGAAATTGTGTACTATTATTCTGGAAGCATTGCAGCAGTGTGTGTGTGAGCGTGTGTGTGTGTGTGTGTTATGTATCTATAGTGCATTACTAGATCACTGGTTGTTGGTATATATATATATATAGCTTTGCTTCGAAGAGCTGCCCATATAGCTACATGCTTGCACTGGTGCATACAAAAGTATGCTCTGTGCAGCAATTCCTGACTGTTGTTGGCATAACGGGTGCAGTCTGAAAAATGACCGAGGCTTAGCATGTTGCAAATAAGAATGCCATCAAAATAATTGCCAATGCATCAGTTACTGCAGCAATGACAGTTTGAAATTGTTGTTTTGTTCTCACACTAGATTATAGTCTGTTTATGTATAGAGATGGATTACGACATGGTCCAGTCAGATATATTCACGAAATCATATTAAGATATGATATGCATTTAATGTTGAAAAGAAGTCTGGCTGAAACCTGGAGTACATTTGGCTTTGAGACAACTTAGAGCAATCCATTAATCCAACTTCAAGAGGCAGACATGGTTGCGAAAATGTTGGAAGCTTCGGTTTTTAGCGTTGACGCAGTGGATGACACACTGGATTCCAAAGCTACATGATCTGCAGTTGGATATCATCATATGGATATCTGCACATCCATTACTACAACATCTTGCGATGTTTTTATGTCTTCTGAATGCTAAAATTGGAATGATGAGAGACTCTGAAGCATTTCTGTTCGTGAGAAGATGTAAATTCATTGGCGTGTCTCATTTGGTCTGAATGATGGGTAGTGCGAACTTAACAGGCAGACGACGAGGTTCTAGCGAGTCATCGTAAATAAAGTCGTCGTCGTCGTTCGATCAAGCGGAACAGTGTTGCATTAGCGATGTTTTATGTAAAATTTATTCCCGCGGGACACGACCAGCGGGGCCATGTTTATCAGGAATATCGATTCCAACGCTCTTGGGAAATTTTTGCGCATTCGCTGGGTACGCAATTGGGTACGTGAGTGGTACGCGAGTGGGAGATGTGTGCATTCCGACGTTGCAGCTCTTTGTATGCACTCGGCTGATGATGGGACGCTTGCAGCATTCGAGATTAATGAATGACAGATTAATGAACGGTGCATTTGATGTGGCCGAACTGAGCCATTTTGTACTGGCTTCCATTCGGTCGGCTAGGGAGTGCTCGCGTTTGCAAGACTGATTTGCTCTCAAATGTTCAGTGCGATGGCTTTGTACTGCTGCTGCTGCTGCACGGTGAAACTGTTCAATTATTCAGATCCTTATATACAGTGAGCCGCTGCTGTCCGGTCTCTCTGACATAATACGTTGGATGTTTGTTGTTTAATCTGGTGACGACGTTCACTTTCTTCATTAATTTGACTCGAATTTCCTGGTCAAATATTGCTATGGTTTTCGTTGCCTGACAGCAGCCATCAATCACCTGTCCTCAGTTTTTTACAGTTCTGGTTTTCACTGTTGTCTGCTTGCCTTGTTCTTGTACATTATGAAGGTACATGACCTTGCTAGTTAATGGTTATCTGGCTGGTCTCCGGTATCTTCCTGTGATAAATATGCATGTATGATTTTGACATTTTAGCAGCCTTTGCTTTTGTGTTTGAGGTATTGAGCATTTTCTAGTTTCTATTATGAATGGAGAGTGTCTTTTTGGAATTCGTGTGCTATCCAATAATGCCCAGAATTCTGGTTAAAAAAAAATGTTGTATCAGGAAATTGAGATTTATGTTTAGGATGTAGAAAGTACCGTGTATGCAAACTTTGCAGACAGTTAAGTGGTAAGCTGTGTTTGCTTATGAAAAAGATATGCTTCAGTAGACTAGACAGCGATAATAAAAGTGAGTATTTCAGTGTCTGTTGGAGCTGAATTATTAAGAAATGGCCACATAAACATGATGAGACCAGACTCTCTTGGGATTCAGCCATTCTCGGTTGCTGTCTTGTCTGAAACTGTTGAAGAAATTTGCTGGATGCGTGTTTTCGACGTGGACTTACTGCTCACATAAATTTTCTTTCTCTACTTCTATCCGTCTTCTTATGTTAATTACCTTCCGTATAATTTATGACTGCAATGTGTTTAAACACTGGTGGGTTTATAATGAAGAAACAGATATACATTCATATTTTATACCATATACAATATATATACTATGTGAGCATATTTTTAAACATATACAATACAGGGCAGTGTTATTATTCCTGTATATCATTGAAGTGCAGTGCTGCTGAATATATTGGGCTGTCAAAACACTTAAGATTGTTCTTGAGCTCAAGCATTGTCATCCATATCTAATTATCAATATATATATATATATATATAATTATATATATATATATACACACACACACACACACACACACACACACACGCATATTTGAACTGAAATAAAATAAAATATATTTTGAAACAAGTCTATGTTGCCTGGTTGATGCAGAATATGTGTAAATAACATTTTAATTTTTTCATTTCAAGTTACATTTTCAGTAAAACCTTGTTGTGACTATTAGTTGTATAATTATATACCGTCGGTATCTATTAAATTTGTTTGAACTTTCAAGGTTGTAAAAAAGGCTTAGAACTGCATTGGTAGCATATGAATGTTCAGTAGTCACGAATTCTTAGTCTCTGGTACAAAATGGTGCGTGTATTCTTAGTCGTACGTTTGATCAACAATGTTGTAGAGACGACTGATGATCGACGTGTCTACCGGGGCACGATTCGAGAGGATGCGACCGAGAAACAGGAAGTGGAATTGGATCTTCCGTTGTTTGTTAGAAACCGGAAGGGACTGACTGGAGGTAATTAGTTTTCCTTCCTCAACGTCAACATTTGGTGCTGTTGCGTTGCGACGACCTCAAGTGAATATTGATCATACCATTCGACACAAGATGCTATTAGTTTAACTACTGGGCACTGTTTATAATTATACTGGATTTTTAGGTTTACAAAGGAAATACAGAAGTGTACACATCTAAGTAAAACTGATAGTTTTTCTGTACACCATATTTTATTTTGTCTGCAAGGAAATTGCTCTACCTTTTAAGAGATATGATATTGAAAAATAAGATGGGTTTCATTGTTTTTTTGCCACCACAGTGAGTAAATATTCTGAAGTCGTTTGAGGTATTTGTCTATAGAATCGCCTTTGCTAAGAACTTTTTAATTCCTCATTTGTATACGTCGTTCTTGCTGTAGACTTGACAGAATCTGCTATTATCTGCCTATGTGGTGAATCTTATTGTATTTCTTATATTGCTGTTCTTCTAAAGTGTGCCTGCACTTCTTCAAAGCTTGCAATAGATCTGTGCGACTTCTGTTGGTCTATACCAGAACTTTTGGTCTGCACAATGTGAATGGATAGCCTATTTCATTCATAATTTTAGCATTAGAAAAATCTTTAGTTCAGGTGGATAAAGCATACTCTGATAGATGCTAGTATTTTTATTTTAATATTTGAGTTTAAAATTTTTTGAATGTTGCATATGAATTGAAGTCGCCAGTTAATTATTTTCTACAGTATAGTACCATGTACTTAAAATGCCATTAGCCAAATGTTGTATAACATTGTATTGACCAATCTGAATGGTATGATATCAAAATCAAATACTTAGAAATATAGTAGACTTTGCCAGTACTTAGTTACATTGTCAAATGTTATGCTATACATGTTTTCTAAACATCTGGTTTTTACTTCTAGACGAAATCTGTGGATACACCGTTTACAAGTCGAATTCGGCTCCGATACCATTCCAGGTGCTGCTCGTCGACCGCAAGACTGGAGGTGCGAAGATTGTGCTAGCCAAAGGCAATCCGTTGAATCATGAAGGAACGAAGAGCTACGAATTCGAAATTGCAGCAGATGATTGTATCACTGGAGCACATTCTGTGAGGTTAGCATCCATCGGCATCGCTCATATTTTCTTAATGGCCTGTATACGAAATAGATATCTGGCGCCTAGAAGGAACCGTCAGCGCCTCACTGTCGATTTATTCTGGTGCAAACACAGACTCGGGGAAGAACTTCTGGCGTGTCTAGTTTCATGTTATATGGGTTATAGGATGTTGCCACAGACTTGGTTTTTGCTGAATTATTGCTACATAAATTTTATATGAGCAACTTTTGATCTAGTATCTAAGAAGCAGCGGTGATACCTAAACAAAATGACAAAGCATAAAACAATTATGATAGAGCTCTGATATCGTGGACTTTGTTGCATTTTCCTGCTTCCCTTGTCTTGTATATTTGCAAAACTTTAAAATCTACCTTAATTGTGCAAAATTTGTTTTACATGTATCAGACACCACTGGCCAAACAATAAATATACGGCAATCTGTGCATTTTTGAATTTTTTTTATTTTGTTGTGCATGACACTAGGAATTTTTGGCCTATGGCAGTAAGATGTTAAAATGTACTGTAGGAGTGTAGGTGTGTCCAGATACATATATACAAACATCCAGGCCAATTTTTGCACATAAATTTGTCTGCATGATGTGATGATTACATTTGAATGTCTGTGTGAGATAATGTGTATTTGCGCTTTTGTTCAAGACTTCTTTTGTTAAAGGCGCATTATAAGTGCTTAATTGTATTGTATTGTATTGTATAACATTGTTTCTATAGAATTTATTAGATTTCATTAGATAATAGCAGTTTGTTTATGTTCACTTCTGCATTGAAATTATTAGACAACATGTTGGCTGTGTTTACTCTGCTGAGCACTATGGATAAGCAGAACATTAACCAGAGTACTTTCCTGTCAGTCTATAATTGGATGAGCAGAAAATAAATAAGTGAGGCTGCCATAGAGCAAAATGAGAAAAGCTAAGTAAGATGAAGCTGCTGTGAAAAATTTATGTGTGTGGTTGCTAGCAGTTTGCTTCAAATAACACACTATCAATTACTACGTGGATGTTTATCAATTGAAAAAACACTTCCATTATAAATGCGTTTTAGAACACAAAATATTACTAACGCTTTCAGTGTCTATAATAGCGTTGATTTATCCGATGGGGCAAATAAATCTTAATCTTTTGAGAGCTGGAGATATCTGGCCGTCTTATGAACACTCGCTGTCTATTTTGTAAGAAGCCTTGATACTAGGTAAAGCATTATTTATGGTCACGAAGATTATGCATAAGTCTGTGATGGTAAGTCTTTGTCGTTACTCAGCTTTTTTTACCAGATGTCAAAGTCTTAAAAATAGAGCAGAGTGGGCGACAAGATGTTGATAAATAATGGCTGGTGATAAAAGTTTCTTGCTTATCTGTAGATAGGCTACAAAATGACATTCTTGATGATTTAGAAGACTGCTCAGTGATGATGTTGATGCGAATGATGAGTGAGATAAGGAAGAGTTAGAGCTGTTGTTGACATGTGATGATGATGATGATCTTGTGTCACAGTATGTTAATGACAATAACAATGTCTTTGGTGAAGATGAGATGATGTGACTGGTGTAGTCTGTGGACCTCTCAGGATTTCATTCTAATTGGCTTCTTGACTGTACAGCACTGACACGACTCTGACTGTCCAGCAGACATAGACATCTCTTAGCCAAATACACACCAGAAATGATAGCAGCTCATTAATGCAGGATCATGTGAAGAAGTGGTCTGAGAACTGAGTCCTGCAGAACCTAAAACTAGCAAGAGGAAATATGGGATTGACTGAATTCAATTGTCCATATTTTTCTGGTAAAGACAGAAGAAATAGGTCTACATTAAGGCAATATGCAGATTGTAATGCAATGTGCCTTTTTTGAATTATTCCAAATTGCTTAGAGTTGTGGTAGAACCAAGCCCTCTGTGTCATAGCTCAGCCATCTGAATCTTTTTTATTAAGTGGTGAGGGTGTTATTATTGAGTTGAATGGATGGTTCAGGACTGCAGGCCATGAGAGATCTGCCCAAGATGGTAATAACTTTTCCAGACCTGTTGACTAACTTTGGTATGACTGGTGATCAGGCTATTCTTGTAATGGTAGCACCTTGTTCTTAAAACATTAATGCGTCGTATATATTTGTGCTCCACTAGTCCGTCTTTCTGCCCGCGTTGTCACGGCTGGTTTTGCATTATTGATCAGCGTTCTGTCCAATCTTACCCATCTACAGCTGCCGTCGCCATTTCGTCCCAGACTGTAGTCTCATCAGATTATGCATGCGTCTTCTTCTTCTTCGTTCCACAACCTGTATTATTTGCGTTTGCCAACTCGCAGCAACCTCCATATTCCAGCAACGAGAGCAAGCCAGCGTAGTCTGGTCCAAGGAGTTTGCTGTTGCTGGACGACAATCTTTCAAGAGCAGCCTATCTATTGTCTGGCATCTCTGATCGATTTAAGATATGATTGCATTCCAAGAAGCATATCAATGTGACTGAGCTAGTCCATGACAGCCCAGGTTGTAAAGGCCATGAAGCTGACATGCTTAAATATCGCAGTGGTAGAAGTAGTAGCGGTAGCAGTGACAGCAACAGCAGCAGTAAATAATAATTGTACTGATTTGTTGCCTGTTATATTGGTGTAGCAATAAGACCCTGTCCAGCATTTTTTTTATAAAGGACACTTTGCTTTCAATTTAATGTACTTAGGTTATTTTTTATGTAACATATTCGTCCTCCCACCATCTCTTTCCATTTAATCCTCTATCTTAATAATATCCATCATTTTGTCTTGATGTCTATTTCGTATGTTTACATGTATTAATTTTATTATTTATATTTCATTACGTATGTATCGTGTTAACAAAGGGAAAATGTTATGTAAACAAACACATGATGGAAATTTAAAGTGTCGTATATTTTTTATATAAAATAATGCTGGACTGGTTGTTATTTTAAATCATGATATCTAGCAACACCTGAGGGCTTTGGTGCTTCTACCATGTGTGTGATTTGTGTCATTATGTGAAAGAGGGAGGCTTCTAACCTGGAACGATGAAGACTTGGCGTTACCACTCTTAGATGCAAAATCCATCTATACAGTCACTAGGCCAAAAAAAAAATATGTTGTGTTTCCGGTAACAGAGCTAAAAAAAATTGGGTAGGTAGGTCGGAAAATATTTTTATTTTGTAAAATATTTTTATGCAGTGACTATCCGAAAAAGTATACCCCACTAGTCTTTTTTGCACGCTGAAACAAAGTACGTGTTCTAAGCAAGTATAAACTGCCTATTTCCCGACTGTCTGCACCTAAAACTGCTCTAGAAACAGTCCTATTAATTTCATTTTGTTGACGTCTCTTATGTTATGTCAATACAAATGTTGTTTTTTTTAAATTTGAAAAAAAAATTAAATTTTTTTGGGAAAAAAATTTTTTTTTTGAAAAAAATATTTTTTTTAATAAAAAATTTTTACAAAAATATTTGGGTCGCGGCCCTAAAAATGGGTCGGTCGCGTTACCGGAAACACAACAATTTTTTTTTTACGCCCTATATAAATTTTTGAAAAATAGTGTTGAATATTATGGTGTGTGCGGTTGCTTGACTAACAGTGCTGTCTAGTGAAATTGTAGAGCTTGTTTCTAAATTGTGCATTTTTTATTGTTACTTTTAATTTTATTGTCATTTGAGCTGAAAATTGTCTCTGGTCTGATTTCTCTCATCTAAATCTTTCCCTCCTGATTGTAACCTGGAACCAGCTACCTGGATCTTGCAGACTTGAGTTGATACATGATTGTTCATAATTAGTAAATAAACTGGTCTTCCAGAAACAGTATTTTTATGGTGCTGAAAAACTTCATCGATTTACATTACTGGTGGCTTTTTTGCTGCATTTGTTTGGCGGACATGAGTTGTTCGTGTGCTTACTTACTTCTGTTGCGTGTTGCCAGGGAGCTCGTTCACATCGACGTTGAGGACGTTAACGAATTTCCGCCTGTGTGGAAGGAGCAGACGTACATCGCAGAGGTCACCGAGGGTCAATTGCACGAGCAAATACTGAAGCTTGAGACGACAGATGAGGATGGATCAGAGGACTTCTCAAGAGTCTGCCAGTTTCATCTTCTCACAAAGGATGTACCATTCAGAATCAGCACAGAAGGTGATACCATTGTTGATTATCTTGATCAATACAACAGGGCACCAGTTGTTTCAATCTTTTTTGATGATGATGATGATGATGATGATGATGATGATGATGATGATGATGATGATGATGATGATGATGATGATGATGATGATGATGAAACCTTGGACTTGCAATCGATCATTTTCTTCTGGAACCCTTGACACGTTTCGCACATGTATCCATTTGTGCAAGAAATAAGTGTAATTGCAACTTGTAATTTTTAAATTGTGATGTAATAGAAATTGTAATTATTTTAGTGTAGAATCGTGTCTAGCTAGAAATTGTGAAGCTTTGGAGAATTCTGCTCATTGTTCAGGGATCCTTTCCAGAATTCTGTGGGTGTTTCTACAGCGGAACTTCACGCGATGCCTTCAGAACTCTTAGATTCTCTAGAACCCTGATTGAAGATCACTGCATTAGGGTTTTACTCAGAGTACATGTGCATTGGGAGCACATCTGACCATTCACCGTAGTAGAGGAGCTTTATAAATGTTTTAATGCAATAAAACAATGCATGGATTTTGTCACAGATCCAAGGTTGAATGCTAGTGTGCTCTTCTTGTGCAACATATATGACGAGTACTGATAGGGAAGTTTGATTTTTTAAATGGAAATTTTGTTGGGAATTTGTTTCTTATTGTTACAGTCAAATAATCTGTAAAGCTCAGCTGTTGTTTCGTTTTTGGACTGCATTTCAACTACAATACCTACCTACCCATCTATCTATCTACAATGTAATTTGGTGTAGGGGAAAAAACTTAAGAGAGGAAAATTTGATTATTGCAAATTTTATGGCTCTACTACTGCTGCCCAGATATGGCTGTCTGATATATCTGAGCTGTGAGAGCTCTGTATGAGAGTGGGGGAAGATCAGCAAGTAAAAAACTTTCTGCAAAAACATCTATTGACATGTGTGTTTTGGGCAACTCTCGTATTCAGTAGAAGCACATTAATAAGAAAAACATTTGACGAAAAGAGCAAATATTTGCTTGAAAGAATTGATGCTGCAGAAAGTAATGATTCGAATTGATTATAACATTATTAAAAGAACATTTTTAAAAGACAAAATGCTAGTAAATTGAACATTCAAAGGTAGAAGATAAAAGTGTATCAGATCAGGTAGATGTATGTCTAATGAATTTTCAGCACGTCAGACTTATATTCAATTACATTATCTATGTTGCTTAAACCAAAGAATGCAGTTTTAAGATTCCTTTGTGTTTATTACTCTTGTGAATAATTTAATTTGATTATTCGCCTTTCATTAAGGCAAAATTGAAGTGCATTTTTCTTCATAAATCATGAATAATTTAGTAGGTGATTTTTAAAACTGTCACTTTGAAGATCTATGTAAAAGTGTTGTGTCACTCACTGGGTGAAGACTACGATCCGCAAGAACGGTTCTTTTCATTGATTCATCAAATGTTGTTAAGCCTGAAGGGTAGTTTGCTACATAATGACAGTATGTATCGATCAAGACCAGTAGGTTATTCGATTCACTTGAAAGAGATGTGAGCTAATATGGGGCTGTTGTTGCAATCCACGCAGTACAGCAACAATGCAAAACTTGTCTGGTTGTCTGTAAGTGTAGCAACTCGTGCAATTCAGATTTGTGAAAAAAATCTTTACTGCTACTTTATTCTTTAATGGAGCAGTCAGAGATTTTTCTTTATGTCAGAAAGGTCTGGTTAATTTATCTAAGTTTCATACCAGGGACCTTATGCTACACAGTACACCTACAGTTTGAAAGCTGATCCTTAAAGTTAATATATTATATAGCTGCACATATCTTCACTTTCGACAAATAGTAGCAGCTGTACCTGAGATTAATTTTCGTGTTTATGCTGTTGCGGTGTTGCCTTCCAAAGCTGGTCTTTTTTAACATAGCTAGGAACCTTATTTGTCAGACCTGTGTCAAACCACAATCATTTTTGTCCATAATTTGACAGCAATTTTGCCTTTCAAAAAGTAATTG
This sequence comes from Lumbricus rubellus, assembly GCA_945859605.1. Taxonomy (NCBI): domain Eukaryota; kingdom Metazoa; phylum Annelida; class Clitellata; order Crassiclitellata; family Lumbricidae; genus Lumbricus; species Lumbricus rubellus. The sequence goes on from OX243813.1 coordinate 32,584,121, forward strand.
GACAGAAATATTTTATAGCAAATTACTGTGTAATTGCCTTTATATTGGATAGCGTATGTCTTTGAGCATTTTAGCCATGCTGAGACTTCGATCAGTCATGCATTATACTGCAGGGGCGGATCCAGGATTTCTGGTTAGGGGGGGCGTAAATACTACCAATCCAATCCCATAAATATATATATGAGTGGCGGCGCCAGGATCTCAGGTTGGGGGGCTGAAGCCAACTAGGCCTATAGAAAAAAATTTATGAAGCGCCGAAGGCGCGAAGCTGCGAGTGCCGAAGGCACGAAGCCCATACCGACTAGGTCCCCCAGCGGGGTCTGGGGCGGAGCCCCAGCCACCAACGCATTTTTAGCTCTGTTGACCTCAACTAGAGACATTTTTAGGCTCTTTTTTGCCAGCTATTTCTGAACGATAAAATCATGAAAACTCAAAAAAGAAGTCGTTTTGCAGAGACGCAGACTAGTGTTAAGTGGCAGAGAGAGTCGATGTCCGGGAGTCGAGCCCAGTCGCAATTGATGTCTCACATGTGAGTCGATGTATGACCGTCCGCCGCAGTTGAGGTCCGAAAATAAGATAATAATAATAACTTTTAAGCCGATACATGGACATTCATTGTTTTTTGCTTTGGGATGAGGCTGAGTCACATTTAGGGGCTTAACCCCATGACCACTCCCCTGGTGCCGCCAATGGCATAAGCATCTACACTATAAAAATTTTTATAGTTGATTTCGTTGCCGTTGGTCATTGTCTAGTTTCCTTATTACGAAGTAAGCCGTTTTAGACATTTTCAGCTTTTTGAGGGGATGAGCCACGTTTACGGGGGCTTAGCCCCCTAGCCATCTCCTGTCGCCGCCACTGATATGTATGAAATTAGATCATGCAAAACTATAATGATCCTTTTTATAGAAAATGTCATGGAACTTTAAACAAATATATAGTTTCTCATATAAAACCACTGGTGTCCACTGAAGGTTAACAGTGAAACGATTATAAATCAGTTATCAGTTTTGATCATGCAACCCTTGACCCAAAAAGAAAATAATTAAGTGTCACATGCCAGTGGGTTAACAGTGTCATTCTCCTTGGATGCTTTCTGGCGTAGACATTGAGATTGTCATCAATGTCTAACTTGATGTCCTTGTGGACAAACAATAAAATGAGTCCTCGTTCATTGTACTTTGGAAAAACAACTTCACAAATCGCAGACTAGAATTTGCTCGCTCAACACTGCAAGCCGTGACAGAAGTGAGCAGCAAAATGTGAACTATTGTGGTAATATTTGGATACATAATACAACGGGAGCGGCTGTTAGCGAGGGTGTCCGACAGGGTGCTTGGTGTGCTGTTAGCGTTTTTCCACATCTGCTGCCAAAGCTTTAACTCTTGATGAAAAGAATTCGGAGAAGGCAGCTCATCATGATAGTAATGAAGTAATTAAGCCTACCATCAGCAGTGAGTGCGTCGATGTTTTAAACATTAGATGCATGGAATGAGACTTACATGTAGACCACGAATTGCTTGCTTTGCAAGATCTCCAAATCGTAGGCTAAATTGCAATTATATTAGTTTTATGTCAGTTTAGCTTTAGAACATTTCTGCAGGTTTAGGGGGGGCGTACGCCGGCTCCGCCCCCCTCTGAATCCGCGCCTGTACTGTATTTGATTAAGGCTGTCATAACCCTCCGTCTATTATCTTGCGTTTTAGGTGGCTGTCCCAACCATCGACGTATGGTCCCAACGACCACGCTTAGATGGGTCTGCACTGTAATCCCATTCATCATTTTTTAGGACTGTTTTCCAACACTTTCTGGGTAGCAGCATGGTGTCCAAATATTTTAGTTGCTTTACAACCTGGTGCTTCAAGTGTTCAAGTGTTCAAGTTGATGAAGCACCATGTGTCACTGAAAGTACAGGTTTTGCATTCATGTCTTGTGTTTTTCCCAGCCAATCTCAGTGACAGCCATCAGTCATTAATTAACATGGTAAGGGTTACCACCATGACAAAGGAAATTGCATTGCAGCAAGTGGATATGTTGACTGACTAGTGGCATTAATTTGAAAGCTCCGAAAATTAATTATAGGTGTCAATCAGCCATGAGAACGACGGTTTCAGTGTTTGTTTAATTAACGCTTTGCAACGGAAAAAAAAATTGAACAATGTATCACCTTTCTTGGTATAATATGGGCGCAGTTTTTGACAGAGCCTTACATGATACTCTTATTGTAATAACTTCAGCATTTTATATTAAGCTTTCAAAGAAAAAGAATTTTCAAAAATTTATTCTCTTGGGGTTATTTTTGCCTTGTTTTTTTGCTAGGTTATGTTCAGAACACTGAGCCACTGGACTACAGCTCCAAGCACAACTATATCCTGGAAGTACAGGCGGAAGATTGCGGAAAGAAGCTCTCTGACCGACTCCTTGTTAACATCTTAGTTAAGCCAGAATGCAAGGTTGGGTGGAAAGGTTGGTGGCTTAAAATGTTGTATAGTCTGAAGTAAATGATGGCTTCTTTGTTGGAGCTCTGTGAATATATCGAATGATTTTTGTTTGTAAGTATGTTATTACATTCAAAGAATTATTAGAAATTTTAGAACCTTGGATGAGTTTTGAATATTGTAGAACCTATATTGTGATCATGTTTCTTCAGTTCTGTGCCTTAATGGAAGCATGTCTCACCTTTATTGTTTTTATTTTCTTTGAACAATGGAGTCTACGATTCAGTTACAGACAGGCCTTAGTTAATTCCAACCAACAGTTTTATGTCCATATAGTCGTTTGTGTTTTGTTACGGAGACCTATTAGAATGAAAGTCCGACTAATGATGTGTATGGCTTCATTTGAATATAGGACCAAGTAGTGCGATCTTCGGAATAAATTTCTCCAAGGGTTCTTTGAAGTCAAGCATTACGTTTTTAAAAATGAAGTTGAACGACCGTGTCGCGGGTTCTCTTTCTTGTAGGCATCAAGAGACAGATAGACTATGTTACGAAGTCTGGTCGGCAGGCAGTCGCCACTAATGCGACGCTGGAGATGTGCAGCGCGACGTGTCAGGTGACGCAGCTATCAGTCAGCATCAAGCTCCATCCAGACGAGACGGAAGTTGACTGCGAAGTTGATGCCGACGCCATCAGCAGCCGCAGCAACATCTGCGGTAAGCAGCTCGTTGTAATTGCATCTGTAGAAGCACTTGATGACCAGTCTAGTCACAGTGGACTTTTCTGTTGCATTGTCCAGATCAGAGTACAAGCAAGTATTATGTTTTGTCAGTTTATTTATAAATGTGAATTTTATACAAGCTGTTTTTTTTATGGTTTTTACTCAAAATGTGTGAAAATGTGTACTGTATTAAATTCAAGACCTATTAGTCACACTAAAAGTCACAGCTGTTTAGAAGGAGATGCAACTCAAAAGTTGCAAATAAAAAATGCATTGTTTACACTGGCAGATATAGCACACACCCATGTGCAGATTGGTCAGATGTGTAAAAGCATGTGGACTAATTGATGTCAATGATAAATATGCGGCCATATACCACCGTGATTATTGTAGCGAATAAACGCTCCTTAACAAACGAATCAATTAACTAATAACCTGTGTAATTATTAATACTAAGTAACAGTTAAGCTAGACAATTAATTGGCGTATTTAATAGATAATTAATAAATTGAATTGTGGCATTAGCGAATATAACAGTAGAAATCACAAATACAAATGCGCTACAAAAATCAGTCAAAGCTTGAGGAGGCATGAAAACAGCGTTTCGCGTAGCAGGCGATCGTCAACACTGTGAGCAGCCGAAGAGTCACGTGGTCTGATTCGGGCATGAGATTCTGAAAAGAATGGCAGACATTTTTTGCGATTTGTCAACCAAAAACGTTAATTCAGAATGCGCCGATGACATTTATTTGAGTGTGAAAAACGGGACTTATTGTACGTTTATTCCACTGCTGATCTGTTAATCCTAGGGAACGTAGTACCTGGGTTAGATAGAAATGTTCGAAGTTTAAGTCGGACTGTAATAGCGAACAAAGTCAATTTTCGCTCGGCATCGATCTTGGGATCAAGAAGACATTGCGAGAACCAGTTGCGATTGGAGTTTCGAAGTAACGAGAAGAAGTGGTGATTCGACGACGAAGCAGAAGTGAAGAAGACGTGTGAGTAGCCAGTGCTCACAGAAGAACGAAGACGACGCGGTGGTGAAACGGCGACCGAGGGCAGCCAGGGAGAAGCGACCTTTCTTCCCATCTTTCCTTCCAATCCAGTTTCCCTGTGTCAAGAACAAGGACCTCATCATCTACTCAAGAAGGGAACTCTTGAGGAAGCTAAGCACCTTATAATATTTTAGTAGATAAATACGCCACAATAGGTAGTTAGGGTATTGAATATTATTTACTGTTGAATGTTGATATTTATAATATACATCAAAAATGAAATACAGCTTGTTCTTGCTACCCTCATTGACAATATATTCAGTAATTTTCTTACAGATAAGCAGGAGTCTTACATATTACTGAACGATATATCAGATCACCTACCTGTTATGCTTTGTTTAGATATATCTGTGAAACGGACTCAGCCAACCTCCTCTACCAGTAGGCTAATTAACGAAAAGACTATTACTCAATTTGGTATTTCTTTGGCAGAGACTGATTGGTTTGAAGTTGAAAGGTTGTGTGTTATGGATAAACCGTGTGCTGCTTACACCTGCTTCATGGATACCTATAAAGATCTTTACAATAAGAACTTCCCAGTGATAACTGATAAAAAAAGAGGTTGCAATGTAAAACAACCTTGGATGACCAGTGCATTACTGAAATCCTGCCAAAAAAAGTCAAGACTTTACTCTAAATATCTGAAAAATCCCAATGATTCTAATAAAGCCATTTTTGTTAAATATCGGAATAAATTCAAACAAATTAGAAAACATGCTGAAAAAATGTACTATACAGACAGATTCCAGAAATGTGAAAATGATCTTAAAAAACTTGGAAAACTATTAGGCTTTTATTAACTAATAACGATAATATTCCCACCCCTGACACATTCAAAATAGACGGAGCAGATGTCTCTAATAGACTAGAAGTTGCTAATAAATTCAATGATTACTTTGTAAACATTGGTCCGACGTTAGCTGCCAAAATTGGTGAAAACTCAGAAGCATTTGAAACATTCTTAAAGGACTCGCAGAGTTCTTCTTTCGGACTTTTTCCTACCAGCAAGCATGAAGTGATTGATGTTGCAAAACAATTAAGAACAACTTACAGTTCGGGTATGGACGATATTAATCCTAGTGTTGCAAAAGCCACAATTCAGCTTATTGCCGAACCTCTGGCTCAAATTATAAATAGTTCATTTTTTACTGGCATCATCCCACCAGAAATAAAAATGGCTAAAGTCATACCTCTGTATAAATCAGGTGAAAGACACAAAATAAATAACTATCGACCCATCTCTATACTTCCATTTTTTTCCAAATTCTTTGAAAGGATCATGTATAACAGATTGATGGATTATTTCCTTAAAATGAATGTACTATCACCTAATCAATACGGCTTCCAAAAACAACATTCCACATATATGGCACTCCTGGAAATACAATGTAAAATCTTAGAATCTATGGATAACCGAGAACTTTCTCTAGGAATATTTTTTGATCTATCCAAGGCCTTTGATACTGTAAACCACAAAATTTTATTAAAAAAACTTGAACACTATGGTATCAGAGGTGTAAGTAAGGCATGGATTTCTGATTTTCTTCACAACAGATCACAACATGTTTATTTTAAAGGTCATTTATCTGTTGGTAAACCCATCAGTTGTGGCGTACCTCAGGGTTCAATTCTGGGGCCATTATTATTTCTAATATATGTAAATGACCTGACGACTACTTCCAAAGTGTTTCACTATATATTGTTTGCTGATGACACGAATGCCTTTATATCTGATAAGTCAATAGAATCATTGTTTGAAAGAGCTAATCATGAGCTCATCACCATTTCTTCCTGGTTTAGAGCTAACAAATTATCGCTTAATATTGATAAAACAAACTTTATTCTTTTTGGATCCCGCCGTAAACTAACGCCAGTGTGTGATTACAGATTGACAATGGATGGTCAAATGATTATGCCGACTGAATCGTGTAAATTTTTAGGTGTGTATCTGGACCAGCACCTCACCTGGAAAGAACACATTAAGCAGATATCTAAAAAAATAGCAAAAAATATTAGCGTGCTATCAAGAATCCGTCACTGTCTCTCTCAAGCTACATTACAAGGCTTATACTATTCCTTAATTTTTCCATACTTGTCATATTGTAACATTTGCTGGGCCTCAACTTATAGTTTTTATTTAAAAAAATTGGAGAGTTTGCAAAAACGTGCCATTCGAACTATTTTCTTATTATGCTGGTCTGTCAGTACCAAACCAATTTTTCGAACCTATAACATACTACGATTATCAGATATATATAAGTTTCAAATCAGTTTGTTCATGTTTCGCTATCATCACAAATTGTTGCCTAGGACATTTGATGGTTATTTTTGTCAGGGAATTGCTGTACATAACCATTTCACTAGAACTCTGTTACACTACCGCACCGATGTTGCACATACTAGGATGAAATTATTTTCGATTAAATGTTCTGGCCCTATGATATGGAATAACCTCCCAAAATATATTACACTTATACCCACCATTAACATGTTTAAGAAAAAATTAAAAGACTGTTTAATCTCTGTTTACTAGATTTAAACAATTGGTCATAATTTGTTTTTTTCTTGTTTTTTGTTTTGTTTTGAAATCTGTGTGTCATTTCATTTCAGTTTACTTTTGTTTCATGTGTAAGATGTTGTGCTTTGCACTGTTTTTTTTACAATAGCCAAATGTTATTGAGAAAGGAAGGGTCAATCCAGCCTCAGCGGGTCCATACGACCTTTTTGGATTGACCCTTTGACTTATGCACCGATCACTCGAAAGTCATTGAATTTGTACTGATTACTGCTCTTTTGTACGTGTTTGATGCTTTGTCAATAAACGGCTTACTTGCTTACTTCTTGTTGTAGGTCAATTCTAGTAATCATTCTTGATCACCCATTACGAATCCCTGAGTTTATAAAGCGTCTAGGGTAAGACCTGGTATGCGACAGTATGGGGACTCGTCCGGGATTTTAGTCAGCTTAAAAACTGATCTAATTGAACATTAATGACACTAGAAACAGCATAGAACAATATTGCTAGTATATTGATTTTTTGGATGTAAAGCTGAACTGATAGAGACTTGCATTTTAGAACTGTAGAGTGTATTTTAAAGAGTCCACAGCGACTGATATATTGAATTGATTTCTGTGTTCAGAAATTATATAGCGCATTTTTTGCCTATATTTTACTACTTGCTAATTTGAAGTAAGTCAGTAGGTGATGGCCAACAGTGATTTCGAAAGCTGGGCGAAGTTAGCCAAAGAGTTAGAGCTAAGTGGAGAGGAACTCCGTACGTTTGTTAAAGAAAGACAGGCGGAACAGCGGCAAGATAGAATAGCAGAAAGGGCGTTTGCAAAGGAAGCCGCTGAAGCATTAGAGAGGATTAAGGCCGAGGCAGAGGTAAAGAAAGCTGAGTTAGCAGCCGATGCCAAGAAAGCGGAGTTAGCAGCCGATGCCAAGAAAGCGGAGTTAGCAGCCGATGCCAAGAAAGCGGAGTTAGCAGCCGATGCTAAGAAGGCGGAAGTGGAAATGAGACGGATTGAAGCTGAAGCCGAAGACAGGAAGACACAAGCGGCAATGCAGGCTAGAAAGGCCGAAATTGAGTTAGAAGCAATTAGGAGTGCGGAGATAGAAGCAAGAGAAAAACGCTTAGCCGCAGAATCAGATGCCAGACAGATCCGTGAAGCGACTGAAGCACAACAACAACGTGAGTTACAGCTAGAATTAGCACGGATTGAATCACAAGTGAGAATGAGAGAAATTGAGTCCAGAGGTCAGGACAGAGAAAGTGGAAGTGCATCATTCACAATGGTTGGTGACAATCCACAACAAGGGGAACACAACAGGAACAGCAGAGGGATGAGGGATATCAAATTCCCCATCTTCAACGAAAACAAAGATTGTTTAGACGCTTACCTGTTGCGGTTTGAACGAACTTGTGTAGCATATGAGATAAAGAAGGAAGTGTGGTCACTAGTATTAGCTAGACACCTTGAGTCGAGAGCACTTGAAGTATACCAGAGACTGTCTGTGGAGGAGGCTCAAGATTATGAATGTCTGAAGACACAGTTACTAAAAAGATTCAAGTTAACTGAAGGTGGATATAGACACAGGTTCAAGACAAGCAAAATGGAAGCCGGAGAGACACCGACCAATTTTATTTACAGACTGCGACGCTACATGCAACAGTGGATTTCTCAAGCAGGCTTCGAAGAGACCTATGAAGGAGTAGAAGAATTGTTATTAAAGGATCAATTTTACCTGACGTGCAGCACAGAGCTAAGAATGTTTATCAAAGAGAAAGGGAAGACAAGTTTGAAAGAAATGTTAGCGTGTGCGGAGTCATACATAGAGGCACATGGCTACAAATATGCAGAGGCAAGCATAAAACCAGATGTGAAATTCCACAACGAAAGGACAAACAATGAGAATAAATCCAAAGAAGGATTTGGTAACAGCCAAAACAGGAGTAGAAATGATGTAAGAATAAATCGGGAAGTGAACCGTGGTGTAAGTTCAAACAGAGGGTTCAGTCGAGAACGTGAGAACACCGTGGGACATAAAATTACTTGTTTTCTCTGCGGTGAGAACCATAAGGCATATTCGTGCCCACACAAGAATAAAGAAGCTGTCAGACACACTGCAGCCGCAGTGCAAATATTCGAGAATCAGACATATAGGGCCAGACAGCAGATTGAAATGCAGAAAATGAGTAATGTTACAAAGGACCAACATAGGGTAGATGACAAGATGATTAAAGCATTACCCATGCAAACAGCTGCAAGTGCTTTGGTGACTGGAACCAATGTCGGATGCATGAATCTAGAAAACAGAAGTGAACATGAAGTAAAAGTGAACGGGAGAAATGTCAGGTGTCTCTATGATTCTGGATCGACATGTTGCATAATTAAACGTTCGTTAATAGACGACACAGATTTGACGGGTGAGGAGACACATTGTGTATTGGTCGATGGAAGTTTGAGGTGTTTTCCACTAGCCAAGATAAACATAGAGAGTGAATTCTTTAGTGGAGAAGTACAAGCGATGGTTATGGAAAATCCGTCGATGCCAGTTATAATTGGGATGATCGAAGGTATACAATACCAGATCACACATGGAAAACAGGAGGATATAATCAGTGGAGAACCAGAGAATGCAATTGCTGAAGTGAAAAGCAAGAGCATACTGAGGAACAGATCTAAATCTAGAGATAGATCAGTACATGACAAAAAGTCAGTGAAATTCACTGACGATGTAACAGTAAATGAGACAGAGGAAACAACAGCAGCAACTGTTAAAACCAGAGCTGAGGCTAAAAGGGATGGTAAATACAGACCATTCAAAGTTGCGGAAAGGCCGTATTTAAATGAAACTGCTAAAGGAATGCAGAGACGGCATGAAACAGTAAATAAACAGTGGGATAAAACCAGAGACTGGAATTATACAGATAACCGGAAGCCAGCTTTTAATAAAACGACGAAAAAGAATTACAGAAGTGAACCATTGAGATTGGTGGAGACGAATGATAAATATTTAATCACAGGTGGAAGAAGTGAGTTAAATAAGAGTCGTGTAGATCAGAATAAATGGCAGAACGGAAGAGTAGACTGGAGAAATAGGGAGAATAGAAATAAGTCTAATGAGATACAGTCAGGAAGATCCAATGAGTGGATGAATAGGAGATACATAGAGAATCCAAATGTGGATAGGAGGAATATAAAGTGGAACAGGAGTCAGATGAATGACACACGTGGGTGTGATTGGAGAAACTATAGACATGACAGGAGAGAGTCTAGTAGTAATTTTGGAGTTAGGTGTGACAGACCTAGTGATCTCAATTGGAGATATAGAAGTAATAGAGATGAGGTTGGAAATAGTGGAAACCATTGGAACAGTAGAACATGGTACAGAGGAGAACGAAGTGTTGATTCTGTTAGAAGACAGAATGAGAATTGTAGAGGATACAATGATGTGAACTGGAAGAAAAATCGGTTACGGAATGACAGAGAATGGTCATATCCTAACAATAATGTGGATAAATGGAGAAGTAGCAGAGACTACAGTGGAGAAGTTGAAACACAAGAAGATGTTGAGTTGAAAACTTATGGAGATGATGCAGATGCATTGAGTTTTAGAGAGAAGCACACAGGTGAACTGGAAACACAAAATGGCATTACGTTGAATTTATACGAGAAGGTGAACAGAGATAGTAAGTCAGATATGGACAGGCTGGACTATCATTACATGAGAAGAGGTACTGCAGACAGAAGCTGACAGTAGCTAGTGGAGAGTATTTAATTAAGGAAGAAATGTAAATAAGCATTAATGTGAAATTAAGTTGAGTTGCAGTTAAAGCAGTTTTATGAGTTGTAGTGATTAGTAAGGTGAATCACAGGATCAAGTGAGATAGTGGTATAATTGTTGAAGTTGTGTAGTAGTTAAGTAATAAGTTGAGATTAATTAGAATACAGTGTCTGAGTGTGATGTTGAGTCACTTAGATAAATAAAGAAAAAGTTGAGTAACTGAAAATAGTTAAGATAAGAAGAAGTACTTTGTCCAGTGGGTAAAGTACGAGGAATAATAAGATGTTAGTGAAATGACAAAGATCATTCAATGTGAAACATAAGATGGATGAACGCCATATGTTGAGATGGTGGCATACATAATAAGTAGAATAGTGAGTTGATAATAAGAATGAGTTAAAAGTGTTGAGGCAATGTGAAGCTTATCCTTCGGATTAGTGAATAGTGCTTCGAGTTACAACAGACTAATCAGGAAAATTCTGCATGGAACAGAAAACCTTGAAAGTTATGTGGATGACATATTAGCCCACAATGAAGGATGGCAGGATCACTTGGAAACACTGGAGATATTTTTTGAAAGGGTTAGGGAAGCCAACCTAACATTGAAACCAAAGAAATGCTCATTAGGGTACGGAAAAATAGATTTCTTGGGTCACACGTTGAATAATGATGACATCAGTCCAAAAGAAGAGTCTGTGGACAAGATCATTGATATGCCTAGACCAAAGACGAAAAAACAAGTGAGGAGTTTCATCGGAGCAGTGAATTACTATAGGAAATTCATTCCACACTGTGCAGAAATAATGGCACCGCTAAGTGATTTGACAAAGAAGTTGTCACCTGGAAATGTCGAATGGAATGAGAAATTGGAGAACAGTTTTATGCAGTTGAAAGAAGAACTGGCAAAGGCACCAATTCTGAGATTACCGAACTTAGAGAAGGAGTTCATATTGCAAACGGACGCAAGTGGAAAAGGGATCGGATGCGTAATAATGCAGGAATATGAGGGGGTGAATCATCCCATAGCATATGCGAGCAGGAAGTTACTTGAGCGAGAGACGAGATATTCGGTGGAAGAAAGAGAATGCTTAGCCATAATGTGGGGCGTAAGTAGGTTCGACAGATATTTATGCGGCAAGCAGTTTGTGATTGAGACAGACCATTGCGGATTGCAGTATATGAAAGAGGGAAGAATGAAAAATGCAAGGGTTATGAGATGGAGTCTAGCCTTGCAAAATTATTCGTTTACTATTAGATACATCAAGGGGTCCAACAATGTAATTTCAGATTACTTGAGCAGGGGACTCGAGTGATATATAGTGAACCTTTGATGAATGATAAGTTGTATATAAATAGGTGTAGAACAGTAATTTTGTTGTGTTATGTAAGGTAAAGGAAGATAGTTTATAGATTAGTTTGTTAAGTATGTGAGTAAGTTAAAGCCTGTGAACAGACTTTTGAAGGGGGGCATTTGTAGCGAATAAACGCTCCTTAACAAACGAATCAATTAACTAATAACCTGTGTAATTATTAATACTAAGTAACAGTTAAGCTAGACAATTAATTGGCGTATTTAATAGATAATTAATAAATTGAATTGTGGCATTAGCGAATATAACAGTAGAAATCACAAATACAAATGCGCTACAAAAATCAGTCAAAGCTTGAGGAGGCATGAAAACAGCGTTTCGCGTAGCAGGCGATCGTCAACACTGTGAGCAGCCGAAGAGTCACGTGGTCTGATTCGGGCATGAGATTCTGAAAAGAATGGCAGACATTTTTTGCGATTTGTCAACCAAAAACGTTAATTCAGAATGCGCCGATGACATTTATTTGAGTGTGAAAAACGGGACTTATTGTACGTTTATTCCACTGCTGATCTGTTAATCCTAGGGAACGTAGTACCTGGGTTAGATAGAAATGTTCGAAGTTTAAGTCGGACTGTAATAGCGAACAAAGTCAATTTTCGCTCGGCATCGATCTTGGGATCAAGAAGACATTGCGAGAACCAGTTGCGATTGGAGTTTCGAAGTAACGAGAAGAAGTGGTGATTCGACGACGAAGCAGAAGTGAAGAAGACGTGTGAGTAGCCAGTGCTCACAGAAGAACGAAGACGACGCGGTGGTGAAACGGCGACCGAGGGCAGCCAGGGAGAAGCGACCTTTCTTCCCATCTTTCCTTCCAATCCAGTTTCCCTGTGTCAAGAACAAGGACCTCATCATCTACTCAAGAAGGGAACTCTTGAGGAAGCTAAGCACCTTATAATATTTTAGTAGATAAATACGCCACAATAGGTAGTTAGGGTATTGAATATTATTTACTGTTGAATGTTGATATTTATAATATACATCAAAAATGAAATACAGCTTGTTCTTGTTGTAGGTCAATTCTAGTAATCATTCTTGATCACCCATTACGAATCCCTGAGTTTATAAAGCGTCTAGGGTAAGACCTGGTATGCGACAATTATCAAACGCTCTCTTAACACATTGGCTGCTGATTTGCTACAGGTGTTAAATGACTCAATGGGGGGACGTGCGAACCTCGCGGCCAACGTGTTAAAAATGACCTAGTTTGAAAGCAATCTTTGAACAGTTTGTTGTGCTTTCAAAGTAGTTTTCACAAGTTGATATTAATGATAACAACCTGCCATGTTTATCATGATTTTACAGTAATAAGTTCTTGATTTCGCACCTCATGTAGCTCTATTCTTCCAGAGATAATAATTATGTTTACCAATAGAGAGGGAGAGTTAGATCTATTAAACAGATGAATCATGGCAGCGCTACCCTCAACTCTTATGTATTAACAGATCTATGATTTATAGTCTGGAAAATACTACAGTATATGATTTTTTTTATGTCCGTCATTTAGCTAAAAAGTTTTTATCTGAATGCAGAATTGGAGCATTGGTTTCTGTTTTATATTGCTTGACGTACTTGTTGTCTGCACATTATAGACAACCTTTAAATCTAAAGAATGTGATTGTTCTAAGTTTCTTTAAATATTGTTTCATTATATTGGTGGATGGCTTGATGGCATTTTGTAAATTGTGAATGGTTGTATCATGATGCACAGATCACACAATGAGTGATTGTTTATTGAAATCAGATGAGTTGTATATTTCACTCGACTGATAATTATGAAAGGCCATTTTGCCTGCGGCAAAGATGCACGAAGTCCTGTTGAAGTGAGGGGTACTGCACAAGCACATACCTGTACATTCCTGTTACCTGTGCAAATGCTCAAGTTCAGTGCAAGGAAATATATATATTTGATGTGTTCGCGATGACTGAATGGTAATAAACAATCACAGAGAAGAGAAGGGCACAGGTTCAGTACTTGCTAACCCCATCGAGGCTGACTCAGCCTTCCACTCCCTAGGGGGTCGATGGTACAATGGGAAGCTGTAGGATGGATATGCATGTGGCAGGGTTAGGATTAGTGATGAAATCGACTTGTGTTTAACCCTTAAATGCCGAGCTGGTAGTCTGGTAGTAAATGGTATGGGAAATCCTATACCTATGGCATTAAAGGGTTAACTTGTTGTCATGTGCTCTTACTATTTCGTGTCACTGCAATTTGTCAGTTTCAATTTATTTTGTTATTGTTATATTATAAATAGCTTTTGGCAGGACATCAATGATGGTGTGATTATGTGCATTTATAGGTGTTCATCCATATACGGTTAGACTACTTCCAGAGGAGAAACAGTCCCTGCCTAGCGATGAGAGAGAGAATCCTGATGGAGTGTTTAGTTTTGATGGCAAGGCTGTTGCGTTTGAGGTGCCACAGACCGTATTCAACGGTCGTTTGGAGCCACGCTTTACGATTTCAACGTGGCTACGGCACGAGCGTCAGAGTGCAGAATCGGAGGAAGTGAAGCAGCATATTCTCTGCAATGCTGATGGAGAAGGTAATGATTATGTCAGTTGACTAAGTATGAGGCATCATCATAAAATTGTTACTCTTCTCATTATTGTTAATTTTCTGTTATGCCCAAAGTACATTAGAGTATTATTGTTGTTGTTGTTATTGTTTTTATAATATATATTCTTTTATTAACCTGGCTTGTATTAGCAAATGACATTGTAATCCGTTGGCTGTGTCCTCTATGCCGGTGATATGTTGCTGCTGTTTCTCTTTGTTAACAGGCTGCAAGTCATGTTTGGTTTTATGCATTTTACTGTCAATGTTGCTATAGATCTGCAGCTATATCCCCCTCAAAGTGATTTAGCTACAGATCATACTGTATTGCTCTAGGTTAATTTTATAATTCCTTTACTAATTTGGCCTCACTATGCCACAGGACTACGTGTCTGTTGGCGCTTTGCTATGGAATGACCATCCTGCTATGACTCATGCTGACATATTTTATGGAAGGACGCTGTTGTGTATGCACGTTCTCTTAAGACTTCTTATTTCAAGGAGTTCTTTGCAGTGACACACGGCTTTGATTGGTTTTTACTATGAGAGGTGCCTTACAAGTCCATAAATAGAATGGAATAGAACTATTTTCATGTTCTCGGTACACCATAATTCTGTGATGCCATCAATGAAATATCTTGAGGATGGTGTGGGAAATCAAATGACCTTCAAGAGTACCGAGACTGTTCGAACGACCTTATCTTCTCCGTGTGTAACTCTATCATTATTTTGATGTGACTAGGTAGACAGAACTCCTAGTGCACGAAGGTTATTGTTTTTTTACATTTGAACCAGGTATGAGCAGACATCACTATTCTCTGTTTCTCCACAACTGTCGTCTCGTTCTTCTTCTCCGCAAGGAACCGGGAATCGGAGTGGACATGAATGTCTTCCAACCAGCGGAGTGGCGCTGGAAGCTACTGGAAGTCTGTGATGACCGATGGCACCACTACACCATCAGCCTGGATTTCCCAGAGGTCGGAGACTATAATGTTCATACGCGGTTTGCTGCAAATTATGCTTGAGTATGTACATGTAGGTAGACCGAGCCAAGCAATATTTACTGGCAATATTACAATTTACAAGTAATATTTACAGGCAATATTTACAATGTTACTGCTGTAAAGCACCAGTGCATTGCACACTGCACATTGTTTGGAGAGCAGACGTGGATGTTTGCCAAGAATTGACGTTAGAAACTCGGTGCTTACTTGTAATGACGCCTCAGGAAGAGAGTGCACATTCATTAATATAATCGCATGTCAGCAGTGCGGTGGAAATACACCGCTGTGCAATGCACTTATCAGTGCTGGACATTACTCAAGTGACATAGGAGCTTCAGGTGATTGGATTCATTGTGTGCTGCGAAAGGTCACCAGGATCATGCCAGGATTGCATGCTGTGAACGGTCACCAGGATCATGCCAGGGCCTTGTCAGTAAATGGACAAAAGCGGTGGAAGCTGTCCTGCACCTGCTGAACGTTGAATTGTACATGACTTGGAGATGAACCCAGAATTTAGAGGCAGCTGTTTTTATGTGGTTGAAATGGCAATTTTGGAGAGAAAAGCTTGCGTCAGATGATGATGACTTTATTATGCCATCTTGTGCTGTGGCTAATTCCACCATGGCCTGCCTCTGAGCAGACAGACTTTCCAGGTATTGACTTGATTACGGCATTGTTTACACTCCATTTTTTATATACCTTGTGCATTTTGCGCTAGTCGTATATTACCTGGTAGTTTAAAATTACAAGGTTTTAATAATTTGCTTATATAAGGCAGATATATCCAGGAAGAATAGGATGCCTTTTTATTTTACTGAACCATTTTGGCAATCTAATCACTTAGGACAGAAAATTGTTTACTGCGTTTCTGTCTGAACTGAAACTATTGATGATAGTGCTTTTCATTTGTTTTGAATGTTGAACTTATTCAATTATTATTCATGGTATATTCGTTTAGGCTCGATTGTTTGTCGACGGGAAGTTGTTTGTCAAGTCAAAGCATAACGAAGACATAATCGACGATTGGCCGCTGCATTCATCGAAGAAAGCTCACTCTACTAAACTCTTTATTGGCGCTTGCTGGGAAGGTACGGCAATCTTACAATCTAATTGTTTGTGTTAATTATTTGCAACTTAGATTACATATATGCTTTTACGGTATGTGATTGCCTCTCGACAGGAACTACCCTGGTTACAGAAACTTGTTGAGATTAAGAGTTGTGATCATTCTCTGACTCTGTTTTGTCAGCTTTTGAAGATATTGTGTTCTATTGTGGTTTACTATTGTCAGATTAGGAGTGCCTTTAACTTTATCTTTAACTGGTGCTGTAAAGTTTGTAATTGCAAGTTTAGCTAATTGCTTTTTTTAAATTTCTTTTCTCTACCTCTATTAATCTAAGAAAATTTCACCCAGTTTGATTATAGTCAAAAGAGGTAAAAATGAGAATTGTAGAAATGATGTTTAGTAAAAGTAGTTTATTGCAGATACTGGGTTTTTCGTGTTGGTTTGCACTTGAAAAAGGACAGTCTGGCTCTTCGTTATGATAAAATAATTAACAATAAAGACTTGTGCGTTAATTTCTAAATGCAATTATTGTTGATGAATTTCATTTTATTCTATCGTTTTGTTTCATACGTGTTCAATTTTATTTCGTATAGTTTAGGTTTTTTTACTTTCCTTGGTTTACATTTGGCAATTATTCAGGAAGTGAAAGTCGCTTGGGTCAGTTTCTTCATGGTCAGTTGGCCGAGTTGACCATTGTGAACAATGATACTGAGACTGACCATGTCATCAGTTGCATCAACAGCTGCCGTGAAAAGATCGATTTTCATGCCATCAGCGAAATGGACACAGGAATGGTTTGTAATGCTGTACACCGTGACCATCTACAATTCTTACCTTTTTTACAATAAGATTTGAAACAGATGTTGTTGATTCTTCGATTTTGCTTAGAAACAAAGTGCTCTCTCATTACCTGTGATGTTGCAGCATTCTTCTGTGGACAGTGGTTTTAAAACAAGACTGCTGTCTCTCCTGGATGTTATGTAGAGGATTAATTTGCGTTATGAGATGTGGTCTAAAACTCCAAAAATGTAAGAAATTTAAAGATATACAGGCTCCTCAGGAATTATAAATTTTGTCTAGGGCCTTCTTGAATGTGGGTTGGTCTCTATTTTAATTACCTCCCTTCTGACCTTAAACTCCGTTAAACTACTCAAGACTTTCCTCTTTGGCCGGGCCTAGGTCAAGAGCACCTCTGAATAGTTGAATCGGCACTATGAAAATTTCGTTGCTAAACCGATAGATGTTAACAATTATTTGGAAGCTTAATTGCAGATGTGTGAAAGAAGTTGATGAGACCATTTTTGAAGGACTCCTAGAAATTTTTCACCATCCATCTTCAGTATCTAGTTGAGTTAATGATAGATGAACTGATTTTTTTTTCTGCAGTCTGTGTCGATGAACAGCGCAATGTCGCAAGTCGACATCAACGGACACACAAAGGAAAGCGTTGAGAATCTCGTCTCAAAGATCGGATACATCAATCCTCGAGTTAAACTGAACGCCGAGTCTTCTCAGTTGACCGTCGAAACTGTTGTGAAGTAAGAAATTATCTCAATGGCAAACAATTTATATTTAATCCAGTATGGGAACTTACGTAGTGCAATTGTTGTTCTCGAATCTGTCACTGTAGGAATTCTGACTACTCCAGATTTCCTCTGTAGTAATAATTAAATCAATCAATCAATCAATTTGTTTATTAGAAATTTTTAAGCTGACACAGACGCAACTTAAGCAGATAATATTGTTCTGGGCATTTATGGAGACTATCACTTAACGCAAGGATAAAATGTTATGTTACTAGATGTGCTTATACAGAATATATGCGAGATGAAGTTATGACGATCTTGAATAGGTAATAAGAAGTTACATGGTCTAGCTCGAAGGTTATATCCACTACTAGAAAGGGAGGGAGTAAAGACTGTAGGACGTGATTAGGATCATTATTAATGGATAGTAATTCTGGATACTTGATCCCTAAAGCCATTGTAAAGTAAGAACTTAGAGGTTTATACTCTAGATTCCTCCATCCTATAACTATGGATTAATAATGTTTTGACATACCTATTACTGATTAGTGTTGGCTAGTTTTTTCTTAAGTGATAAATTTTTGAATTTAACTGTTGTAGGTGTGCTGATGGTGGCAACATGTCCATAGCGAATAGTGACGTTGAAATTAACTTTGTGGAAGAGCAGTTGTCGAAAATAACACTGGGTGGCAGCACACAGTTGGTGCGCGATGAACATGAAGTTGTTCATGGCGAGAAAATCTTCCGTGATCTCCTCATTATTTATCAACCATTTGCTGCTGAACCAAAAGATTCAAGCGAAGATCTGGTTTGTATGACTGTGATTTCATTATATAAGGCACACACTTTTAAGGGTGGAATGAAGAATATTTTAAGGGTCAGTGTACTCCTTACAGCTTAGTTAGCTAGGGGTGCAGGTGCATCTTCAACAAAAGTTCTGCTCAAGTGGTATTGGAACCCAACCTCTCCATTTACAATCCACCACACTTGAATAGCGTGCATCCCCTCGTTAGGTACAAAAGTGCATTTGAATTTCATGCGTTAAAAGATTGCTAAAAGCTTATTTGCACCGACAGAGAGTTTTGATTTTAAATTTTGTAGTAATGCCTAAGTTCGTATCTCCGTTGATCAAAGTGTTATGTGAATTATTGATGAGAAATCGTTTTTCATTTGCTTAACTCAGTGGTTTTCAACCTTTTTCTAGTGGCGGAACCTTTCCAAATCACATATTCGCTCGCGGAACCCTTCGCGTTTCACTCGTCCGGTATTTCAAGAAATAGGCCTTGTAACATTACTTAGCGATTTGTGAAATTGTGTAATACATGTATGTAGTAAACTATGTAATAGTTACTTGCACTCCTGGTGCAGTCTATTGTATCACATCACAAATACTTGCTTTAGGTCCAGAATTCTAGAAGTGTCGGTCCAGAGCGCAAAGCACTGTCAGAGAACAACTGCATATCCGCTCTATTTCGCCAACAAAATTAATATCCATCCATCTGACAGATAGATAGAATACTTTAAAATGAAAATGCGCTTTATTCTGGATCAGTGTTAAGGACAAGGTGTATTAAAGCATTTTTCAAATTGACTGCGAAATTTAAGTCTTGGACGCATCGTAGACAGACGCATAATGATTCATATTCAACATGAAAGAATCGTTGCAGGTTCAACCGTCATGAGTGTGGTGAGTGACACGAGGCTATAGTGAGGCCGAGGGGGGCTTCAGCTTATTTGGAGAGTTTCATCTTCGTTTGCTGGTTACGTCCCAGCACCTGAAAAAGTAGACCCTACTTCTGTCACAATAACCACACATCTGATTCTTGTTTCACACTTCATTTGTGATTATCCGAGAAGCAAGAGCGGGTATAAGGCCTAGGCCTTTCTGTTAAAAATAGGCCTACTACAGATAAATATAGGCTAATGTTAAAAAAATGGAATATCCGCTACCTCTGGAGGTGCGTCGCTGACGTAGTGCTCAGCTCATTCTGTTTAGTCAGAACAGATCGCGAGCGTCCAAATAGTTTAAAACCAATGATAAAAATGCTTTGTCCGACTGGACAGTTGGAAACGTAGGCAATCTATCGGGCCTAAGCTTATAGATTCCCACTTGATGCACGTGCCTTCCGAAAAACAAGAATTGAACGACATAATCAGCCAACAGAAAACAACAATACATTCAAGTAGCTAATAATGCTTTTAAGCAAGAATGACTGAAGTTTGGTAAAGAATCTACTCATTGCTGATACTTTTAGGATTTCAGTCGGTGCACTTAAATTTCTAACAAACTGCCGCGGAACCCCTGGTCGACGCCTGCGGAACCCTAGGGTTCCGCGGAACCCCGGTTGAAAATCACTGGCTTAACTTGTTCATGATCGTCATAAGACTTTCGTTGTTTTTAGCAACCGGTCGTTGGAATTAAGCATCACTTGGATTCATGCGTAGTCATCATTGAACCGGAATTGAACGTGGCTGACGAGCATTTCACCTATCCAGAAAATCTCGTTAAACAGCTTGGTCTTGCTGTTGAAACGTCTGCCAGCGGAATTACTGTGAATGGTGAGTCTAGCTCTGATAATTAATAGGTCAATGAGTGATGAAGAGCAATATTTTTTCTTGATGTACTGATTTTAGCGACCATCTCTGACTTTTAACTTTAACCCTTTAATGCCGGAGGGTATAGGATTTCCCATACCATTTACTACCATCTGGGCATTAAAGAGTTAAGATAGTACAGCATATGTCATAATTGAATTAACATTCTCTGAATTTCATTCCATTACTTTGGTGTTTGGCACTAGATTAAGTTTTATTATTTGGAGGAAGTTTCTTATTTTTACTGTTTTGTTGAATTATGTGTTTAATTTTAAATTTGTTTCTGCGTTAGGTGAAGCAAAGGTTGGCGACTACGTTGATGTAATGCGAGGAATTCATTATGTTCACAACAAGGTGGAAGACCTAAACTCTCGCAAGTTTCGCTTAACCTGCTCCAAGGCCAAAGGAAGAGTTATTAGCAATGACCTTGAAGTTGAGGTATGTATACTTGTATGTATGTATATGTGCACATATGTATGAAGCTTGGCATCAGTCTGCTTGTTTTTAGTATCTGTATGGTTAAATTCTAGTCTTGCTTTTTTGGGAGTTGATATGCAGTCTAGATTAGCTGTCAGTTTGTAGATCTATACTGACTCTAATTATGGTCAGAAGATTGAAATGTTTACTCTAAGAAAGTCTAATGAAAAGTTATAGCTTCATTCTGATATGTCGAACTTCCAGCCTATAGGAGACTTAAGAGTCTTGTCAGGTGGCTGACTTTTGCAATACATTGCAATACATTGCAATACATTGCAGTTTTATCACTAATACAATAGAATAAGTTAAATGCAGATTTAGTTTTTTGAATTTTGAGTGTTTGTTTTGTTATATTCATGTTGATTTAGAGATTTGTTTACAGAAATGTTAAAACATCCTCTTGAGGCATTTATTGTAATGACCTCTTACAGGCAATTGCTAGGCCATGGTGAATGCTACTGTATGAAAATCAAGACATACATAAACAGTGAACATGCATGACTCTAACACTACAAGCAGAGAAATGGGGGGGATTACACAAAGTAGATGCAACAGGCAAATTCAGGACATGCAGATGCACGGGTGCTTAGTACAGGGTGAATTTGTGGCCTATACAGTCGAAGGATCACATACAGATAAAGAGCAGACAGCTTTGAGGAAGTGACAATGAGCAAATTACCACTAACCACCTGACCTGATCAGTTTTTTTGTAGCAGTGTATGGAAGATATTAAAATGTGGGGTTACTTACAGGACCTTACCTGTGATTGATTGATTGATTGATTGATTGATTGATTGATTGATCTGTGTTTGTTTGTCATCTAGCTGGACATTGTTCACAGTGATCACAAACAAGAGCAAGCTGTTGACCACGCTGGTGCTGACAAACTTTTCCATTCAGTTTCTAATTACAAGGTGGATAATTCAAAGGTTTCTCCAGTAAAGCAAGATGACAAATCATCAGGTAAGAAAAACTATTTCTCGCCCCCCCAAATATTTAGTTTATTCTGTTGAAACATATATATATCATTATGTAAGAAGTTTATTTGTTTACAATTACTTACAGCATTATGTTGTTACAAAAGCGGGTTTAGTGGTCTTTGCGCTATGTATTGTGTAATAAAGGAAGCTATCATTGGCAACTTTATTGCTCAAGTGCCCTCAACACATTTTATATGGCTAGGTTGCTAAAAAAGATTTGTGTTATTTTTAAAGCAGTTTTAATGTTATTTTATTTTCCTTCATACCATGTGAATGGTTATACTTCATGCAATATATTGCCATTGATACAGGAGTTGGAATTGCTGCTGTGGTCGTCATTTGTGTTGGCTTCCTCATCTTCATCATCGTTCTTGGAGTCATTCGCATCCGTACAGTTCACCAGAGATCGGTGGAGGTAAACGTGGAGGAGAAGCAGGAAATGGAGTGGGACAACTCAGCCTTAACGATTACGGTCAATCCTATGGACAGTGAGGTGAGATATAACAAAGGATTTGCAAAGCGCAAAGTGGACTCTTTACTTAGTAGCCTAAAGAGGAGTGACCAAGATTCAGGCTCTACGTGTAACGTATACCGGTCTCCAGTACGTTTGTTACTAGCAGATAGAGTAACAATTCATACTAGTTTTTCTGCATGTATTGCCATTCACAAAATTGCCATTCAGAAAGTTGCCATTCACAGCTTCTCAGTTTTCTTACGACTGAATGTTTCTCAACATGATGCTTCATTTTGTATTATAGCATATTTTTATATGCTATATGGCAAGTAAATTTGGTACTAAATGTTGCAAATGCTTTCTTACTTAGTATTTAGTCCTTCCTTCTTACTGTGGGGCGGGGTGGTGTAGTGGTGGCGTCATTGCCTTGGAGCCGGAAGGTTTGAGGTTCGAATCCACCTCGCCGCGTAAGGACCTTGGCAAGTCCTTCACTCACAATTGCTCAGCGCTTCGGCGTGAAACTCCGATGCAGTGTCCGCTCTGCATTTGGGAGCGAGCTTGAAGGGGTGCTATCACAAGTGCACATACAAACAAACATACTTAGTATTTAGTCCTTCCCGTGCAGGTCTGCACAACGGGTACACATCTCCTCCACTCGTCCCTGTCCATCGCCAGGTCCCTGGCCGTGTCCCAAGATAATGCAATGTTATTGTACTTTCAAATTTCAGCATTTCCAGGGTGTGAACAAATCAGGTGTGTATTGTTGTGCGATGGAATGCTTGTCAGCATTGTTTTGTTTATTTGTCTGGTTTGTCATGTTTCCAGACAGTTTATGAGGAGTCAGAAGTGAACGGACTTCAAGCCGAAGAAACAGACACAGATGATGACATCGGCAGTTTCCACGACGACAGAGCCGACAGTTCAGATGAGGATGAACAAGGTCGGGTGAAGAGTCACGACCTCGAATGGGACAGCACTACTGCAACGTACTGATTGGTCACGCAGCGCTCGCTGTCCGTCTGAGCAGCATGTGCGTTTGTGCGTCGAGACACGCGTGTTTACTGTAGAACTACTTTCCCAACAACTTTCCTCACGAGACGTTGTTTATCACCTTTCTTGATGTTGTAATCTCAATGACATCATTCTTTTGTCAAGTATCGAGTTTGCGTCTGTCAATCGGACGGCTGATAGAGGTTCTTCTTCTTCTTGCTGCTGCTGCATGGCACTTCATACAACGATTTTATATTGTGCCATGGTTTAATACATTTATGGCTGTCAGGGATAAACGTTTATGTCAACTTTACCTTATCTATTCAGGTCTGGTTAACTTAATCAATCAAATTTGCTCATTTTAACTTCTAAAAAGGTAATGGAAATTTTTAAGGAATTACGAGTTGTATTTGTTTAAAAACTTGACTGCATACTGTCAAATTCCTTACCGTGTCCTGTACTGCTAAAATTGGAGAAATTTTTTAATACAGGGACGTGGTTAGTTCTCCCTCCAAGAACCCTTAGCCGTCTGACTGATTTGATCAAATTGCTCGCTTTTGTCACTTTTATATGTTGCAGAAGAGATTGTGATGTCTGTGAGGTGATTGTTGCTTGATCTTTCTCGTCTTCAAAGCTTCTCTGTTTAATTTATATAATACTCTTTTTAGTGTTTACGAGTGTTCTATATATTATATGTCTATATATATAATTATACATGTGACATTGTGACTGCCATTCAAGAATCTTAATATTTACTGCAAGGAAAATTGTGCAGAATTTGGACACGTTTTTAATGTGATGTCTGCTGCATACCATTCGACTGTTTTTACGTGGCAAGCACGTTGTAACGGGGTGAAATAGAAACATGGAGCAAGTCATTGCATGAGTTAGGCAACATTATGCAACTCTACACAATTAAGTTTCCAAATTTAAAAAGAGTGATTGACTAATTTTCTTCTGAGTAGATAATTCTAATTAAATCAATCGATCAAGTTTACTGTTCACCGCTTCAATTCATTGTAAAAACTTTGAAGTCTTAAATGTTTACTTTTACGTAAAACGAAGTTATTGATGGAACACATTTGAACTTGAATTTCACAAGTAATATACATATATCTTTAATGAATGAATGTTGTGTAATTCTTGTAGAAAAAATTAAATTTCTGATTCTAGGAAAGTTTTAGATTTGCTTAGCTTTAAAAGCAATTACTGTGTAAACACAATTGTCTGCTATATGCTACGGGTGCATCTGTTGCCTTTGTAATCATCTGATTCGTGTAAAATATTTGTCTTTTACATCAAATAAGAATAATTTGGGATTAAACTTCTCTCCATTTAGCTAATTTCAAGATAGTTGACTATTCATTCAAGAAACCGTACCATTCATAATCCAGTAGTTATTTATTCTATAGCCCCTGTGGTTTAATGAGTTAAAGTAGTGAAATCGTCCATTTTATCGAGTAAATTAAACTCTTCTGCATTGAAGCTCTGCTCTTTTGAATACCCTGGTTGTAACTTCTCTGGGGGTACCCTTGTTGTAACTTCTTTTAAATACTCTTGTTGTAGCTTGTTAAAACTGATGTGCAGCTAATCGTCCCAATAATTTCCAAATCACCCTTTTGCATTCGAGAGAACATGTATCGGAGTTCTAGTAAGTTAATGATCATAGAGAAAATACTGCAAATTAGTACTGGCTTTATTTTAAATAAACGTGGCAGTACCACTTATATCCAAAGGTGTCATGGTCTTCAGACCAGAAGCTAGCGCTTTCTCATAGTAACTTACAAATTGTTAACGAATAAGTTAATGAAAAGGTGTTAATTTTTTAACTGGAACTGTTCTTTACATTCTTGTGTCCTGTGCAATTAAATGAGATTAAATACTAAAACAATAAAGACTGGATTGATTGGCTTTCATGCAAGAACTAAGTATAGAGGAGTTCATCAAACCTCAGCCTAAAGAAAAAAAATACATAACCAAGTTTCTGATGCATTGGGAAAACAGCAATCAGGCTGTTTATTATATTGCAAAAAAATCACACAATACAAACACTAGTTATTTAAATGACATACCTTTTGTGATGTGAATAAAAGTCATTCTTTGAAATTGCAGTTGGATTCGTATGGGTATTTTTCATGAGACTTAATTAACGTGAATGAGACCGTGTTCAACGCAAAGTAACAAACAATACACTCAACTGAAAACCAGTAATAAAAAGTAAATTCAAGTCATAAATAACAGCCACTAAATTTGACTGAATGTAATGAAGTACTTAGTTTGAGTTGAATTTACTTGTTCTTATCTTGAATTGCATTGGCTAAAATGATATAAACATTACACTCGACGGAGAAATTTATAAGGTCAACTAAAAATTTAAAATGCAATTTTGAGAATAAAACAAATCAATAGAAATGAAATAATTTCAAGATTCAACAAAATAATAACAGTAAACTCAACTCAAGTAGTAACTTCAACTAGAAACAAACTTTACTATAAAAATTCCAACAAAGATAAAATAATAAACAGCAAAGTCTATAATTGGTCTTCATCCAAGTACATTGAAATACTTGACCAATATTTAAAAACTGAAACAAATACTCTCCATTGCAGTCGCATTACCGGGAATCAAATTCATTATTTCACCTACAATCAATTAATTGACAATTATCACAACATAAATCATTACTAAGTGACTTGTAATTATTTTCACACATATTTATTAATTAGATTTGCAATTAACGTTTGCTTTGACAACATATGAAGCATGATAAGTGAAATATTAAACTTTGATTTTTACAACCATTAACAAATTGCTATTTAGTCTGCATTGCAGAAGATTAGATTGTCTTCCAAAGGAACTACAATGATAGCTATAATTATATAGTAGATAGCAATAAAATGTACGTCAAATCTTCTAAAATTTGCCAACACAAAACTATTTCATTGCAAAGTTGGCCATTTCAATTGAAAACAAAACAAACTACAAGACAAGCACAAACAAAATATTTTAAAATATCGACATTATTATAAAATAACGTCTTTTGAATTTATAGAAGAAGAAAATAGCCCTCGTGGGTAGAATTTTGATTAATAAATATCAAGAAAAATTCGAAAATCTATTTTTTTTAAATGTCTTAAACCTGCTTGACACCAAGCATTATCATCCTAAAATAAATCCACTTGAAAGACTGCTACCACTGCCTGCACTTAACAACAGCCTCAACATTTTACACTGATGTGCTGCTGACCATAGAAAGCCGAACTGTAAGCCCTATTTGAAGGGCAATTTGCCCTGACCTCATAATTTTAGTCTGCTAAGTAGGCTTTACATTACTTCATCTTCCAAAATATAACCATTTTAGAGAGAATCTAGACACTGGATGCAGCTTTTGCAATCTCTATGCAAGAACATGTCTATATGTCCTCAGGGCCCACATGCATGAGACAGTTGATCTCCAACTCCTGGCTTAAATCTGGCCTACATGCGAGTAGTGGATTAATCCCTTATGAATGGGTCAAGATTAGCGTACTACTCCGAGTCAGAGGCAAGAGTAAGCCGGCCACACCCAGTGTGAACAATAAGAGGGAGGACGTCATTATTGCCATCTGGCTCATCTTTAGGTCTTAATTTGTTTACTTCACGCATGCAGCGACCGCATATAAATATCTTTTACACATGCGAGCTCAGCTATAGCCGATCAAATTGGGGAGCAAAACGTCATACATCGTCAGGCTCAAGTTACGTCTGGAGCAACTATTCCGCTTGTGCTGTCTCCATGCATACAGCGGAAGGCCAACGGCTAGGTTGGGAATAGTTATGTCTAGATTAGGCTTTACTCGTGGATTAGCCTATCCCTGGTCTCATGCATGCAGGCGCTGATTAACAGAGAATCTAATTTTGTCAAGAGACACGATTGACATGCAACCAGTTTGACAGACTGCTATGCCTGCAAAACAGCCAGCGTGAAATTGTCTGAAGAACGACGATACCACTACAAAAGAGTCGAAAAGTGGCACAAGCGACCTCATCTGCTGCTGGTGCCAAAGTCATCATCGGTACTGCATCAAATATTTCTACAGCAAGTCCATCCATCACAAGTCCCCCATCTCCTTAACCACTTCCTCAGCATCTGCAAGAAGCAAAAATTCTTTCAGATAAAATATCATAGATGTACCTATAAACTACAACGAGCATAAAAGTCACTAGGAAATCCATGAGTATTATACAAAGCGACCAAAATGCCAACGGAGGTCATGGTGTGTACTGTTAAATTTGGGTGGGGGGCCAATCCCAAGGCAAATCTCAGATAGTCACCAGGTTTGAGATCTGCTCGTACAGAAAGCAATATTTAGTTATTTCCGCTTTTTCCATGACGCATTACATCTATGGATTAACATGAAATTAGACTGATTTATGGCTACACAGTTACGGTAAATATTACGGTCATGTTTAGAATGCAAGCATGGTGTGAATTTGGGAATTTCTGCAGCATCCGTTAACAGTTTAACAATGTTATCCCAGCCACCTCTCAAGTAGATGGTTGTCACTACACTGTTAATGACCACTGAATAATACACTATGTAATGGTGATACCAATGAAATTAGAAAGACTAGATAAGACTGTTCACCAAATGATAAATTTCTTGGTGTTTTAGTCACACGATTGGCAGCCTTTAACTCTTTCCCGCCGGATCGGGTCGCGGGTGACCCGATTAGCCCAATAGGTATCAGAACAATTCCGGCGGGAATGAGTTAAGATAAACTGACTTTAAAACAAAGACAACTTAAACTCTCTGATAAAAACGGTTGATTTATATGATCACAAGTCAGTAGCCAAACACGAGTAGTTGCATCTACGTTATAATATTATTACATACATTTTTCGAAGGCACAGAAGAAACTACATACGTGAATTGATGATAGCCACTCGTCCTGCATCAGCATCTTCTTGCCCCACTGGTCGCATTTTGTCAGTCGGAGACTGCTGCTGTATGCTGCCAATGCCAGACCCTGACGCAGTATCTCTATTCTTGCCACTCTTGGGTCGGTTGCCTTCAGAATCACTGCTTCCTATTAACAGAAAACCAGAATTTAAGAGAAGTGATATTCAACCTGTATTTAAGAAACCCCATTGTTGGCCATCTGCCCGTGGATGATCACCAGTATGTATGGTGCTTACCCTGTCATCCATGTAAGAAATTGAAAATTCGTAAAGATTATGTGATCTATATAAATAAAAATGAAACTTTCCAATAGTTCGTCGCATTACCACGCCGAAAGCTACACACCGATTGTTTTGAAAATTTACCAAAACCTTCCATTCAAATAGCACCGTGTCTTAACCCTTTCAGACCGTCTGTCCATTGGAATGGACACAGTGGGGGTATAGGGTTAAACCCTGCGATTTCATAAATGCAGTGCGGTTTTAACGACTTGAGACCCACTGTCCATTCCAGTGGACATATCTCTACGCGGCGCGACTGCTTATTGATTTTATCGGTTATCGATTGACGGTGGGTAAATATGGAATACGTATATTTTCGACCCTAAATCGTAAGGTAATTCAGGTCCGAAAGGGTTAAGATTTTTTCACCCGAAAAAACGCAACCGTTTCCACAAAAAGTGAACTTTGCAATCCGTTCGCCCGCCATTTGCAAATTAAACACGTCCCACACGGCTGCCAGATTTCATAAACGCCGTCTCCAAACACAGCAGACGAAACATCAATGAGGTCGAGTCCTGTGACGTCATAAGCGAGACGCGATTAATTTACCAAAGAGGCCTAGCTTTTCCCAAAGCGGCCTTTGGGCTTGGAATGGACGATGCGACGGAGGAAAGGAGCGGAGGGAGCGGGACGAAGACGGTGAGGAGGGAGCGGAGGGGGAGGGGAGGTGGAGGTCAAGGGGGAGGAGGAAGGGGAGGGGGACGGAGAGGGAGGGGAAGGAGGAGTGGGATGGGGAGGGGGAGGGAAGGGTGAGGGGGAGTGGGATGGGGAGTGGAGGGGAGGGGAGGGGAGGGTGATGGGGAGTGGGAGGGGTAGGGGAGGGGGAGGGGGAGGGGAAAGGGAGGGGGGAGGAGGAGGGGAAGGGGAGGGGGAGGGGGAAGGGGAGGAAAATGGGGAGGGCCTCTTTTCAGCCACAGCAACGCGTGGCCGGGTTCAGCTAGTAGTATTCATAAAAACATGTAAAATATGGGCCAATATCATTCATTAGCCATTCCACATCATATTAAAAGGCCACACATTGGTCACCTTCATTCATATCCTTCTTCCAACACACATAGCAGCTTTGCAAAGTTTGAATGCATATTTTAAAAGCGACATGAGAATGTTATAACAGTCTTTGCTGAGTAACAACCTGTATCGCTGCTTGTACTTCGGTCGATGTCTGGATCAAATTTTCCCAACATCTTGACAGCGTTCTGACTCGGATTCGACTTGTCCGAGTTGTCCCAGAGTTTGCGGAACTGCTTGTACGTGTGCGTAACTATGCAGGCACAAGTCTGGTCTCGAACAGCTACAATAAAAAGTAAATTCGTTAAGATAATGTGATAGTATCCATAAAAGTCATTCATTAATTCATTAAATGCTGTCACCTGTTTTGCCCTATATATAACCTTTCCAACTGGACAGGACAGTAAAGTCTGGCAAGTGAAGACGGACTATGATATCAATGTGGAAAGTTTTAGAATAATGATGAAGCTGTATGGAAGGAAAGCAGCTACGTAAGGCAAAAGAAAATGGAAAAGAAGAGACATGAAGTACAACAGCCACAGATGGAAATTCTAAAATAATTATCTGCCCAAAGGCATAAATTACAAATGATATGAAGACAATGGTATAGAAAGTTATCTGGGACTCAAGCGGTTATAACAGGGTGTTTTTTTGTACAGTTGCTGCACCATATTTCTCTGACTTCACTAAAAATTCTTCTATTTCTATAAACTCTTCATCAAATTTGATACGTGAAATTAGCAATCCCAGTTACAACTAAGTATTCATAATCCAGAAAGACACCATACCAATGACATTGATCACATTCCTAGTAGTAAAACTGAACCAATTTCTAAACATCTATCATTAAAACAATGAGCAACTGAAGGTTAGGTAAGAGTAAACTAGCTTTGCAATTATCACTTACTGTTACTGTACATCCGAAATATTACAACTTAACGTTCAGAATTGAGCACAGTATTTCATAATTTGGCAGTGAAGAGCCATTTCACTACCAGACATCATACAAAACCATAAACACTGTGATACAAGGTCTGCACAACAAGCATCCAAGGATACCAGCCTCTGCACAGGTGTTAAATGCGACACGAAATATGCAGAGGCCGATATTGCACAGCAACAGATTTTCTTCTGTATTAAATTCTCCCATATTACATATCTGAAACAGCAATACTTCAATTCCATCACGATGTTTCCGTTATACCTGAGCCGCTAACAATGCTTTCCGCTCCATTCACTCCCGGCATGCTGATGTAACTGTTGGTGTCAGCGATGAAATTATACGGAGCTGAAGGTGGCAGCGAGTAGTTGAGAGAAGTTGGGTCAGCCACGTGGCCAGGACTCTGCAAACGACTGGAATAGGGTTCGATCCTTTGCATAGGAGGAGGAGGAGGCAGTGGATCGAAAGCTCTGGTTTTACAATCATGATCACCAACCGAAGAAATGGAATCTATGTCGTTCAGTGAAAGAGCTGCCATGTCTGAAAGAAAAATCGAAATTGGCAAATATAATGTGTCTCTTGGTCATCTGGCTATATTATTCATGCTGGTATGATTATGGCAAAAACTACCATGCACCCAAGAAAAAGAGGCAGAAGAAATGGCCGCTACACAGGTACTAAATCTGAAATTGATCCAGTCTAATCAAATATTCATCCTCCCACAAAATCATTATCGCAACTTTAAACAGATCCAGAGACATCAGAAATACCAGCAGGCAGTTTACAGTGGATAAGCATATTAGGCTCAGTTTCTTATGCTATTTTGTCTTCGCTTACAACATTTTCTTATACTAATTTGGTCTTGGCTCACGACTAACCAGCTCACTTTTTACATCTGTAATATCCATATAGTTATATATGGTTTCTCTAAATCAGTTGAATTCCCCTCCTTGTTATTGACCACACTGCAACTTCGTTTAAAAGTGAACCATCAGTGAACCGCATGCATTATATACCAGCCACCAATTATTAGCATTTAAAACATAATATCATGCCACTTTGCCTCGGGTCAGCAGCTAAAGAATTCATACCAATAATTGATAAATAAATTTCAATTTTAAATTTCAATTCTTCAAATCTTTCAAATTTCAATTTTAAATTTCAATTTTTATATTTTGTTATTTTTTAAATTTCAATTTTAACAACTTCACTTGTAAAAATGAAGACTGTAAAGAATTTAATGAAAACAAACAAAAGTAAGGACCTTTCATTTCTGGAACAGATTAATTGACCTCAATAAAAGCACAGAACTGCTGCTACAAATTAATTACCAAAGACAACATGAGATTCTTCACAATGAACTCTCTCAGAATTTATCATTGAAAGGAGAAACTCTATAGTTATGACACTTAGCAATAAGAATCTATGCCAAAAACTTGCAGAGTGTTGATGGTAAATCAAAAAGAAGGACTGGACTGGTACCTGTGAAAATGGTGTTGCCAAAGACATAATAGCACTGCTCTGAGAATGTCACTTTGTTGACTGTGTGCTGAATGAAGCCAGCTTTTAATAAGTTACACGCGTAACGTCGAGCATCGCGGCGGTCCGTGAAGCCACTGACGCGCGTGAACAACCAGTCAACCAGATCTGAACCTAAAAAACAGTCAACATATACTATCACACAGTAGTACAATTTTTTAAAGTCTTGAGATGCGTCTACATAGTGATAACTGACCAATGTCTGAAGCAATGTATAATTCGTCACTTTTCCAAACCGACAAATATTATATATTGTTTGGTAGTCTCAGTAATTCAAATTCTAGCACAAAATAGTAAAGAAAACTTGCATTGACATCAAACGTTAGTACAATGGTAACTCGTCCAATTCAACCAAACCATGAATTTCACTGTATAAGCTTAGATGTTTTACTTGCCAACTTCTTCTAGAATTAAAGCTAGCAACGTAGCCAGTTTTAGGCACATCGAACTAGACTAACAATTCAGTCTCACACCATTAAAGGTATACAACATTTTTATTATTATCACTATTGCTATATATTGAGTTTGTAATCTGCATAAGTCAGTAAACATGAATCTGAGGCATGTAGCAAGTTGAGTGAATGGCTTGCTCTACATCCTTACATATGAGGGAAGACTTAAACCCAGGCAGTGTTAAAGGATGAGTGCTCTAACCAGTTGGCTATCATGTACCAAATAATCATACTTAACACTTCACCAGCATCAAAATACCTAAGTCTCTTTGGACGATAAGTGGTTGTTGCATGCTTTGCACATCAAAGAAACACACCGATTAATTTAAGCTTCTAAAAAATGTAAAAATCAATTTACCAGCAGAGTCCAACATCATACTCTCAATAGCGTCAGATCACAGCAGTTATACAACTGAATGTTATACTGACTAAAGAATACATCTGAACCGAAAGCCAGGCAAAAATTCTCCAACTCTATCAATTCAAAAACTTATCACTAACCAATGAATGACTGTTTAATTGTAATTTTTAGCCAAGTACGATCCCGGACTTCAAGACCCGAATCAGGGCGGGCCATGGCACGCACGATTGTTGCCATATCGGTGTTCTTGTTCAGTTCGCCATAACCTAAAATGTCAGTGCAAATTGGTAAATGGTAGCGCAAATTTTTGCAATGGAAAATCTGTGATAATTACACAGGTCTACAGAAAGTGGGCAGAAAGTTAAGAATGAATGTTGAAAATGGTTACTGTAGTTTTTTGTAGATCGTGACTACAATAGATGCTAACTATAAATAATAATAATAATTGCACTAAGTGGTAACCTTATATTTATTTTGCTGATTTGCACAAATTCAGCAGATAATTACTTGTTTTTAATATTAACAAGCATGGCTAATTGAGAACTGTTATTACAAGCTTTTGCAGTTGGAGTAAAGAATATGTTGAGGATGAGAACACACAGTTGAGTTCAGTAAAAAAATTATGCAAATTATCTCAAATTCCACATCTGTGAATTTCTGTGAATAAGCTTTCTTTAGCAACAAAGGTTACAATCACAAATCGTTAAACGAACCCAGAACTCTGCGCAACTATTCTTCGTACTAATCATCACACAATAATCAATGTGCACACTGGACTGTGTGGCGTTTATATGCAGAACTAAACCCCACAAACGTAACATTGTACAAGACACTGAGACAGTAAGCAAGTAGCACTGATAATCAAAAATAATATGCAACCAAGACAAAACAATTACAAACCAGTAACCAACCATGGGTAAAAATAATGATGATGCCAATGATGATGAGGATAATGACGAATGCATCATTTCAAGAGCTCAGTCAGATCAGCCATTTGAGTGCATAAAGTAGTGGGCCAATAACCCAGCTCTACGGGAAGCCAAATAGAATCTTTTGGACACGAAAAAAATTCTGGTGCCCAGGTCAAGTGGTCAGAGTCCATGGCCAACAGTATAGTCCACCAATCCAGAAAACAGTGCAGGCAGTAGCCTCAGTGTTAGCTGGATGATATGAGATAGCAATGGCACTACTGATAATGATAATGCAAACAGTGATGATGATAATAATCAGATGATATTGATGGCGCATGTGATGGTTACAATTACACGAATTGTGATTTTCGCAGCAATACTTCTAGGTTACCGGTAACTCACTTTGGGAACTGAAGGAAGAGCTTGATGTGCCAGATGAACGCTTCACTTTGTGAACAACTTAACAGAACCAAATAAGAACAAACTACACCGAAATTGCATGCAAATGAAAAAAGCTAAAACATAACCTACACACAAGACATGTTCAAAACAGTCAACTTGCAAAGAATAAAATCATAACAGTGCAAACATGCTCCAACTACTGTACACTATGCCATAAAAGCCTACAAGTTGTTCTTTAACCAGTGGACAATTTGGCCTTAATATCAACTATAGTTCTGTACTTTAACTGTGCATGCAAATGGACATGCATAGTAAAACCTCTAGCCTGCTTTTAAAAACCGCAAATTAAAAAAAGCAAGTAACTGATAATAAACATAAAAAATAACAGTGCTCTATATTACAGCATCTCCTTTAAATTTTTACGTTATCTGTTTAATCTTGATTCTGCTTGTGTTCATTCTTCACTACTCAAAATACAGAAATTTACGACAAATTAGTAATTGCATAAATATTACAGCGTTTTCCCTTAAGTATCTTTTACTGTATCTGATTAATTACTTGATTCTGCTTACACTGATGCTCTGGAAGTGAACTGATAATAGAAGAGCCTGATGACGTGACAGAGCTAACTGACGGTGGGCCAGCTGTGCCCCACATTCCTTGCATAGCCTGCGTGTGAAGCACCCAGGCTGAAGGGTCGATGGGTCGGGCTTGCTCCTGGCGTGGTATAGTGAAATATCCTTTTGGATTTGGATCCCAACATTTCGCGAGCACGAGTGTAATGGGACTGGAAGAGAAACAATAAAATTTATTTCCCTGTAAATATTATGGTATATAACAAACACATCTGTACACAAAACTTGTTTTCACAAATTTACAGAGAGCATATGAAATAACAAAAGAACTGAGCAGTGTGCATGTGTATATTAACCATCACAATAAGCTTCTGAATAGAAAATAACAGCAATTAAGACGTTTGTCGCACTCATTAATCAATGTCGGCTTTTTAAAAAAAGTTGTAACTGGAAACATCAAAGAATCAAAAAAGCTGTTAATTAATTAATTACCTCATTGCTTACAGTGTTTCGTAAAACATCCTGCATTATATCAAGGCCAAATAATATCTTCATACAGAGAACAGCTTTAGTCACACACTGCTAATTCAAACAGTTAATAAAGCAGTTAAACATCATTCCCAAAGTCATATGTATTCAATTTAGCAGTCAATTTAATTGAAGTCTAATGCATTCGCTACATAAAGCAAAAATTATCCCTAAAAGTTAGAATAACGATTCAGACAAACGTGTATAAAATATACATTTCAGCTGACAAGCAACTACAGAATTAACTAATGCTAAGAACTACAATAGCAAGAGTTAAGAGTTAAGTGAGAACTGTACCCTGGGCCCTGAACAGCCTGCCTCAGAGTCCTCACAGCTTCATCATTGTTCATGTTTTCGAAACTCGTTCCATTGACTTCCAAAAGCATGTCACCCGGCTCAATGCGCCCATCTTGTGCCACTACACCCCTGCAAATAACCAGTCGCTTGAATGGATTACAAAGAAACAAACCTCTTTTAACTCTATCTAGTTTCAAAGAGTTGATGAAAAATTGCTTAACCCTTTACCCGTTCATTTTTCCCATTAAGCCCGTATTTTCAGGATATATTCTTGGGGCAAATGGGTAACGGGTTAATTGTTTATACCGTAGATCTAGTAGAAGTCAATCCAGGAACATGGGTTAATAGTAATACACCGCACAGATGCATTGATGACAATAAATGCTTTTGTGACATATTCGGAAAAGCTCACCTTCACAGACTATTGTGCCTAGCAAGTCATTTTTAACCATTCTAAAATAATAGTCTAGACTTCCTGACCAGTATTTAATTTAAAAAATATTGACATATCAAATGACCGATGTCTTACCCCTTCATAATTGAGCCAACATATATGCCTCCATCCCCTCCTTTGCTGGTCTGGCCGACAATACTGATACCTAAGAAGCTTGATGCTTCTGTAAAAACAAGTTTTAAAACCAAACATTTATACATGTATTAGAGAAATAAAATCTGATATATTCATAAAATATTGTCATGAAAGCTCGTCTGTTGCTTGCAATATATACCGTAGTACCGATGACATATTGAACAGGAAACTGCCTTGAAGAGCAACAACACTGCACATCTTCTTGGCCTGATGACGGTTGTGTGAAGATACAACCTGTGATACTTTGTGGATCTTCTAGTAGTTAATCTATTAAAATGTTGACCCTTCCAGTAGCAAATACATGCACTTTATGTGCAGCAAACAGTCTCGAGAAAGCGATAACTGCATAGATCTTCCCATTATATAAGAACAGCCAGAACACAGCAAACGCGTTTGTCGTTCCTGCTGACGTAGTGACGTCTTACTCATTTTAGAACATGATCCTAACTAGTCAGGTAGTTACTCCAATGCATAAGTTGCACTTCTACAGATCTCTTAATAGCCGATGAAAAACAGTCTATGATAATTATACAAAATAACAGTATTAAAAAAGAATGGTCCCTGTTCTGTATGCTATGCTAGATAAAACAAATCTGCAACTGACCCATGTTTAACGCAACTGTTATGATGTTGAGGGACATCGTCGAGTCAGTGACGCTGCTGAATGATGACGCCTACAAACAAAACAACTGAATTAACAATCATTGCAACCATTGTAACAACTAACAGTGGAAATATCCACAAGAAAAGTTATTCAGAAAATGCGACTGACCAGCAAGAACAAAATTCATCTGCAGCATTCTCTGAAGGTCAGCTACATTTAAGCCAAACATCTATTAACCCTTTCGCTACCGTAGGTAAAAAATTCCTGTGACCGGAGAAATATATGAAAATTCGACTTTTGTTTTTCGACGGTGGTGATTATAATGAGCTGTTCGTATGCTGCATTTTTACTGATGATCATAACGGTTATGTAAAAACAAGAGTTATTCGTATTTTTCATTTATATAGCGCCTATTCAAAGACAACTATTCAACTCAAAATAATAGAACCATAGGCCTACGATGTTATGGCAATAGTTCAAGTTTGCAATTACGTGTCCGTGCACGATGCAGATGGCTAAACTCGTTTAGACGACAACAGTCCTAAACGTATTTTCTATTTGTATAGCGCCTACTCATGAGAACTTCTCATATCAAAATAATGGAACTACTCAGAGATATGGCAATTATAGTTCAAGTGAATTTTTTGGTCCAAAATTCAGGTGGCTAAATACATTCAGATGACAACTGTTACAGTCCTAAGCATAGTTTCCAATTATATACCACCTCTACAAGAAAAGTTTCCTTAGTCCCAGTAGCGCACCTGGGTGTGCCAGCAAAGGCGTACGATGCGGGGGGGGCAAATGCCCCCCAAATTTCGGGCAAGTCTGGTTTTTCGGGAAAACACAGCCTCCGACGCCTAAAAAAGGTAGTCAACTTTTTTGCCAAATTTTTTTGGGGGGGGGAGCGGGGGCAGAAGTTCAATCTTTACCCCCCCTCCCCGCTGAAATCTCCCGTACGCCTATGTGTGCCAGCATTCAAAGCACAGTGTTATGCACCGACCTGGTTTGCTCGGACATGACGAACAAATTGTTTTCACGTCACGCCGAACTCCGTTCCCGGTACATACACGTTCGCCCGATTCATAACCCCCCCCCCCAAAAAAAACCCGATTCATAACCAAAGTATGGGAATTATTGATCGTAGACAACATTAGGCATAATCTGGGATACCAAAAGCAACGTTATATCGTATACCGAGGTCATTAAACAGACAGCGCAGTACCGCCGGATATATCCGGCGTAGAGGGAATACAAATTATTTCCTCCGCCGGATATATCCGGCGTCATAGGTATCGAATGGGTTAACAGCATGTTAAAAAAATAAATAACACAAACCTTCCAAACTAATCAAAATTAAAACCAAATTCAGATTTTGCCCTTGAACAAAAATAATATACCCTTCTAATAAGACATGTCATGTATAGATATTAGATAATCTACAGGAAAAATTTCGAAATATTTTCAATAAATACTGGAATTTAAATAATGTACAGGAATAGAAATCAACGAGACCTGATATATACGGTAAGTCCCATACCTGGCTGAGAACAGGATGACGTATTTTGCGACGAGATCGTCTCTGGTGACGATGATAATAAGACGAAGCGTTTGTCGTATCGGTTGTCGTTGAGACTCTAGCACATCACAAAAGTCATACATGTTCAAATTGTGCTCTAATATTCTAGCTATCACACTTCATTCTTATAATGTTCATACACTGAAACAATCATTTGTTCCCCCCCAAAAAAAATGTGTCAATAAAGGCAACCTCAATAATGATGATAAAAATGATGATGATTACGATGATGACGATGCCAATATAAGAATTATGGAATTAGCTTTTGGGAAGAAAATTAAGCCAATGTATGTGTCCATCATTTAATTGAAGAAAAAGATCATTATTATTATTATTATTATTGTTATTATTATTATTCTTATCTCACCTGGTGCTACCATCATCATCCGAATCAACAAAGCTTGTTGTTTCGATGTCACTAGTCATCACTGACGACGTTGGTTTGCGCTGATGATGTGGCTTCTGGTGGTGCTGCTGGTGGTGGTATTGCCGGCTGGGTGGTTGACTGTCTCGCCGAGAAGCAGACAAAACAGACGGACCTGAGAAATGAAATAGCAGCAGTTACATTTGTAAAACTCATGATTAATTATCAACGTGCAGTTTATACTAATATACTTACTCACTTTAACTTTACACAAGCGAATATCGTATAAGTCTTAGTTAATCATTTATTAAATCGATAATCAAATGGATTCAATTCAGCTTCAACTATAAAATGTGATTCAGCTTCAGATTTATAGATCATATTAATTAATTAATTAATTAATTACATAAATGCTCAAATATTAACTGAATGCAATTATTAATTTTTTCCAAATTCTTAGTTTATCTTCAGCTAAGAAATGCGTGCCATGTTCAGATGAACAATAAGTGTGAACCAGAGATAATAATATATCAAAAGCAGCAACTGTTAGACTTTTCCTAACCTTTTCTTGAGTCAGGATTTGTCTTCTGATTCTTTAATACATGCTTTGTCCTAAATACAAAATAGCAATCGCCTAAATAAAACGAGAATAAATCACGTGCAACTGTTTCAATGCAGCAGACACTTCCTATAACACACGACTTGGGGTCTCTACAAGGTGCTGTGCTAAACTAAAACATCAATTTTGCAATCATGTACATATTTATGTCACTGTGCGGTTGCATTGGATTTAAATAGCGATCTAGTATTAGAACGCTGTGGTCATGAAAAGTTAGTCTAGTATTACTGTAAATATTCTGCTATGGATGACATTGGATGGGTGTGTAATGACTGCCAGAAAGTTATGTTTTATTAGGTTGGTGCTATTTTTTTTTACATGGTGTTAATAGATTTTTGGCTTAAATGTAGTTGACCTTCATCATTTAGAAGGAAGTGAGTTTCAAATAAATTCAGTTGACTGTTTCCTATTCTTTGTTCTGACTTTCCACTTTCAGGTGCTATGAATATGCTATATAGATCATATTAATTAATCACATAAATTACATTATTTGCATAAAGTATATGGAATGGCATAGCTATAAGTACATTTCTAATTGTAATTGGGCAATGATAGTTTCACTCAAAGCTACACTATAAGTGCTCCTGACCAAAGCCAGTGCTGTCACTAACAAATAAGATAGTCTTCATGTGTTGCCAAAACAGAGGGAGAAGGCAGAAGAGCACAAGCCGCAATTCCTGCGGAAGATGGTTCCAGCCAGATGGGCTCAATATTGAGCAGTAGCACCACACATCTGGGGGAAACAACCAGAAGGCCTCTGGTGGCGGCCGAGTAGTGGAGAGCTGAGCGACCAGGTGATAAAGAGACCAAGGTGCATACGGTCTGAAGATATGAGAGTTGCATGTAAATGTTATGATGCTGCACTGCAAAATATAACACTTGAAGGTAAATTTGGGATCCCTGTTCACAACAGAGTCACACTTGAATTCACATTATACGAACATGTGTTAGAAGTGAGGGTCTTGCATGTATAAAAATCGACTTACATCCAATATAATAAACAAGTTGAATGGTAGCCCTGGCAATTTTCTTCACTGTCGTATATATGCTGTTGCTGCAGTTTACACATACTGGCATATATCTCAAGCATCATACTATTTTCAAACTGTTATTATTTACCTACATGGAATGAAATGTCTGCCTTCATGTTCTCAAAAACAGTCACTGAATAATAGCACTGACTTACAGATGATGAAGCATGACAAATAATTAAGTACTTAGGCCAAAAAAAAAATGTTGTGTTTCCGGTAACAGAGCTAAAAAAAATTGGGTAGGTAGGTCGGAAAATATTTTTATTTTGTAAAATATTTTTATGCAGTGACTATCCGAAAAAGTATACCCCACTAGTCTTTTTTGCACGCTGAAACAAAGTACGTGTTCTAAGCAAGTATAAACTGCCTATTTCCCGACTGTGTGCACCTAAAACTGCTCTAGAAACAGTCCTATTAATTTCATTTTGTTGACGTCTCTTATGTTATGTCAATACAAATGTTAAAAAAAAATTTTTGAAAAAAATTTAACTTTTTTTTTGAGAAAAAAAAAATTTTAATAAAATTTTTTTCCAAAAATATTTGGGTCGCGGCCCTAAAAATGGGTCGGTCGCGTTACCGGAAACACAACACTTTTTTTACGCCTTATTTAATTTACTGTATATTGGCAAATACTCAAACTTCCTTCAACTTTTTCTTGATATAACTCAGCACTTAAATGAACAAACAAAACGATAGAGGTCATTAAAATGATCGGATGCACATAAATAATATATACATAACTACATATATATATATATATATATATTTATATATATATATATATATATATATATATATAACTGCATGTATAATTGCAAAGCTGACACTGGACTTATGATGAAGATGATGATGATGATGATAATTGCAAATACATACACACACACACACATCCATTTCTAGTATCAGTGCTATTCATGGCACTAATATCAGTATGTAATAAATTCTGAGGGATCCTACAAAGTAGTTGTTGGTGGATCATCCTTTGCTTGATGATTTCTGTCCGCTGGAATTCCTTCGTCTGGTGATTCTAGCGGTTGAGTCTCTGACGTAACACTATTATCCACTGACATCAACTACAACATCATCATCATATGCCATTTAGAATCATAATCATCATCATCAACATGTGCCATTTAGAATCATAATCATCATCATCATCATATGCCATTTAGAATCATAATCATCATCATCATATGCCATTTAGAATCATAATCATCATCATCATATGCCATTTAGAATCATAATCATCATCATCATCATATGCCATTTAGAATCATAATCATCATCATCATGTGCCATTTAGAATCATAATCATCATCATCATCGTATGCCATTTAGAATCATAATCATCATCATCATATGCCATTTAGAATCGTAATCATCATCATCATCATATGCCATTTAGAATCATAATCATCATCATCATATGCCATTTAGAATCATAATCATCATCATCGTGTGCCATTTAGAATCATAATCATCCTCATATGCCATTTAGAATCATAATCATCATCATCATATGCCATTTAGAATCATAATCATCATCATCATATGCCATTTAGAATCATAATCATCATCATCAGCTAATCTCTTCTTGGTTCAAGGCAAACAGACTGTCTCTTAATATTGAAAAGACTAACTTTATAATTTTCCGCTCCCATCGCAAATCTCTGGGCCTACCCCCTCATGATTTTAGGATTGCCATGGATGGGAAATCATCTATCTGTCAAGTTTCATCCTGTAAATTTTTAGGTGTGTACATTGACCAACATTTGACATGGACAGACCACATCAACCATATATCTAGAAAAATTGCTAAAAACATTAGTATATTGTCTCGTGTAAGACATTGCTTACCCAGAACTTCTTTGGTTGGCCTGTACTATGCCCTAATTTTCCCTTACTTATCATATTGCATTATAGCATGGGGCTCTAACTATCACTGTCGCTTGAATGCATTGGAAATTCTTCAGAAACGTGCTATCCGTGTGATATTTGGTCTGCTCTGGAGTTCAAGCACTACACCTATATTTCTTAAACACAAAATTCTACAGCTATGTGATATTACAAAATTGCAAATAGGACTGTTTATGTTCAGGTATCATCATCGTGTGTTGCCTCCCAACTGTAATGGATTCTTTTCCCTCGGCTCTGATATCCATGACTATGACACCAGGTCATCTAATAGTTACCGGTGTGCCAGCGCAAGACTCAATCTTAAGCAATTCTGTATTAAATGCACTGGCCCACCGGTATGGAATTCTCTCCCTGAGGACATAAGAACTGCTGTTTCCATCAAACATTTTAAAAACAAACTAAAGTACTTTTTATATTTGTGTAAATTATAATGGGGACTTAAAAAGTTTATGGGACTGCCTCCTCCTCCTCGTTTGAATGAGATACATGCTTGACCTTAAGATGTTCTCAGGCTTTGCATTTACATTTGTTGTGTGGCCCTCTGTTATTCTGTTATTTTTTGTGAACCGCTTCATATTCAACTTAACCTGATGTATGTAGATTGGTGTCTCCTCGTCTTGGTGGAATTTTTGATCCTTCACATTAACCTTTGCAGGAATTAAGTTTGTAAATGAGCCAGCCGAGTCTTAGCGGGTCTTTTAGACCTTTGTCGGCTGACTCATTGACCTGCACTGATAATAAGTTCATAACAATTTTCTTGTTGAAATTTTATTGTTGTTAATGTGTGTTACTGTTATGTGAATATTGATGTGACTTGCAAGTCAATAAATGAATAAAACAATAAAACAAAACAATAAAATCATCGTATGCCATTTAGAATCATAATCATCATCATCATATGCCATTTAGAATCATAATCATCATCATCATATGCCATTTAGAATCATAATCATCATCATCATATGCCATTTAGAATCATAATCATCATCATCATATGCCATTTAGAATCATAATCATCATCATCGTGTGCCATTTAGAATCATAATCATCATCATCATATGCCATTTAGAATCATAATCATCATCATCATATGCCATTTAGAATCATAATCATCATCATCATATGCCATTTAGAATCATAATCATCATCATCATCATATGCCATTTAGAATCATAATCATCATCATCATATGCCATTTAGAATCGTAATCATCATCATCATCATATGTCATTTAGAATCATAATCATCATCATCATATGCCATTTAGAATCGTAATCATCATCATCATCATATGTCATTTAGAATCATAATCATCATCATCATATGCCATTTAGAATCATAATCATCATCATCATATGCCATTTAGAATCATAATCATCATCATATGCCATTTAGAATCATAATCATCATCATCATCATGTGTTATTTAGAATCATAATCATCATCATCATGTGCCATTTAGAATCGTAATCATCATCATCATCATATGTCATTTAGAATCATAATTATCATCATATGCCATTTAGAATCATCATCATCATATGCCATTTAGAATCATAATCATGTGCCATATTTAGCATCATAATCATCATCATGTGCCATATTTAGCATCATAATCATAATCATGTGCCATATTTAGCATCATAATCATAATCATCATATGCCATATTTAGCATCACACACATTTCTGTCATTTCAATCAAACAAGAGCAAAACACAGGCCACCAATGTTTTTGTCATTTTGCTCGCAAGTGCATCTTCCAGGGATTAGTACTCAAGTTCAGCCAAAGGCTCAATCATGTCCTAAATAAAGTATATTTTTATACTCATTCATGTCCTACTGAAGT
Organism: Lumbricus rubellus; assembly: GCA_945859605.1. NCBI lineage: Eukaryota > Metazoa > Annelida > Clitellata > Crassiclitellata > Lumbricidae > Lumbricus > Lumbricus rubellus. The sequence goes on from OX243813.1 coordinate 32,628,428, forward strand.
CAATTTTTACACTTGAAAATTTTCGGACTATCACGACTCAGGTTTTAACTTGGGACTCAACGCCTTTTAATTCGAATTTGAATGCACCTGTACACAAATCGCCTAAATCTAGAGGCCCCTCCCTGCATGCATAATATATGGACAGACCCCCATGAATGCTTGCCCTGTAATATGGAGCGCATAGATTCTGAGATCCCCTTGGATGTTTACTGTGAGGAGACTGTACATCACACACTCAGTGCCACTAATTGACGCTCTCATTAGACATTTAACAAGTACAGAAATGTCAAGTCATCTGCAGTCAGCCCTTAGTGAACCGATTGAACCTGTTTACATGACACCCCTTACCCATTATTAAATTAACAATGCTGGGTTAAATTCAACATCACAATTCGAATGTTCTGTGCTCAATATTGATCAAAACTCATTTATATCGAACTTGTATGATTTTGTTAAACTTTCTGGACATGCTTAATATCACTTAAGTTGACTTCTCCAGCGATGATTGTGAAATGAAACTCTAGTCTCCAAATAGCTTAGAGGAACTTGTCTGATGATTAACCGTGTAATTTAATTATCTCTACCAACCTACTGCACAATCGGCAGCTCAAGAATTCTGGAAATGCCTAGAGCAGTGTGACAGTTCCCTTTAACAGCCCTGGATGGACACTGGACAGATGATGCTAATCAGTCAAAGTTCTGTATTACCATGACTGCACTGTGTGGTCATTAAGGTTGAAGCTTATATGGCATGACAGTGCCTGCGGAATGCATGCTTAACATTGTGGACATTTCTACCATATGCTGTTGTCATGCCAGAAACAGTTGAACAAAACTTTGTTGAACAGCATTGTTTTAAGTGCAGCATAGACTGTTACAATGATATTCCTTGAATTACCATATACCTACCAATTTGAATGGCATTAAATCTGATTTTCATTTTGCAATGCTGCTGAGCTACTCTGACTTGATATTGGTTTATATGCAACTTGGATTCAAACAACTACACACTCAGACTCGACCTGGCATTTTGACTACATCAGCTCTATCCACTAGAATGACTAGATACATAGCTCTCTATCTCTCTCTCACCCTCTCTCTGAAAATATGTATGCTTGCCACTTCACTGTGTCTGAAAAAATAGCTCACCCTATTCAGCCTGAATCAATCAGTCAAGCCAGTCAACAGCAGGCCAGTCAGTCAACAGAAAGCCGGTCAGTCAAGAGCAAGCCAGCCCGTCAACAGCATAGATGCCAAAAATAGTAAAAACAGAATAAAAACATTAAAAAGTGCTTTATCAAAAAAAGAAAAATGACAGAAAAGAAAATATTGATTATGTTACAATTATTGTAACATCTTACAAGTACTACAGTTTAAAATTTAAAAAAATTGTTTATGCAGTTCAATTTTAATCAGCAAGCAAATAACACAACTTTATTAGTATGCACTGAGTAACATTAATCAATAAAAAAGTGTTTCATATTTTATAACTTTGGTTTAATAAGAAATTGTAAACTCAAAAATTCTTAAATCTTTTCAAATTTAAATTGTCCATATAATTCCACATAATCCATGCTGACAGAAACATAAATAACTAGAAACTAGACTTGGTAAGTACAGTATGTACTTAACAAAATATTATACTCAACATATTTTACTTAATACTTGTAAATATAAATACTTCATATGAAACAACTGCAATTAATTTCATTTCTCGTACTGTGCCATAAATATCTCAAATGATGATGCTAAAATGATTAAACAGTGATGTAAATTATCTGAATTCTTGAAAGTAGGGACTTAACACAAGGGATATCCGACAAAAATAAAATAAAATAATTAGACAAAGAAATACATAAATATGGTTGCATGCAAAAATAAATAAAAAAGGAAAAACAAGATTTGGGGGAGGAATTTTTTTTAGCTTTTTTTTACAACTATGGTCATTGGTCAACAGCAAGCTAGTTAGTCTGTTGGTATAACCTTGTCAATTAGACTGAGCTTTACACCAGCAACCTCCTCTGAGCAGTGTTTGTGCTGTTCTTTTTTAAGCATTGCCCAATTAATATTGTCTTCAACATTCTTCTCCACTCAGATTGCAAGGTTTATTTCTATCAGTCTAATTTTTTATGTCAGTCTAGGTCTACTTGTCTGTCTTTAGACTGACTGCCATAAACACACACACACACACACACACACACACACACACACACACACACATAGACACACACAGACACACACACACAGACACACACAAAAGTCAAACAGCTCATCACAGATTTATGCACCATGTGTTGCATGTGTCATAGAATACCACACAGTGGTGCAAACAAAGCACATGTATATCACATATCAACAGCTCTATCTGCTGGCACATACAAAACAAGCCAAGAATGTGCACAAATGCACACCAGCACAGCACACATACACACACACACCCAGAAACACACACACACTGGTTCTGCATAATATTCCGACATCATATTGTTTGGACGGCAGGTGACTGATCACTGCACAGAGCTGGTCTTCCACCTGTTTCTGGCATTTGCAATCTGCAATCTGGCACAGCAACTCAAACAGACACCAAAAAGTCAAAATAAGCAAGCTAAAAAAAGAAGAACAGTCCTGTCTAATAGTTAAGTCATGATGCAGCTGAGATATCATCGACACCCTGAATTGTGCTTCTAAGCAGTTGTCTTAACTTTAAATACCACATTTAACTACAACTTTCACTTACCCAAGTCACAATGCGCCCGTTAAAACTAGGCAAAACTGCACGGTCATCGATAATTTCCTCTTTCACAACTCTAAAATTCAATCAAATGACCATTCAGTTTTCCTATCATTCAAATGAAACAACCAATGACTCAATCACTAGCATCATTGTCATCATCATCGTCGTCACCGCCATCACCACCACCACCACCACCACCACCACCACCACCACCACCACCAATTCCTGATGCCATGCACTTGAAAGCGACGGGTATGAACAAATGACTTCCACTTTGCACTGTAGGTCTTTCAATGTTAGCTCAAGTCCAGCAATCATGTCCTCATTTAAATTGTCTATCTATCTAGCACAGTCTTCCTGGTCTTCCTATCTGCTCTTTTCATCAACATATTAAAAATCTCTGATGTGATGCACATCAAGTCTGACTAAGCTGAGGTAAGAGAACCAGAAATACTGAATTACAAACATTTATTAACATTTTCAATTAAATTCCTCAAAATGAATCAAATAGGCATTTGTTTTCATAGAAGAATGGGACAGGCATAAGGCACTATAAAAGTTAGGGAAGTTGACCATTTACTAATGTAGGTTAGATAGAGAAGTGGAAAACATAAACAAGCTGAACCGGATTGGTCAGATTTGAGAAGAAAAGATAAGATAAGATTTGGAAAGAACCAGAAGCCAAGATGAGTATTTGAAAGATATATTGTACAAGATTCAATGCAATAATTCCAGACAGAGGATTCCAATATATATCAGAAGGGAAGTAGCATGCACGAAACTTAACAGAGAAATAGAGTGACAGAGAGAGACAGACAGAAAGAAGCTAGTAATGGAAGTGGCAGGTCATGGATCCTAGATATAGGGTTAGGATCTGAGAGGAGTGAACATGTGTTGTTGATCATGAGGAAAAATAATTAATCTTGACCACCAAGAGATGTCTAAGCTAAATTTAGAATATGCCCCTCCCCCCAGTCAAGCAGGTAGAGATAGGGTCAGAAGGGGCAGCAGTGTCGATGCTAAGGAGCAGCTGCCCAGGCAGATCGTCTGGTCAGCTGGGAAGTAGAGAATTCCAATCTAAAATGGTCATTTGAAAGTAGGTAGTAGAGTTAGGCTACAAGAGAGTGACCTACAGAGTATCTCATATATTTAAGAGTAGCAGTGTAATGGAATAAAATAATATATTGCACTGAACTACAGAATATTGAGACAGGCAGTTAATCAGCAGCAAAGGCAGGGAAGGGCGCCAGAGGCTAGCTGTAGGTAGCCCGGAATGGATCCTAGGGACTGCTATGAGGAACTTTAATAATTCTAAGATAGGGAAGGGAGAGAATGCAGCGTTCTGCGCCAGACTGACCAGCGTATGAGACTGTATAATCGAAAGCGACTGTGACGAAGAAAGTAGACTTTAAGATTCTTGTATCTTTTCAACGGTATGTACTGATAATATACTTTGTTAATCTCTCAAGTGTCTCTTCTTCTTAATTAGCTATTCCCCATATATCTTATAGCAAGATGAAACCTAACAATCTCGCACGGAAGACAAATGAATTCCATGCACCATTTCCAACAAGAACTGCACAAAACGCTGCTGTTGGGACCAGGAGCAGATAAACAAAATTTGGAGGGGCCAAAATTTTCGTTGATCTTTATAGCTTGGAAAGTAAGATAACTGGCCTGATAAGATTTTGAGAAGCCCTAGCAATTCAATCAATGTCTCCTTGCTTCAAACATAACCAAAATTTTCTTCTCAGCTTTGTAAATATGCATGCATGATTGTCTTGAACTATTTCGTTTCATGTAAGCAATTCAAAATCAGCAAGCCCATAGTTATAAACCTGCCCATATAATAGAACTCAATTTCATAATTTCATAAAATAATGACATATTCAGACAACAATATAATCAACTAATGGGTTCGGTTAATCTTCTCAGAGTTGAACAGCAACATCATATGTAGAAAATACCATGAGCCTGACAATATTCCACATAATAGGTTCCATATGTCGCACAAATGGGCAACAACAGCATATGGATCTCATATGTGGAATATTCTCATATCCTTACCATATCCTAAACACATGATGCTACTGTTTGGAAAATGGAAGATGGTGGGTGGTGGTGTAAGAAAATACACTATCATATAACTTTCCTACTTTCGGCTATTGCATCATGCAAGCCATGTGCTGATGAGAGGAGCAGGCAGCAGCGAAGGCTTCACATGGAAGGAATTAATCCTAGTGTAATGGTCTGCTATATCACTGTTGAGTGTTGACCACTATTACCACTCTGTACATTGTCTGTTTAGCTTCTACACTGCTCAACCTAGCCTAGGCCTACAAAAACTGACAGTCAACAGTCCATTTAATTCATCTCTACAATAGCCATTCCAATTTCGATATAATGTATTGTACTTCAAATTATGAAAATAATCCATGTTTACAAGCAAAAATTACATACGCAATTACACATATCATACACATGTATGCCAAAGCACTTCACATCGCATATTATCCAATGGGGTCGATCCAAACCCTTAAAACTCGAATCCCAGAAAACGTTGAAAATACAGAAAAGCCCGATTTCCTGAAAACAGTTTTATACAAGAAAGCGGTCGAACCCAAAAACTATTAACTGTTATATTGAATAAATGGCATAATGGACCAATTACGTGTTGTTCAAAACACAGTTTGGTGTCTAAAAATCTATAGGTTTGGTGAAAATCGATTTCGGGGATCCGGTCTCAATTCGTTTCAGAGATTCGGGCTTCGGGTCACAACCTATCTACCCAAACGACTTCTAAAGCTGATAATAACACGTCCGTTTCAAAGCAGTCATGCTTTGACACACTATGGCACTATGCGTTTATATTTTCCAGGGCTGGCACCGAAAGAAGGTAAGCGCTAGCAGCTTTCAGAAGGCAATCACTAGCAACTTTCAGACTGGTTCCTAATTTCCTAATTTTTAGAACTTGTTGCATAGTTGGCGGTCTAGCTGGCACAGTGCACTACCACAAGCACTAAAAACATCTGCTTTACATTATTTCAACATCTATTTAACAAACAAACGCACCCGAAATCGTCGTCCATGGATTTGAAGAAGTATTTGTAATTCGGTCTATTGAGGACATTTTTTAAATCCTGTAGAGTGACGCGATCAGCAGGAATCGCCAGCTTTACAAGGTATGGCGTGTCTTGGTCATCCAAGTGATAAATTATTTTTGTTTCTGCCATATTCATTTATAATTCGCTTAAATAACTTCTTAACCTATCCGTCTATGAAATTGTCACTCGACGCCAAATATGGCGAATATCGCCCAAAAACATAGATCTATATAATTGCAGGATGCAGCATACAGCCAGATGTCTCAAGCATAGATATAAAAACACTGAGCGGTTTATTCACATTACAGAGTAACTGTTATTACAGAGTGGTTTATTATTATTGTCAGTTACTGTAGTCAAAATAAAATAAGATCCTTATCTTTGGTTTTCTGCCCTTTCTATATCTAGATCATGATAATTTAGTTTGTACCCATGAAGCATAGATAGCCTATATTATGCATATAGGCCTAAATGGTTCGTGCATACACGAACTCCGCCAGTGGTTGTTCTCTGCCAGTGCCTGTCCCAAGCCTGGATAAAGGAGGAGGGAGACACTTTGATATGGCAGTGTCGTTAAACATGTAACAAGTCGTACATATACGCTGGCGCCATTCGCCATGAATCACGATATCCAGCTCTCTTCTTCAACTTCCTATATTGTGGTTGTAGGGTTGCCAACTTTGGATTATGAAATTTCTGGACGCGGCGCGAGCCCCCACGAGTTGAGGAAATTGTAGCGATAAAGATCCGGCCACTTTGGCGCAACACCGCAGGGCTTTTTTAGCTTGCATTTCTACACAAAATGTGCAGTTATAGGCTAAATGCATTTGTGCATTGTTGTAAAAGCAGTTATGTGCAGTGGAAATCATTAGAAAATGGTAGGCTAATTGCAGGTTGATATTTACCATTAAAGAAGGACATGTGCAGTAAAAAATAAGCAGGAAGGTGAGATAAAAAAAATTGAATTTGATGACTAAAAATGGTCATCAGTTTTTTCGTCGCCGACTTGCAATATTTCTGGCAAAAGTTGAGACAAATTTCTCAAGAAAGACTAAAAAGGTCATCGGTTATTTCTTTACGCTGACTTGTGACATTTCTTGGGAAATTTTTCAGAAAACGACGAGAAATTTTCGCTAAAGAAAGCCGCACTAAAATATTCCTGGTTCTGCAGTTATACAAATTTCTTTTTAAACAGCCTTGGAGCACCGCAAACTATCCCGGCCAGAGGCTTCATTGGCAGCAGAGCCTACAAGAGTGACACTCAGTAAAAAAAATCATCCCATAGTACGTATCTCGCAAAATATGTTACATTTAGAACTTAATTTAGGCCTAGGCCTACTTATAAAATGTGAAAATTGGTACCGTGCGGCATAAGCCTATAAGGTACAGAATCTGTGTCATTGTATGGATACCATGGATGGAAGTTATAATGGAACACGCATAAGGAAGTAGGAAGAGGAATATTATTTCATCGACTAATATAACAAGATTCAAAACTATATTTTTTTCTAGAACATAATTTTCAAAACTGAATCACTGACTCAATTATTAAAACTTTTTGATAACACATAGCACTTCCAAATCCAGGAAAACATAAAATATACCAAAAGATGTACGATAAAAAAGGGCGTGTTAACTATCCCGGCCGGCAAAACCTTTATAGGAGCGATATAGCTGCGATATCTCGATGCGATAGCACTATATCGCAGCTATATCGCAACGACTATACTAACCCGATATCGGGAGGCTATAGCTTTGTCCGACGTCCGATATCGGAAATCGATCTAGTATAGCTGGCGCTATATCGAACCGATATATGTGCTATATAGCATGCGATATCGGTCCGATAATGACAAACGCAGTGACCTATATCGAACCGATATATGTGCTATATAGCATGCGATATCGGTCCGATAAAGACAAACGCATTGACCTATATCGAACCGATATATGTGCTATATAGCATGCGATATCGGTCCGATAAAGACAAACGCAGTGACCTATATCGAACCGATATATGTGCTATATAGCATGCGATATCGGTCCGATAACGACAAACGCAGTGACCTATATGCTGGCCCACGGCTGCACGTAGGCCTACAGCGCACGCCTGGAGGGCCCGCCGCAGCTGGTGCCTGTTCAATCTACCTAATTACGCTGCTTCTCCCATACGATGCGTGCTGACAAACATTGCACGTACGTGGCACATACAGTATATGACCTAGAATATAAGATCCGATTTCGTTAAAGGTTATAGTTGGCGCTATATCGAAACGATATCGTTCCGATAACGACAAACGCTGCAGTGATCTATACGGGCCTACAGCTGCACAGCGCACATGCATCCCTGGAGAAGAGTGGCGATCTCGAGTACCCGCAGCCTGCAGAAGTAACGTGCACGGTGCGGCTGGCGAGGACGAATGAGAAATTAGAAGGCTACAGAGCATGCTCAGAATTAACTACAAATAACAACAAAATGTCTAATTTGCCTAGAACATAGACATGTATTAAGCTATATATATATATAGTCAGCATGTCAATAAGTGATAAAAGAAGTGCAGTAAACAGCAGACTACAGTTGTATGTGTACATCACAAATAGCATATTGACGACTGAAATTGTTACGACTAGCACGCCATCTGCCGTTGAAACTATAGAAGGGCTTGTTAGTGTTTCAGTGTTCGTTTCATATTGACCGAACTCACATTAGGCAGCCAGGTCAGTATGAAATCATATCGGCCAGGCCAATGCAATAAACGAACAGCCCCTTAATTATATTTAATGAGCAATAAGCTGGTCAAAGTATAGATCAGTGGCTCTCAACCTGTGGTCCGCGGCCCACAGCCATCTGGCTGGCGGTCCGCGAGCAGACCCTAAAACTTATATTTTTAAAATTATAGAGCAAAAACAGATAAATTTTTCCAATTTTTGAAAATTTCTTTGTTTTAATGGCTGCATGACAACATTAATATTTGTAATACCCTATACTTAGTTAAGGAAAAAAATCAAAATTTAATTCACTTATAGCAAATGTTGGAAATTTATGGGGTCACATGTAGGCCAGCAGTACTGCGGTGGTCCTTGGCCCAGAGAAAAAATTTGTAAGTGGTCCTTGAGTCTCGAAAGGTTGAGAACCGCTTGGCTAGATCACTTAACATCTGTTTAGTGCTAAAAAAGCAATCACGACCAAAAATATTTTAAATGTTCAATAACGAGTTAGAATAATTAATCCAAATTGCATATATAAATCATAGAAACACATACAATATATGCCTTAAATAACATATATCACTGAGACAGAACATTTGGAATATCATCTAGCGAGAATATTATTCCTCGTTAACAGGATTCGTATCTCTCGCTTCAAGTTATCATCATCATCATCCGACAATTCATTATTAATAACATGACCATGAGATATGAAATTCACTGACAAATTCAAGCTAAATCTTTTGAATAGTAAAACATATGGGAACACGTACGTGATGACAATTTTCTTACATTTAATTAAGAAGATGCTCTTAAGATGAAATTCTTTGTTAATGATCATATGCATGTGCAATGTTATGCATTGTGCCTAGTGCAGGTCAACTGTAAGGAGTCATTTAATTATGAAATCATAATAATTCTAATTTGTTACAAGAACTCTTAACGCAATAGAACAATGCCGGAAGATGATTAACGATGAAAGAAATGGTGGTAGCAAGTTCCATGGACACACTGCTACATGTATAAAATTACAAATCCTGCGACTGAAGCTCATGAGAAACAGGAGTTTGTGGTTCTTGCCCCTCTTCGACGCCACATTCTAAGAGGTGTTCAGGATTCGCATCACCGCCACGAGGTTCTGCAGTTAGGACAGATTTGTCCTCATCATCGGAACGTTGTCGACGACCACACCCACGTCTAGCATCATCAGCACCACCTCTAGGTCCACTGGCACGAGTTGCCTCCTTGCCAACATCCTTGTAGAAGTTGTTGAAATGGACAGCCATATTCTTCTGGAAATTAGGAAATTTCGCATTGATGACATCATTCAACAACTCCCATACTTTTGATGTCTTCAAGGTAAATTCCTTATTGCCTTTAGCGCCAGCCCAACTCATACAGTTCCTAGCGAACCTCTTCGTGAAGAGACGCAGGCAGGCACTATGAACGTATTCTCTCTCTACAGTGCCGAATGCACCACGAGTAATGAAATCCCGCAACTGCGATCGGTTCACTGTTAACACATCATCGTCGCCGTCAGTGAGCCAAGCCTCCAATTCAAGATAATCCTGCCTAACCTGGACAGGGAGCTTGTCGCGAATATGTCTTGCGAGTTCAAGTGATACAATCGCTGCAGCTTGAACAGTTGCACCAACTGCAGCAGCTCCCGTGACCCGGCCAGCGATGCCGAATTGACGTTTGATTAGCTGGAAAATTAAATCAAGCAATAAATCATTAAATATAATAAAAACTTTATGCTTTTCACTAGGTGAAAAGCTAGCTATAGCCTCATCATCATCAGTTTAACGCTTCCTGTTTTCATGCCTCACAAATATTGGAAATAAATATGAAATAAATATCTAATATTGACATTTTGCATGAATGACCTTTCTCAATTATATCCTTGTCGTGACCCTTGCCTTCGCTGTAATTATACTTTAGATGCCAGAACCTGTACACTTTGAGTTCTTCAACTCCTCACAAGTGTCAGTGAAAATGCTGCTTAAAAGTAAGCAATAGTTAGGAAATACTAAATCACATGTACACATACCACTAGGTCGTGTCTAATTGTCACGTTGTCGGCAGCGAGTCTTGTTACATCATTGACCATCAAGTCCAATTTTTGGTCAAGTCGTGCCAGCATCGTCATGATATCGGCAGTTGTGACTTTCGCTGATGTTGTTGGAGTCACGACAGGATTGGACAGTGCAGCTACAGTCAGAGTGGCAATGGTGGCTGTCACGGGCCTTGTCGGACTCACAAGAGGAGCGGGTGCAGAAATTGGAACAGTGGATGTGTTGGTGTTGACTCTTGCTGAAGTTGTCGGAGTCTCAACAGATGCAGAAGTTGAAATGGAAGTAGCGACTTGCTCGTTTCTCTTCGGAGTCACGAGAGGAGCGTACGTCGTAGCAATGGTGGTGGTGACTGCCACTGAAGTTGTTGGATTGTCGACGGGTTCAGAAGCTGGAGAGGCTGCAGTCGTGGTGGCATTGGTGACTGTCGCGGGCTTTCTCAGTTTCACGAGAAGAGCTGGCGTAGATCCTAGATCGGTAAAAGTGTTGGTGGTGATTGCCTGGCAATGCACAATTGCATATGGTCACTAATGCATAATTGTATTATATATGCACAAATCCAGTATTAAAGACAAATTCATTGAAACAACAGTCACAGTGTTTTGAAATTATGTCAAACTGAAGTGAGTCACATTGATAAAGATAAAGCCATAGTAGACACTGAATCGACGTGGGCTGGTGACTTGAAGTCCTCCGTGTACACCAGGGGTGGCCAACCTTTTGTTGCACAAGGGCCACTATAAAGTTTGGCAAGCACCCGGCGGGCCATGTGTTTTTTCTCACAGCCTCAAAAGTACAAGTATAGTGTATATACAGGGTGGACCAAAAAATATCCGCCCTACGTTTTTCCTAAACTTTTGGTCAAAAGTAGAAATTAAGTTACTAACTTCAGTTGTTGGATTCACGACTGGTTTCAGCGTTGATACGTGTGCAGCTACAGTCAGGCCCGGCGTAGCACCAATCGGTCCAGTTGACGTAGCTGTTGTCTTTACTACCATGCCAACACGACCAGCAACCTCACCCGCCGCTTTCACAGTACCATTAGATTTACTGTAAGACCTACTAACACCCCCAGACATTCTATTGCCAGTGCTACCAGCCTTATTAGCTCCAGTTCTTCGTGTAGCCAACCGTTGTCTTTTGACATCCTTCTTAGGATCGTATTCTTCATCTGAAGACACATCCATCTCACTCTGAAACGCATATTTAACTGAGTATAAGTCATATGCCACACATTTATGAACACTTAATAATAACTTATAACAACGATCTGTGTTACATTACACAAGGTTTGCTTTCTGCTGTAATATTTGTAAGCAAGAAATGACCAGCCGCTCTAACAGTGTATTTTATTACTACGACTGCTTGCGTTGATTGGTAAATGTGTGTGTGGGCTACGTGATCACAATCACCAAATTGTTTTTAAGAAATGCAAATTGGTGCTTTAGACACATTGCAGACTATTGACATACATGTGTAATCCTTATATTAATTAATTTCTGGGCATGGGATTTGAACTGTGTTCCAATCCTTTAAATCCCTGTAAAAGCTAGTGTTAGTTTCCTTCTCATCAATAATACCAAATTAATATGTTGTTATAATTCAGTGAACTGAAAAGAGGCGGTATAGAAATACACAAATACAATACTAAATAGTGATATTATTGATGTAAAAATAATTGGCATTCACATTCACCTCTATTGCATTACGCTCTCCCAGAACGTGCCGCACTGAGAATGCCAACACAGCATTTCGAAGCCTCTCCAGACGTGTCTCTTCATCGGTGTCAGGTCGATCTCCGATGTCTCGGCAAAACTTTACTGCCATCTCGTAGCTCGTTGTGTGCACCTCTGGAAAGTACAGACTTGAGACTTCATATTTGTCCCACTTCTTACCACCAATTGCATCATTCTTCTGAACATAATTTTTCGCACATGACTGTCGGTTCTTGAACGGGTAATATGCCTGCAAAACGTCATTGTCATCCACTTCTAACCAGGTTTCAGGTGTTTGCCAGATTTCCTGTTCGTCGTCATCACTTCTTTTGCAGGCAACAACGGTATAGAACTAAAAGCAAATGAGTACAATATAAATATACATATTCGGCAAACCGGTGTACATACAAACTTACATAAATACACTACTATACCCCATGTCATGACTCGTGTAATAGCTGTATTGCAGCAACATGATCATCGTCTATTGGAAGATGTGCACATTTCCGCCATCTTTTATCAAATGTAGCAAAGAACACTTCGTCCGACAACTCAGAGACAACGCGAATCCCAACATCTGTTGAGTCTACCGGCACATCAAAAAGTGGTTCCACCTTTTCATACACACTGTACACTATATACAGTTCTCCTAGGGCATTTGCTGCCAATAGGTTGCGCACAACACAGACATGGTTGTCAACTATGAAACAGCAGTCACTCTGGTCTGTCCTGTAACTGGAAATATGTATATGGTCAACCTGGGCACCAGTGTATTGGAGCAGATCAGGTCTTCCCTCGATCTGTGGTCCATTTTCGTGCCGATGTTTTAGTATTGTTCTTTTTGATGGGAGTGTGTCGCTGAGTTCTCTTTCGGAAAGTCGACGCACTACTTGCTGAACAACATGGTGTGACTTGTGCACCATTCTCTTTAATTTGCCAAGATAACTTTCAAACGGAAAGGCGGAGAAGTTATCAAGCACTCCAAAGATACGTGCGTCGTCTGTGATGTGACAGTGCGCGTGAACACTGTACACACATTTGTTGCCATAATACTTGACATAATCGTTTACAAATTGCTCCAACCAGCTGCTGGCATGATCAATGTAAACGGCTAGTAACTCATCAGAACAAAGACAACGAATAGCTGTTAACAGTAGCTTAAAGTGTTCGTACATCTTATTGTCCAGCACATCCTTCAATATAACTGGAGCAAGGTACAATAGGAATTGCCTTGCCTCTGTTGCCTTCCATGAATCGCACTCGTTGATCGCGCGACACTTACGCTGAAATTCATGAGGCATTTTCGCCGCAAGATTGACGACAGCTGCTTGTAGTGCGTTGATCGTGGGACGTCTAACACTAAACGGAAAAGCTTTCGAGTGTAACAAGCCATTTTGCCAGTCCCTTGCCATCCTTCGGACAAGACCAAGAAGTGTCAGATGCATATAGTCTATTGGGAATTGGCTCACCATGCCGACTTGTAAATCTCTCAGTATACAGTCCTGCAATCTGTACTCGTTCGGAAGTAACAGAAGCTCAAAATCTGCATCGCATCGCCTTGGTGACTTGGTGTTGTTGAAGGTCATCCGCCTTTCCTTCGTATACAATCCCTCGACAGTACACTTATCGCATCCATGGTGATAGTTCACATGCCTCGTGCTCCTAACTTCTGCGCGAGCGGGTGCATCACAAATGAAGCTGTGAATTGTTACTTTGCAAGTGACACCTGCTGAAATTGCTACACCGTTCTGTTGAATAGAAGTCATTTCCTCAATGAATGGTCGCAAGAACTCGTTGAAATCATTAGGTTTATGTCGAGCGCCATACAGTGCAACAATGAAAACAGGTGAAATAAACGGCTTCACAACACGGCAAAGTATGGGCCACATACACTGTTTACCACTGTTGAACAAAGGTACTCCGTCAATATTATACTGCAAATGAAGCTCGGTGTTATTGTCAACTTGACAGCTATGCATTCTTGATAATGTTGATCGCAGAGATCTGGCCAAGGACAGGTACACATAACTTCCTCCACATTTATCCTCCACACTGTAAGCGAGATTTGTTCGCAGCAGTGTTCGAGGGTCCAGTGGGAGATCTGGATGATTGTGAACTCGCAGACCACCAAGCAGATCTTTCATTGCTTCACGGGTGATATTGTGTCGAGAGTTCCAGTTTATGAGAAACTGAGACAGACTTTCTTCCCTATCCGACTCAGAGTCTGACTCTTTGTCTGTATGGTACTCAGTGTCAAAATCACCACTTCCAGCATTCACACCAACAGAAAGCCAACTGTGTGCTAACTCACCTTCTTCAAGTGGTTCCCCAAATTCAAACTCATCTTCAATCACATCCTCCGAGGCCTCCACTTCAAGCACTTCTTGCATTACATTCCCTTCGCCGACCATGTGTGCGTTCAACACATTTACTCCAGCACCCACATCGTACACATGCTGATCAAGCAAGTTTTCGGGGACAGCAACCATAGGCACTGCTTGAAGTGTGGCTAGACCCAGAGCGCGTTCCCGTTCAATTCGATCAATGGCTTTCTTTCTCACTCTATACTGTTGTTTGTAAAGGCGCTGATGCTCACGCTTCAAAAGCTGCAAAATTGAACATTCAAATTGAAATGTTCTCATCTTCGAAATTTACTTAATTGAAATGACATTCTGACGAAAAATTTAATGAATGTGGAAAACATTCATCCACAAAACTGAACAATACTTTTAATCCCATGCATGCAGCCTGCCAAATGTCAGCATACAGCATGTAACCAGGCATTTAATCTTCTAATGGATTATTTACCTAATTTAAAAACAAAGGGCTTTGTCGACGACATATAATTCCCTTCCAAGAATTTCAAGGTCATGAAAATAAAACGTTGAATGATTCACGAATAGTGCAAGTAAGAAGCAAATTGCAAAACATTAATGCATTAGTGAAAATCATAAGTGCAATTTCTGACGCTGCCGGAAAACCACAAGAGATGGAGATGATAGCATAGCTAGTTATTATGAAATATCAGTTATAACTGATTAAACATATACCTTTCTTTGTGCTTCTTTGCTGTTTATCGACATTTCACTATGTCACTGTAGTCTTGCTGTTATCATATGTTATGCAGCTACAAATTTCTCTTTGTCAAACCTGTATTGTAGTGTAGTGTAAAATGTATTTCAGTTGTGATAAAAGGGTACGTAAGTGGAATGAAAAATTAACCGCTACTTTTTGTCATTTTGATGGAATACCGAAATACCTCAGATGGCCGGAATACCAATCGTGGAACTATGTGAATTATATTCCACCACATAAAAATTTATTTGCATATAATTATACCGGAACTTGGTAATTGGCTAGTTCAGCATCCCAAATTATTTACGCACAAGACAAGAAGTGGAATAAGTGATTAAAACATGAGAATTAAACAGAAGCGGGATGAGAAACAAAGTTGTCAATGCTTAAACTACAAGTGGGATAAAGGATGAAATTATCGGTAACGAAACAGAAGCGAGATTATAAATTATATGCTAAAACGATAAACATGGCGCATGACTGATGGAAAATGCTGATTTTAAAATAGAACCGGGATGCCAATGAAAAAGTTGATATCAAAATAAGAAGCGGGACGACTGATTATCATGAGGAAAATGTTGATTTTCAAATAAGAAGTCGGAATATAGGTTGAAAATTATATCATGCTGACACCTGCCAAATTTGGGACGCTAAACTAGCCAATTACCCCGGAACGTTATTACTTGTAGGCCCTAGTATCGCCGAACTAGGCTTAAAATAGGTATACCGGGTAAAAAGCGGGTACGCCACGGGTGAAAGGCGGATAATTACAGCGGGCTACCCTTTGAGATGGTCGGTTAGAGTCAGGGTAACCCTCGTGAAGGTCGGTTAGGGTCAGGGTACCCGTCGTGAGGATCGGTTAGGGTCAGGGTTTGTGTCGTCTAGCTGTAGTAATTTCCGCTGTAATTACCCGCTTTTCACCCGCGTGGCGTGCCCGCTATACCCGCTCCTCGCTTTTTACCCGGTAAATACACGTTTACCCTACTTTTAATTATGAAAACTTCACAAAGCAATCCAATATGGTGCAAAGAAACAATTTCGATGATTGTCCAACACAACTTAACTTTGCAACATTTGACACTACACTAGTATACACTATAATATTTGATAAAACGACCTCGCTCACCACCATTTGCATTTCACGAACAAAGACCGTATATATAATAGGCTATATTATGATAATCACTTGCAAGATGGCGAACATTAAATACGATATCGCTCCGGTATCGGTACACGCAAAAACCCTACAGTCAGCTATATCGAAGCGATATAGGTCCGATATAGAAAGTTAAGATATCGCATCGCATATATCGCTCAGATATCGCCTCATGAAATGTCTTATAGCTTTGGTAGTGGGCTTGCCGGCCGGGATGTTTTCAATTAAGCTGTAGCTACAGAAGTGCTCCTTTTAAAATTCACAGTGTTTTTTCTTTCTCATAATTTGTAAATCTTATAGCGCCTACTCTTACAATTTTTAATAAATTATTATTTTTCAGGACGACTGTTGTCTTTGTTAGAGGTGCAACTTTCCATTTTTCCGTGATTCTATATTTTTCTGGACACTGCATTGTCCAGAATGACCCTCTGCTTTTTTCTGTACACCGGATGCTATTTCTGTACGATCCAGAAAAAATCTGGACGGTTGGCAACCCTAGGGGCCGTCCATAAAGTATGTCACGCTCCAGGGGGGGGAGGGGTCCGAGAAAGTGTGACAGTTTGTGACAGGGGGAGGGGGTCAGGCCATGTGTGACGTCACACATTTTTTTTAATGATGTGTATTATATAATTGTCTAGTGTAATTTTTGCAATTTTTGTTTTCAAATTCAATCTACATTGAGTTACTGCTTCAATGAATAACTGTGACAACTGTTTGCAATTAACTATTCTACTATTAAAGTCATTTTAATAATGTGATAGTACTTTTAAGTGGAAACTTTACAGTTTAATAGTGAAGTGTGTTTTAGATTAAATTTGAATAAGGTGTTAATTACAAAAAAAATCGAAAGTGCGACGTACTTTAGGGGGGGGGGGGGGGTCCGAGAAAGTGTGACATACTTTAGGGGGGGGTCCGAGAAAGTGTGACAGTTTGTGACAGGGGGGGAGGGGGGGGTCAAAAATGGTCAAAAATAGCGTGACATACTTTATGGACGGCCCCCTATGTGTAGTGGTTGTGGTAACGGAGTTGTAAAACATAATAAGGTCACCAAAATATATCAATGGGTCTGGATTAAACCAAAGATTTTAACCAAAGATATTATTATAATAGTCTACAACCAAACCCAGTCCATAGACATCATAAAGATTCATAATACATTAGGCTAGTAAAATGTAAGATTTCTATGACCTTGCCGCTTGTAGGCTACTCAAAACGAAGCCACCAGCATTATAAATTAATATTATAATTTATAGAGCAACCAGTAGCCAACCACATTTGCATGTGCATGAAGTAGGGCCTAGTAGGGCAAAGTAGGCTAGTGCTTACTATAAAAGACGTTTGATCTATATAGTAAAATTTCACCAGAAAAACAAGTAAGTGTCACCAGGTATTCGTATTAAAGAAAACACATATTGACAGGTTTAAATGGGGCACGGGTAAAATGCTGATTTGCTGATTGCTGATTTGCTGATCGGCAAGGGGTAAAATGCTGATGAGGAAAGTGCTGATTTCTCGTGCTGATTGGTGGGTAAAATGCTGATCAGAAAATGCTGATTGCAACAAGTAAGCAAGTACAGCCTTTATTATTCCAATCGCAAACGAATAATGCATGGGAAATCGAAGTAAAAATACATCACGATGATATCAATAAATGAAAAGTAGACTAATGTAAACAGAATGTTAATAAGTGTAAAGCGTTCTAGTTAACAAAACAAGAGAAACAAAGGCGCATATTAAGTCATTTTATTCGAAAATGAGTAGGACTATATAGGCCTATTTCATATAAAAACTCTCTGAATTTCATTGCGTAACTTCTAGGCTATTTAATTTTCGACAGGCAAAGTACATAATATGTAGGCTACTTTCCGCGTATGTTCCGCGCAGATGTAGGCCTACACAACTTATACTCTAACTAGCCTATTAGGCCTACAGGTAGGCCTAGGCTATATTGCGTAAAAGTTGTGTAGGCCTACTTCTGCGCGGAACAATGTCATCGCTACACCAAATCATCATTGACTAGGCCTATAATATATAACTAATAGACCCATATTAAAAGCAAAACTGTGCAACTTCGTATAGGGCGTATTAGGCCTAGGGCCTATAGATGTGCGCTGTTGAATGTAGACTATTCCTTACTCGTTTTTTGCTTAAATGATGACTTCTCAACTGAGAAACATTTTAAACTTGCCTGTGCTGTAGAAATTGATTGGTAGGCTATATTATGATGATAATTATTTTCATTTTATTAGACTCTTGCTGATATATGAAACAATTCAAGCAAACTAATATGAAGAACCTTTCGATCACTGCCAGCGACAAAATTATAGGCCTATAACTTCCGAATGAGATCACATACTTTACAATGCTACCAGATCGAATAGGATGATGCGGTCTCCTGTATAAGCTCTTACAGTGAAATAAATGGCAGAACGGTGTGCAGATTTGAAAATAAGTGCATGGACGCCGTCCATGCAGCCACTTTAAGCCCAGAGCCATATTGACATTATTCATGTTGCCTACAGGCCTAACTATATGGAAGCCTCAACCTGTAGCCTAGGTCTACTTGTGTAATTTGTTTAAGTTGTGTCTGTGTGAGACTGTGTCAGCTTAACTAAGCTTGTTGGTATTCAATAAACAATTAAGTAGCCTATAGACGTGTTCCATTGTTTCATTTTTTGCTGGGAAATACAAAATTGGTGACGTTAGAACAGTAGGCCTACCAGCTGATATGCATCAATCTGAGTTGATTCTGAATTTTCAACGACGATAATTCCGTGCTTTGGAACTCTGAGACAAGAAATAATTTGTTCGTCATAATTCTCATTATGCTCATCCTTACTTTCGACATTATATATATATATATATATATATATATATATATATATATATATATATATATTAGTTTCGGCTATAGGCCCAGCCCTCCATGCAGTGAAAAATCTTCCAAAACAATAATCAAACGATAATTTCTAATCTCCGATGATCCGATCAGACTCATGGAGTGCGAGTCTGCTAATTAAAAGTCCAAGCGGCCTCTATTCTGTTCAGAAATGGGATAATGATCATAATGTCATGCAGTTGGTCAAATCACTCATATACTATTAATTATATAACAGCTGTCCTTCTGCTACTTCTTTCACCTTAGAACCATGGCTGATAAAAGAATTACAGGTAGACCTAGATGATGACACTGTGGAGTGTGGACTGGTTCAACATAGTTACGATATTTAGCCTAGGCCTACTGTGTGAAAATGATCAGCTAAACCCAATTTCTTACAAGGCCAGTTTCAAGAGCAAACAGCTTGGAATGGGGCGGACATAACCTAATAATTCAAGGTGAACTGAAGTCGACCTACGCTACTCGAAACAGCTGTCCATGTCCAAGGCAACGAAAACAGACTTGCTTGTCTAACAACAGAGTCATTCCTATGATTTACCATTTTCAAAATTTTGACTTCTGTTTGGAAAATTGAGAGGCATGCAGTTTGCCAGAACCAAACACTGACTAAACCTCTGAAAATGAGGACTGTGACTTAGTGTCATGGTTATTGATTATTGCTGTTCACAACTGTTTAGCCTTGGTTTTATTAAGAAATTCGGTATTATGACTTTGAGGCATTCTTTTGCAATGTTGTTAGTTTAAATTTATAAACATTATTGAATATTGCCAAGTTGTACAATGCTTCCTAATTCTATAGTTTATATGGCATCTTTAAAAGGATATTAAAATACATAACAATTATTCAAATTTGATATTATTGTTTTATTTATAATATATGTGATCAGTTCATAAAAATCTTCACTTTGAAGTTTGAACTTAAAATAATTATTGCTCAATAAGTCATTGGGGCGATGGGCAGTGGCCGGGGCAATTCGAGTAATAATAAAGAAACAGTAAAGAGAACGTTACAAACCACTACACTTATAATTTACAATTTCTCTTCCATAAGAGAACATCATTGTACTTGTGCCATAAGTGCATGTATACAACACAGACAAAATACAATACAGGCAAAGTGAATACTTAATGATACCTTACAAGCAAAAAATGCAAAATTCCTTTTATCTGCAAAGGTGCATTATTATCTTGAGACTTTTCAGCATATATAGACTATAGAGACATGTGTAAAACTGAAAAGTGTAAAGATGGTTTGAGGAGTGCTTAATACAAACCAGAAAGCGGAGGATATGGAATGTTTCAATGAACTGCAATTATAACGCTACACACCACTACACTTAAAATTCACAGTTTTTCATCCATAAGAGAACATCATTGTAAAATGTGTCATGGCCCATAAGTGCATGTATATAACACAGACAAAATACAATATAAAAGTGCATATTTAATTATGCCTTACAAGTAGAACTGTAAAGCTCCTTTCACTGGCAAAGGTGCACAAATCCTTGCTCTTTCAGGCAAAGGTGCATATGTATTATTTAATTATATTTTACAAGCAGAAGTGCAAACTTCATTTATTAGAAAAGGTGCATAACTTGCAACTTTTCAGCAATGTCAATTTTTTCAAAATTTGTGATAAATTAATTTATTTCTGAAGGCATGCCACTTTGTGTTCATGTTCCAGGGTCTCTCTGCAGTTATTTAAGATGTGCTCACAATTCTGTTGTCGCCAAGTTTTGCATTGTGCAAAAGGTGCAAACGTTCAAATTCGAATTCCCTCTGAATGCTAGAAACCTATTATTTGCACCTTTTCTTGTAAGCCTTCAAGGCCTCGATATTTTTAAACTGACAATAACTTATATCACAACAATTCCACCAAAAATAGTTTAAGGTCTCTAGTACATTACATATGATATGGCAATTTGCAGTCATGATTACGAGGAATGACTACTTGGTCATATGACAGGTCGTAGTCCACCAATCCATAAATCCAACCATCCGTCCGTCCGTGCATCCATCCATCCATTAAGTCTGACTGTCCACCAATCCACCCATCCATTTTTCCATACATCCATCCATCCATCCATGCACTCACCCATCCACCAACCCATCCATCCATCCATCCATCCATCCATGTACTCACCCATGACCCATCCACCAACCCATCCATCCATCTATCGATCCATCCGTCCGTCTGTCTGTCGGTCTGTCTGTCTGTCTACCTGTTTATCTATCCCTTCGTCCGTACACCAAACCATACATCCATCCACCAATCTATCCATATATCTCTCTGTCACAGTCACAGCATTTCCACAGCACTTCTGCCCAACAGCGAAGGAGCGCTAGGACCAAACAAACAGGTCCAGTCGAATCCAGCGACCGGCGTCGGGAGGTGAAAGGTCACTGGGTCATAGGCCAGCGGGCAAGACACTATTAACACCTCTGATGCACCCACGGGGCGCATTATGAAGAAAAGGCAAAGGGCCGACTGCTGATAGCCCATGGACGATCTAAGGCGATCGACCTCCCTAGCCCCCACTGCTTGGGCGAAGTACTGAAACGCTGGCTGACAAAGCGACTAAGTCAGCAAGGCCTGTCTGTCTATCGATCCAATCATTCATCCATCCATCCATATGTCCTTTCATCCATCCATCTGTTCATCTATCCATCCATCCAACCATATCTCTGTCTGTTTGTCTGTCCATCCGTTAGTCTGCCTGGCTGTTTGTCTGTCTATCTCTCCGTCTGTGTGTCTGACTGACTCTCTCTTTGTCTGTCTGTTTCTGTCTGTCATACAAAGCGACAGACTCTGTGTATATATTTGTCATTCTGCCTGGCTGTATGTCTGTAACTTTATTTCTCCGTCTGTCTGTCTGTGTCTCTGTTTGTCTGTCCGATTGTCTCTCTATCTGGTCTATCTCTCTGCGTGTCTGTCTGACTGTCTATATATCTATGTCTGTCTTTTGCCTGTCTTTGCGTCTGTCTATAGGCTATGTCTGTAGGCTATGTCTGCCTCTCTGTCTGTATGCCATGTGTGTTCTGTTTATTCTGTCCGTTTGTTATGTCTGTCTATTCGTCTTTCTATATTTTATCCCGCTGTCTGTTTTTCTTAAGATCGTTGTTTCCTCTGGATAGTTTATCTTCTGATCTTGTTTTCCTATGGTCCTTTCTTATTTTCAACAGATAGGCCTATGAACTTTTATATTGAAAAGCATTTGTTCGCCCATCGGTTTTATTTGCAGTAGGCCTAAAATTCAATGTTGTGTACTTGTGTTTTATTATAAGGCTATTGTTTCGTCAGCTAAAAAGTCTGCTGGCTCTCACTGATTGCACAGGCCTATGTCTTGCAGAGGCGGTCTCCTTCATGCAGTTGAATTAGAGTAGACCTTTGAAATTAACTAGTTCAAGCTCGCACTGGGTAAATTTACTAAGTTAAATCTTGTTTTATCACTGTGGGATGTGCAAAAGCATCCTAGTTTGCATGCTTAAATGTTCAGAGTTGAATATGCGTGGATGAATGTGCTATATTGTATCATTTGTCGATCGATGTCCCATTGTGCGTTTGCATATGAATAAATGGTATATATTTACTTACTTACCCATTATGCGTTTGCAAATGAATAATTGCTAAGTACTTAGTTACTTACATCTTTGTCTGTATTCCTCAATCAGCATTTTACCCACCGATACGCTGATTCTGCTGGTGGGTAAAATGCTGACCAATCAGCATCGGCTAATCAGCATTTTACCCCTTGCCGATCAGCAAATCAGCAATCAGCAAATCAGCATTTTACCCGTGCCCTACGTTACAATGTGTATCGTGTTGCACTCGAGCTTGTGAATGTGTGTAATTATTGTATGGACAGCTACCAACCAGTTTAATTAACATAAATTATCATAATTATCTTAACACACATTGCTTCAGTAACTGTTATTGTTATGTGCGCCACAAACTGAAGCTTCAAGCGATAATCAATACAGCAAAGCCATCACGAGGAAATAAAACTTGAGCTAATCGATCTGGCGTAATTATATAAGAGAGCGTGCGCCATACCGCTGGGAATTTAGAATCGATAATAATACTTTTGGTTTCGCTGTTTTGGTTTTGTGAAAGTATGAACGCGGTAGAACCGCAGAGTGTTTATTAATTACAAAGGTATTTGCATGAAAACTTCCATTCAGGCCTACTTATGGGCCGAGCGATTGATTTTAATTGTAAAATTCAGCACCAGAGTTATATAACTGTATGTTAAAAACCTTCGTTCAAAGCAATTTAAGCACCGTTTGCTACTGTTTGACGTGGGCCTTCCCCATTTTTAACTCCACCCTGCAGCTTCCTCATCTCTATGCTGAAGTCGGGAGCACATCTGAGTAGCTTCTTTTAGGTAATCCCGCAGTTTAGCGTCGTTAATTTTTTCAACGTGTATTTTAACGTAAATTATTTATGACCCTTTCCGAAAGTTGCGTGCGTCAAGTGGGCAATAAGACAGCACGCAAAAATAAAAAGTAAGTAAGTAAAAGTGCAGCTTTTCAATAGCATCAGTTGTTTCATGAATCCAACTTCTGTTTCAATAATAATTATTTTTCATCAATCCAGTTCCAATTTAAGCTAGACTATTTTTATTAACCCAGCTTCTATTTCTCGCCCGTTATTTTCATCAACCCAGCTTCTATTTCAGATATAAAAAATACCCACATCCAGCTTCCATTACTTAAGCGTTTTTCATTAATCCGGCTTCTATTTCAGATCTAGAAATACCTTCATCCAGCTTCCATTTATCATTTTGAACTTATGACCGAAGTCTTGACGTCTTGCCCACTTGACGCACGCAACTTCCGGAAAGGGTCATAAATAATTTACGACGTTAAAATACACGTTGAAAAAATTAACGACGCTAAACTGCGGGATTACCCTTTTATTATTGTGTATTGCTTAACTGTTAAGTTACGGAGACGCCTTTAGACTTTCTTGTTCACTGACTCAGGCACTGGCGCATTTCAGGAATGCTGCTGATTTCCGAGCAGCACTATATAAATTTTCAGTTACAATTGCAGTTGTGATTTTATAAGTGGAATTTCTGTGCAGCATAAATCATTTTCATCATCCTGTTTTTGTAAAGAAAATCAGTAAAGCTGTGGTGATTTGTTTAGAATTCGAAATTGAAATATATTTATAATCAAGTGGAAAAATGGCAAATGCATTCGCAAGTCCTCCTTGGGCGTACGAGGCGAGAAGCAATGATCCTCCTGTGGTAAGTGTTTTCTTATCGTCTAAAATCTGTGATCACAGTTGGGTTAAAACATGTAGGACAGCTTTTCTTTGCTTTGTATTCTGTACAGTTGTTTTAAATTTATGTACAAGTCAATTTTGGGTAAACACGAAGACTGAGTCACCGTACTCCAAACAATATGGCTGCCAACGAATGCCGTAAAATTAGAACGCGACCGGTCGACGACATCGCAACATGTATCTCAACATGCAAAGCGTGAGGGTCGGTTAGGGCTCAGGTTAGGCGCCGTGAGGGTCGGTTAGGGTTAGTTTTAGGGTTTAGTGCAGTCATTCTGCTGAAATTGAAGCGTCCTTTAATTTTCGCGGAAATATTAGGCCGCATGTCGCGCCGCTCTGTTATGCACGCATCTACGGTGGCCATATTGTTTGGAGTACGGTGACTCAGTCTTCGTGTTTACCCAATTTTGTGCTTATCTGTACTGATCTTCTGACTATGTTTTGTATGAAGTCGTGTTAACAGACTGCAGAAAGAGGTGGTTGTTTAATGCTTATGCCGGTAATTAATTCTTGTAATGAATTAGCATTCTCAAGTTACATAAACAACACTTTACTTAACAGTACTTAACCTAGGGTTATTTAAAGCATTTGTATGCTGCCTTTCTAAGATGACTATACTCTGAAGCACTTCCAGTCCAATCCTGCCAGAAAAAAATGACTACGTGTATCTGTCGCAAAGACCATTCACTAATAAATGACTAGATGTTTGACATCTTTTGAAGGTTTAAATGTATTCGAGTTTTGAGAATAATTAATTGGCATTGCCATTTACCAAATCGACAACTTAGCGATGTTTTCAGTTTTAGTTGCATGAAGCTAAATTACACAACGACTATTCATTAGTTCATGATGCATATTTGAAATTGAAATTGAGATAGATATTTTTGTTACATCAAGACATAATAATGATAGAAACTTGAGTGTCTAGGTTCATAGGCTGTTGATGACTCGAAAGAACTATTCAGATGCACTTGGTTGCGCAGGGGGAAGTCAGTCACGATGGACCTGTGTTGTGTTTCTTGCAAATAGCAAAAGAGATGTTGTGCTCCAGAGGGAAGGTTGTTACATATGCGAGAGGCTGATGAGGAGGAGGGTCTTGATGCAGTTATAGTGTGGCCGCAGGGCAAGACTAGGGCTTCGTCATTGTGTGTACTCAATGGTTTCTATCCTATGATGCTGGTTTATACATTTATCATGATCATTGTATATAATTTATTATCTGTAATATGTTATTGTATTTATTGTAGGCTATAGCTTTTCTTGCTCTTACTTACACGACATATGTTTGATATTTTTTAACTGTAGATAAAATCAGCGGCGAATGAGATGGCTGACAGTATTGCAAAAGTTGAAGGTGTGGACTCAGTCATCTGTCCATTTGTTTTTTCCATTGGAGCTGATGGATTAGCGGCAGAATCATCTCCAGATAATCTCACTGTTGACTTTAAAAACAGACGGATTCAGCTGCCATTGAAGCGTACTGTTTCACAACAGCATCTACCATCCAGTGTTGATGACCGTTTGATTCGATATGCTGCCTTCATTACGCCTCCCGACTATAGCCCTGGTGGCTCCAATGAGACGCATGTAGTTGCTCTTTCCATTTGGCAACAGCTGAGCAGGGATATTTGCAATTTATACTTTGTTGTGAATCATTCTGACGCTTTGCTCATGATGAATGCCGTATCGAGGCTGGTTTTTGGACAAAGCATGACAAAGGCTCATGAATTTTATCCTCTGGTCACTGGCAGAGTTTTAATTTCAAGCTGCACTTCAGCTAAACATTCTGGTAATAATCCTGATTGCTGCGGTCCACAGAAGTTGATGTTCTTTATTCTGGATGCCGAGTCACTGGGTTTCTTTGAGCACGGCTTCAGCAATGAGCCAACGTATGATTTTCGCTTTTACAAAGAAAGAAGCCCAAAGGCGATTGACATTGTCTTTGTCAGCAAGGACTTGACCAACATTCACATGAGACAAGGAGAACAAATCTGCATCATCAGAAAAAATTTGAGTGCCGAAACTGATATAGCGGTAATTAGTACGGTTCAACTGATTTGATTTTAGAATTTCCCACTGCCCATATGAATTGGTTCATTTATGTTAACTTGAGTTCAGTAGTGATTTTCATCATTCTCTAAATATGTTACACCGTTGGCTGATTGTAATCGTTTGTATGTGCGCTTGTTATAGCGCCCCTTCAAGCTCTTTCTACTCAGAGGCAAGTTTTAACTTATCATATTAGGAAACTGAGAAATTAAAGGTCATTGGCATCTAGACTAGAGGACTATCCAGCAATCATCAAATTCATATATATGTATGTTTGTTTGATGCATGTGTACAAATGATAGTTTTATTTTTTGTAGGCTTATGACAAGTTGCTCAATCTGTTTAAGGGAAATGTCATCAAACCAAAGCCTGAAGATTATTTCATTGGTAAGTTGAATTTTGAAAGGTGCATAGTTTCATATCCTCTGCAGCAGATTGATATGTGTCAACTGCTTGCCAATCCCAAAGAAGATTATCATTCTGCTTGTTCCTGTAATATAGTTTTTACCTTAAACTATGATGCACTCAAAATGCTTTATTATGGCTAATACTTAGCAGTTGCATTGCTAGATTGCATTTTTAGGTGCCTCTGAAAATTAAAATGGTGCATACCGTATTTTCTAGACTAAAAGGCGGTCCTTTCTAATAGAGTGACATTATGCAAAAATGACAGAATTTCGGTAAAATGGGTACTTATGATGCACCAGCTAATTAATAGTTTTAAACATACACAGCTTTCCAGTAAAGCATTAAACAACAGCCATGCCCCAGTCAGCCATTCATTTAATTTTTTCATTTTCATTTATTGTAGCCATCAACCATTGTCTTGATCTATCTGATAATCACCTGTGTAATACTTAGATATACTGTTGCACAATGCACAAGTATAAAATGTTTCCATTTTTGTTTTTTGTTTTCTGTGAAGATCCTGAGAAGCACAAAATGTTTGATGTGTCATCGCAGCAATCGCAATCCAGTTGGCAGGAACCAAGATGGCGCGGCACGGATCAGTATGGGAATGAGTCGTGGATAAGTTAGTCTAGCAGATCTTATTTATTAACTCAAATATTTTACTCTACTGATTTCCTACTCTGGAACCTTTGCTGAGGAATATGCTCAGGATTTTTTGCTGTTGATGAAAAACAGCTCTTTTATTAATTTACTTTTTCTTACTTGGTTACTGGTTTTCTGAGTGATGATTATATTATAAGCAGCATTTATTATGAATGTGAAATTTGTAAAATTGCCTTTCAGGAAATGCAACTAGAGCAGTGTATTGTGTTTATATTGAATAAGCTTCTCAGAAACAGTGAGTATTGTATGCGACTTGACACAAGGACAAGACCAAGGTAGTCGGTTGCCAAGACTGAAACCATGACAGAGAATTGAGTAAATACCAAGAGTCAAGACATATATAGTGAGGCATAACCATGAGATTTAAGAAGTTCAAGACGGGCTTATAAAAGAATAAACCGTAGATGGGTACTAATGTGCCAGTGCCTTAGCTTGGCATGTTTAGATGCGTTTACATTTTATGAATACCAGGTACAATGGTACATGATCTTCAAGCATAGTGTCATCGAAATGGGCAACTTAGGGAAGTTATAATGACCTTAAAAGATAAATGCCTGCCTTCGCAATCAACAATTTCTTTGAGCACTGACCTGTTAGGTATATCATTCAAACTTGGATTTCTCAAAAGCAAAAAGTTGAAAAAAATTTTGGACATAAGACTCATCCTGTCTTTCTCTTTTTTCCCACACTGATTAATATATATTTTAAGTTTTACTGTTTTCAACAGAACTTTAAGTGGCCAAATCATTTAATCCATCATAGCGTAACTTAAGATAAAAAGTGTTTTAAATGGTTCAGAAGATGGTCGATATCAGAACCACTATATTTCAGTTGTTTCACCAACCATGAGCAATAAACATGTGCCATTTTTTTCTGAAAGTTTTTGAAAGGTTTGCAGATGTGAAATTACGAATGCAAGATTGAATGATTAAGTTATTTTGTATCTACATCAATTTAAAAAAATTACCAAATAGTTAGGTGTAGTTTACCAATTTAGCTTCAGGACTGTTTCTAACATCCCTAGTCGTGAACTCAAGGTGCATATTGAAGCCAACACAATTTGTCCTGGGACTAAGAACAAGACAAAGAGAGCATTGCTGCTGGGGTCTCTCGCTGTGTCCTTGGCTGTGCTCCGTCATACTTGCGTGATCTTTGCTGTCCAGTCTCTGACGTCGCAGCGCGTTGTGTGCTTCACTCTTCGGCTAGGGGAGAGCTTCTTGTCCCGCAGGCTCGCTTGGCTATTAAGCAGCGCCGTGCTTTCTCGGTCGTGGGGCCTACAGTCTGGAATGACCTCCCGGTTACGCTTCGCTCTCTACTTGTGGTTCATCCGGCTGGGTTCTACAAGTCCATCAAGTCTTTGTTCGTGGTTGGGCTGGGAGCGCCTCTGAGTAGTTTCTTGAAGGGGCACTATATAAATGCAATGAATGAATGAATGGAAAGGACTGCAGCTGTGTGTTTTGTTTAGATGATCTCTACACGGGTGATCACATCGACAGGAATTCTAATGAGGAGATGCAGCTGATGTGGTTTACATTTGAACATGACTTGAAAGAGTGCATTGAGAACGATACTGTTCCATACAGTGCATTTGAGAGTGGAGGTAGAAAGTCTATATTTTAGGCTGTCATTAAACATTCTATTTTGATTCAATTATAACAATTTTATATGCTTTTTGCTAATTAAATTTTAGCCTTATGGCCCCCTAATGTCCTTCAACTAATTAAAAGTGGCCCTCGTGTCCTCCATCTTAGAGTTAGAAAAAGTGACCATAAAGTCAAAAAAGGTTGGGAACCACTGTCTTAGAGGCACACTATATGGGTTTCCTATGTGCATTGTTATCAAAACCTCAAGCCCATAGGTGAGTTAAAGTTTGTTTGTGAGCTAGCTTGCCATGTTCCTAGCGATAAAAGATTTGAGATTAATTTATGAATATTTTTTTTTATTGGTTAGGCCTTGACCCCAACTCAACTGATCATCTACAACGTTCGGTTGAGGACATCAAGGATCAGCTGCTCAACAATGAGTAAGTAACTCCTCTTTCATGCAATTTATTATTTTCCAACATACTTAATTGTACTTGCTGCACTGGTCATTTACCAGCATGTAGTCAGCAGCTTATTGATGATGTGGGTTGTTATAACTCTGTCTCTCACATGACTGTTGTTGCTGTACAATTAATTTTGTTGCTTGAGTTAGTCTCAGATGCAGAAGCACAGACTGTAGGAAATGACAGTGCTTGTACACATGTCAGATTTTGTCTTTAGGAACATTATGTACACATGATTCCATCATCTAATATATTTCATAATTCTACTTAACTATTTCAAGTATAGTATCTCCTTCTTATGGCATTCATCTTCAAACTTAATGAATATTATGAAATGAAGAAACTGAAGAAGAGAGCGAATTGGTTGGTCAGGATTGTTGAGCACAACGAATAGTGACGATAATGAACGAGTGAACATTAATTGAGAGTGAAGTATTGATTACTTGAGTGCAGCGTAGCAGTCATGAACTGGAATTGGTGATGCTGATTAGACTCAACTTAAAGACTTTTAGATAAATGAAAGGTGTATAGTTGTCATCTTAAGTATCAGCTTTTTAGAATTGTACATAATTTCAGTCTTTTGTTTTAATATAATGGGACGTGAACTCATGTGGGGTGGTAGTCGTCATTCAGGTAGCAGAGCAGAAGTAAGCAAAGCTGAACTCAGGTTACCATTAGAGATTATATAATCCCTGCCAGCATGCCCACATGGAGCCCATGTAGAAATAACATATGAACTCGTAAGTAGCCCATGCAAGTCCCACATGAGTAATATGCCCATGGAAATGCTGGCAGTGATAGTATAAAAACTATAGACGATGATGATTGTAATTATTTGTGGCTGCCTTGTGATTGTTTCAATTTATGTTGTCTTTAGCATGGTTCTAGCTCTGTCTCGCCTCCAGGCTTGCCTGAATGTCTTTAGGGAGACGCTGTTGCAGCCCGTGTCAACGTTGGATCAATTAACACTGATGAAGAGGATCTATTTCCTGAGTGGCAGAGATTAACTCATATATATATATTATATATATATAATTATATATTATATATATATTATATATGTATATTGTTATGAATACGTCTATGTTGCTGTGGCCTTGTGTTATTGCTTGTTTTCGTGAATTTACATGTGCCTGCACCAGAATAGCTTATTCAAGAGAAGAATATTCGAACTGTCAAAGAACCAAATTCATCATTACTCAGTGCAGTGTCTTATGAATTGTTATGCATGTTTATTGCAACAATGTCTGTTGTATTCAAAGGCATAGTAAGGAATTGCGTGAGCAAAATGTTGGGGAGGAACTAGCAGAAGTATTCCAATGCATTGCCATCGTAGAATCATGAATTACATATCTGAATGTGGTGGACACAATCAATAAAGTTGATTGATAAAGTTGATTGATTTGACATGCTAGAGGGCTTGGATGCAAGACTATTAATAATTATCTTATTTTTGGTGTTGTAGAAACCACAGTAGTGTTAGATTTAAGAAGTTTAGTTTGCCAAGTTTCTTTTTAACAATGTAACCTTATTTTATTGGTTGAATGTAGTTAATTGCTGGCTTTCTTGCGTACGGACTATCGTCGCCCATGTTTTTTGAACCGATTGTATTGAAGTAGTGCGGCAGACAAACAACTTTGAAGTGGATTGACGAATTTCTATCTTGTTCTGTGCTGCAGTTAACTTGGCATAGTTGTGCGTAAATGCAATGTGTACATTGTTATTGTGTGGTTAGCAATAAATTCAATACATTGGTGTGCTGTTTGAACATAGCTTTTACAAGTCATGAGTCCATGTTCTGGGATGTAAAGCCACCTAGTGGTAGGGGCAGGAGAAAGGGGGTAAATTCCCAGGGGCTTGGCGGCTTTTGGGATCCCGGGCTAGGTAGTTTTATATAGAAACGTTTATGATTTATGCCTTTTTAAATATAATTATATCGCAGATAATTATTGACGACAATCAGTTGAAACTTTAAATTGCAACTGAATGAAATCATAATTTATTCATAAATATAAAATGTAAATTGTATCTGTGGTTTTATCACATCAATTTGTTTTGAAAAATTTGTTTTCATTAACCCTTAAGATAGTTTAGGGCTCGTGACTGCTCTGCCTAGACCCAGAATTTCTCTTGTGAGCCCTCTTGGGATGACGTCCAGAAAAGCCTAATCGGTGCAATCATGCGTGACAGCCACAATATTACTCTGGTCAGGGATGATTTGATGTTAAGTTGAAATAATATATATGTTCGTTTTGTTATTCATAAGTGCTTTAACTGCTTGCTTATAATTTGCTTACAGTTTGTTTGTAATTCTTTGTGTTTGGATAGATCTATGTTGTTTGTTTCAATATAAGTACTTTCTTAAAACGTTAGATTTCATATTTCATTCACCAGATTTATTTAACCCTTTACCAACCGCGGTGTGCTATATGGTATAGGAAAAAAGGAACAGCCTTGGAGAATGTGAGATGCGGATGTCTGCACTTAGGTCAAAACTCGATATGACCCGTAATTTCGAAATCTTGCACTTCAACTCAGAAGTTAGTGGCCAACAATTATAGCCTACAGTGTTGCCAATGGTCGTCTGGCCGTCCATCTAGAATAACCTGTCAAAGCTGCGTTTATTACATCTGAACAATCGAATAAAATCTTTATTGATAAAGTCGGGTTGGGCTGCGAGAGCTCCTGAGTAGTATTTCTAAGGGGTGCTATAATATAGTTCCATGAATGGAGTAAGTCGTAGACGGCGTAGAGACCTACGATTACATAACCGCAACGTGTATGACTATGTCAATAAAAATTAGATGTAGGCTAATTGAACAATCAGCACGTTTTCTTGTAGGTCATGATGCACAACTCATCTAATCCAATCTAAGAACTTCTACACAACTATCGCCAAGCAGGGCTTAAAGTGGTTTGAAAAAATTGTCGGGTGTCTTTTATAGGCCAAATGATGCTAAATAAATGAAAATAATATCAGTTTTATTCAAGAGCCAAAAAACGAATGCCGGGTCTGAGAACCGGACAGACCCAGGTCACTTTCAACCTTGTCGCCAAGTGACCAATGCATCAGTCTGTGGACTGAAAGAATGCCACTGAATGTCGAGAAGTCCGAAACGACCCGCAACC
Source organism: Lumbricus rubellus (assembly GCA_945859605.1). Taxonomy (NCBI): domain Eukaryota; kingdom Metazoa; phylum Annelida; class Clitellata; order Crassiclitellata; family Lumbricidae; genus Lumbricus; species Lumbricus rubellus. The sequence continues at coordinate 32,661,478 of OX243813.1, forward strand.
TCTAACATCCTATGAAGGAAATGAGTTTATGCAGAGACGAATTTTTGGTTTAAATCTAAAGGCCAGAACATATGGCATTTTAGTATCGAAGACATTTTAACTCATGCAGAGTCAAAGAAATGTGAATCCGAGAAAAGAATCCTGCTCTCTCTGCTCTTCTAAACAGGCTGAGTTTCTTGTCCTTCGGTCACGCATTTATATTACGCAGTGACGTGCCTTTTCTGTCGTTGGCCCTGCAACATGGAATGGGCTCCTTGTGGAACTACGTCTAATGTCTAGAGCCTTCGAGACAACGTTCTACTCTGCTCTTAAGACTTCTCTTTAGCCGCGGTTGGGTCGGAACGCTTCTCTGTGGAAGCGCTATAAAAATGTCTAAAATGAATGAAAAATCGCCGTTAATTATCGTTAAAATAGACAGATGTGTCATGTTCAATTAATGATAATTTTCTAATATTATTCGGGATTTGCCTACCTCAACGAAATTGATCTGGCAAATGAGTCCCAGGTTTTACTAATTGATTGCTACGAGGTTGTTCACCGTGGTTGTTCGCTTAGATGACGTCGCTGTCAACCAGGGAACCGTTGCCGGCGAGAACATCCGGTCCACTTATATCCCAAGATGCTTTGGGGTATGGGAGCCATCGGTAGTGTCTACAAGTATTCTTTGTTGTTAGTTATATGAAGTCAAAACAGCTTAATTTCTTGTTATTAGCGGCAGGCACTTGAACTAATTTCTGTTAAATAGTAAAGGTAATGGCCTTAAGTGTCCAATTGTTGATGTTACTGAACGGCTGGAGGTCAAGAAACTTGCTAAAGATTATGTGTTTTGACCTGCCTCGAGAGCAAAAATGTCTGCGTGTCAAGCAAATACGCCACTATTTGGAATTCAGATTTACTATTTATTTGATCTCTGAAGTTCGTTTAGATTTAATTTTTATTGAGCATTGATTTCGTTTTTAATCTGTGTGTGTTTGTGGAATGAGTAACTTTGGGCAAAAATGGTTATGTTGCGCTTGTTATTTTCTCATAAGAATTAGCCAATCTTTCGATCGGGAATCAAGTTTGTGCACATTGCCTTACTGCAGCATCTAGGTGCTTGAAACTGTAAACGTTTCTGGCAATTGTGATTTTATCATGCTGGCATCTAGATAGAATTGAGTTCAAATTCTTTGAAGCGTTTTAACTGCAAAATAATCCGAATCTCGAAATCAGTCCTGATGGTGAGTAGAATACATAGGAAACTGGATCCACAAAAACAGTTTTCCAGCAGACAATAACTTTCAGGAATTCTTTCTTATAATTCTTTCTTAGCGAACTCAGAGTTTCTGCTTTCAGTGGCTGGAGCTATGGTTCACCAAGTCATGTGTAAGACGCGGATAGGTAGCGCTGTTGATCGACCGTTGACCAGCACTGAGCACTGACAATGCTCAAGAAATTTGGAGAACGACTTTGGCCAGCTAGCACTAAAAATAATGGCAGCCAATGGTTGTGTACGTGAAGCTTACGAGGAAGGAGTATTAGATTTCTGCAGAGAAGAGTCCTGCAAAGAGTACAAGCACCATATAAGTCTCCAGTGTTTGCTGCTGCGGTGTCAAACACATACCAAATGCTTAATCTGTGATATTCCAAAACTGAAGTCACTAGAATGTTGTTGCTTCTCCTGTCCCTTGTGTGATTTTGGCAATACTAAGTATAATTTTCTGAACTTCTTTTTCCAAACAACAACTGCCAGGCAAGGCAATCAGCTGGTTATTTTTTCGATTTTGCCTTGCCGGCATGTTGGACTGTTAATGAAGTGCTGGTTTTTAATCGTGCAGAATTCACCTAGAGCAGTACTTGAGTGATGAAGTGATTGCGTGCGACTGCCATCATCCATATATTCACCATATGCGATGTTAACGGCCAAGATTGTAAACTTCCTGTCTGACAAGTTTATGTGATACAATGCAGTTTCAATTTGCGAAAAACTAGCTTTATTTTGTGACTCAAACACCTCGTTTGTTTTTCTTTGTCAAATTGTACGCCTCCACTAAACCTTTCAGCTTTGACGCTATGGAAAGTGTATATGCTATAGGAATCTGGCCCTATTCCAAACTCCAATTTACTTCGTACGCACGACATTCAAAATTCTACAACACCATCTTTCTCAAAACCCTGTACATGATAAAACTATGTGATGATGACAAATGGTTGGTTACTCTGTTCTGTGTTGCCTTGTGTCTACGGCAATGCATCAATAGGATGGGTTGCTTGTGGCTGCCCATCAGCCAGATTTCTGACTTCAGCTTTGTCGAAAATAAGGCAAAGCCTTTCTTTCATTTGCACTGCTTGCTGAAATGCAGCAAATAACATTATTATTTTCTGTTGTGGCTAGGTATATAAGAATGAAATCTATGCAAATGACAACTGAAGCCACAATTCATATGATCAATTGATCATGACCTTCTTGCTGTGTTATTGTTGTTATTACAAGCATTTTTAGCACCTAGCTCAGTGCTCAAGCGATTATCATTATTTTGCTGATTATTGATTGGTACTAATGAATGTGGATTTTTGTTTTTACCAATGAATGTGGATTTTTGTTTTGTAGATAATAACTTATGGTGCACACTGTGAGGCTGCAACAGAAGCTGGTGGTGGGTGTTCTTTGATGGAATTGCTTGTGGGCTTCTTCGACATATAGCTGCTGGTCGGTCAAGCAATCATGGATCAGATACAAGATGACATGATGGATATAATTGAATGTCCGGACGACGATGATGACGAAGAAGAGGATGACGACGAGGATGATTTGGAGGAGGAGTACGTGATGAGTCTTGAAACAGAGCCTGCAAGTTTGGCACCAAAAGCTTTTGAGGACGAGGAATATCACTATGAGGTTCTTACGGCTGATCAGATTGTACAGCACATGGTGGACTGTATTAAAGACGTCAACACAGTCGTCCAGGTATTGTATCCACTATCCAGCGTATGCAGCTCATGCCTGTCTGCTGCAAACACCATCACCTGCAGCGTTATTAATCAATAGCCCATCAATGAAACTTGTTTGCAGACAAACATTAAGAACGTGCTCGTCATGAGAGAGGTAGCTTGTACGCATTTCAGGCAGATGTAGGACCTTGTAGGTGTAGCAACCTTAATCTGGCTATTAAGAGTTGGTTTATTTGAATTTGGGACAAATAGGTTGTCCTGTCAGTTAGGATCAGTGAGTGATACTAATTGATCCACTGTTAGTCTTCTTTGGTCAGTGCTCAATGACTCGATATCTAGACACTAATTATACGAGCAGATGAGTTCTGAGAATACAGAGACACTAAAGATGGCGTCTTACAGAGCTGTGCGATATCAGTCGGTGCAGCTGTTGCAGTGCTGAGCTGCTAGACTTGGCTATGTGCTGAGCTGCTAGACTTAGCTACATGTGCATTTTCAGCGGCAGGTATTCTATGCGTTGACATATGCTACAGGAAGATTGTTGTTGCTGTTTTCCCAATGCCAGTGAACTTGAAAGCAACAGTTGAACCCTGTATTATGAATCTGGCAATGTGTTAATACTGAACATTGTCCTTCGTTGTCGTTACTATAATGATTGTTTGAAATTACTCAGAGATTCCACTCTTGACACTTTGTTGTTTGCGATCATTTTCTTATAAATTGCTCTTAACAATCGTAACATGAACATTGAATGCTTTAACTTTACAAATGTTTTAGTTACATGTTTGCAACTCAACCATGCCAATATGTTCGTAATACACAGAGGTGTGCTATAGTATTAAATGTATATTTATTCTACAGTCAAGAATATTTAATTGCCAAATCCCAGGATTGATTCCTCTCTAATCCCAGGATTGACAGAATGCTGAGGGGTTACGTTCCCTGGTCTGTATGTCGTGGCTCTTAGGCAGAGCTTCACTATATATATCGAAGTTTAAGGGATAATCATCAGCGGTTTAATTCATGCAAGATTTGAAAACTGAATTATTTATGTTAAGCCCTGTTGGACTCCATGTGAACTGAATATCAAAATGATCTGAAACCAGTTCAAGTGAATTTCTTTATGACTGGGTTATGTTCGGATCCTTGAATATACAAGGTGCGAATCCTTTTTTTTGAGCTATCGATGGTCGTACAAATTCATTCGGAAATTTATTTGGCGCCTTTTTCAAGGAAACTAGAGGCGCAAATTATTAACCAAATGGTTCAGAGATTAAGAAGGAGGCTTGTAAAAACGAATCTATTAATATTGTAAACACACAAGGCCAAATTTGTCTTGGTTGATCAGTCAAATGGAATCAGATGGATGTGTAATTGTATACTGAAGTGCCTTCTGGGAGTTATAAGCTTAGAGGTCATTCATTATGGATGTCAACAAAGAGGAGTAGTGAGGTTTGCTCAAGTATGGACATCGAGATGGGGCTATGCCCAATGGGGACAACTGCATCAAAATTGATTCATACGGTTGTTTTAGTAAAGCCTGGCACTTCAACGACATTAGTCAGACATCAGGCTATGCTAGGATCTAAGGCTAACTTGATTGCATGGCGAAATTCAAGGGACCTATGTCAACAGTTCGACATGTGTCAATGTGTCAACATATCCGGGTTTTGAAATAAATGGGAGCATTATCGTGTCAAGACATTTTGGACTCTACATGATGATCTGAAGACATCATAAACTTGTGTTAAATGTTAGAAATTGCTGAGCAAATTCTGGATTTGTCCAAAATGACCGAGTGAAATAAAACAAGTTGAATGATGACCTACATGGCTGGTGACATGCATCGAATTAGAGGTCATTTGTGAGCTGACTCAGCAGCTCAAAGGTTTCCTTATCAGAATAATAGCACTCAGTTTATGCTTGGCTGTTTGCAAAGCGGGTGGAAGAGAATAATGCCAAATTCCAGGAAAGGAGGGCGGTCTTAAACAGGTTGTTTTGCAGGTGTCATGTATGGACGACACCATGACTCATAGAAAGAGCCCAAGAAATAGAACTGCAGATGAATTAAAGACGAATTGATTTATTTTGCATATGCTTTTAGAACTATTGCTGTCTACACTAGTCAACTTCAAAACATTCCACTCTATATGTATTTAAAATTAAAATTGATTTTATTGTTGACATTTATTTTGTGGGTCATCAAGTTTTAGTATTTTTTGTGTTTTTTAAATGAAATCATAAACTGCTTTTAAAATATTTGAATTTGTTAAAGGATGCAATGTGTTGTACTTTTCCGAGTATTTTCTTGGTTTGAGAATATTTTGGTTACTTTCGTCATTTACCCATTTGCGCAACAGAATGGCAAGGCTTGAGCATAATATGATACATTGATTTGTGCTGGTTGTGTACCTGCATGTGAAACTTGTACTAGGTATGTTGGTGTGTTTGCTTTTTTGCAGAATTATAAATTTAAGCAGTTGATGTTGTCATATTTGTTTTAATGATGTTATCATGTTTATTTTAACGATGTTAATGTGTTTGTTTTAGATTCCAGCAACCATAACTAGGATCTTGTTAAATCATTTTAAATGGGATAAAGAAAAGTTAATGGAATGGTAAGAATTGAACATCTGCTCTTTTTATAATTTATGCAGTGACTGCGCTGAATTGTACCTTGTTGTGCAGTTTGCTTCAAAACATTTTTCCAGCTTTTAAGGAGACGGAAAATGTGACAGTTTTAGAAGAAGCTTTATCCACGTATATACATGTTTAAATTTTATGGTGGAGGAATCTGGTAACTAAGCTTACAATATGGATTCACGTTATCATAATGCAGTGTCTGGCGCTCGTGATTGAGGTGAATTGTACCAGTTGGTGAATGAAATAGAGATATGCAATTCTGCTACGTCTTTGAGAGGGAAAATGTTGAACTTCAATGAATGTCTTCATCATTATTTCGTATGAACTTGTGAATATTATCACCTTTGTTACGAAAATCTTATATTGTCAGGTTCAGAATAGGTTTGTTGATTTAGTTTGTTGTTTGAAAGTGAGATCATGTATCTTTGTTTTAGTTATTACGACGGTGATCAGGAGAAGCTGTTTTCAGAAGCTCATGTTGTCAACCCGTTCAGAAATCCAACTGTCACGTCGTCATCGTCTGCCGTTCACAGGCAATCAAAGGTCTGAGCTGCAGCTTTACAATTGGTTTTATGCGTTTACGGCCGATGATGATTGTGGGAACGTTAGGAAATTAATCGTAGTGTCACACGTCGTATCAGTGGTGATGTTCTCTTGTAGCAGACTGTTGATACCTTTTTTTTTTACAATACTGGCTCAGAGGCTGCTGAAGCCTTTATTATGTGACTATGGAAAAATTTGCCAACTTTCTGGTGCGTGTTGTTGACAAAAGCATGTTAAGCCCACAGAAGTTTAAACAAATGTTGTTGATGTTCGAAAATTGAAATAAATGCATATTTTAAATTTTTCTGAGACATGTTGAAGGATCAGCCTCATTCTGTGGTTGTTACAGAACATGATATTCTACGGAGCTTGGAATGAGTGTGTCGTTTGTATGTATGTCGCAAAATTTTATAGAATTTGTGCTTGCCTTAATTATATGCGTCTGTGTTGTCGTATTTGTTAACAGCGATCAACGAGATCGAACTCACATGTTTCATCTTCATCGTCGTCGCTCTTGTCATCTTCCGATGGTTTCTGTGAATGTGAAATTTGCTTCCTTGAAATTCCATCTAATGTAAGAATTCTTTTTTTCTAATTCTGATATTACTGAGATTTTTAGAGTGTGCTACGTCGCACAGAAATGCGATTTTGAGGTCTAGTTAGTGACTGGCCAGACTAAACCAACATTAGACATCCAGATGTTTGCATGCCAGTGGGCTATATTGATTTTTGAGGTATTCTTCATGGAAATGAAAGACTTTGAAAGGCATTTTATTAACTCATAGGTTTCAGTAATTAATTCCACATGGGTCATTTAAAAAATAACTCAATTGATGAAAAAAGACAAAGCCTTTGTGTTTTCTCAGGAAATGCTTTTGGGATTGATAGATTATGGAACCAGGAAATGCAGAACTTGCCAAGATTTTTGCCTATGAATAATCATTGAATATCTGGAAAGAACATAGTTTTATGTAGCACTGTAGTGTTTAGTCTATTCAGAAAGTCTATAGAATTTGGAATTTTTTGGTCAGAGTCACAGAGCTTGAGATGTATGAATAAATAGTACAGTTGTACAGTAAATGGGAAACGCTACTTAGCTGTTTGAATAGCTGCTATTTGTGCATGATCTGTGTTATTTTGGCCTAAATGAAGTGAGCTTTGTATGTTGTTACCAGAATCTGACTGGTTTGGAGTGTGGACACAAGTTCTGTGTGCACTGCTGGGGAAAATACCTAACGACTAAGATTATGGATGAGGGAATGGGTCAGGTGAGTGTTGTTGACATGAAAAGCACCTTTAACCCTTTAATGTCGAGATAGTAGTAAATGGTATGGGAAATTCTATACCCTCCGGCATTAAAGGGTTAATAAACACCTTGGCATTGGCCAAGAGGTTGTGAAATCTGAATATGTTAAGCATTTCCTGTGCAGCTTTCTGGTGATAACTTTAGTAATTGACTCCAGATTTGCGGCACTAATTTCAGGACAATAATTATAATATAATTAAGAAAGAAATATTTTTTACTCACGCACACAGACAGAAAGGAATAATTCCACTCATATTATGAGTGGAATTATTCCTTTCTGTCTGTGTGCGTGAGTAAAAAAAATTTCTTTGTCACAAAATAAGCTTACTTTTATTATTAAGGGACTTTTGTCTTTAAAACTATTTAGGTAGCTTTGCACATGACTATATGTTGAATAGATGATGCTATGCATTTGAATGCAAAACCTTCCTTCATTATGTGTGAGTAGAATATTAAGCTACGTTGTGGCAAGCTGCAGATGTCGCTTTATATGGCTTTCCTGCCTTAAGTTGATAATTTAAATGCTGATGCCAATCAGCTCAAACTAACAGTAGGTAGATTAGTAGATTAACAATGTTATGTCTGAAGTGCTGACCTTACCATGGAACCAAATGTTTTGGCATGTCGCTTGCTCTTGATGTCTGATCATAATGATGTAGTTGAGTCGTACGTATGAAAAGACAGTTATGCTTCTGATTTGTGTTTTCATTGCTATGTATTTTATTGTGTTTTGCAGACGATAGCATGTGCGGCCCACAACTGTGAAATCTTGGTTGATGACGAGACTGTCATGTAAGTTCACGCATTTTAACATGTCTACACAGAAATTGGTGTAATCATATTTTTTCTTGTGATCTGTGAGTTATTCTATGCCACATCAAAATGACATTTCCAGTGTGTTGCTGAGAGACTTTGGCTTATTCACTCTAAGGAACTTGTTCACTCTAAAAAAACTTTAAAAAAATTAAAATTTGTGGGTCAATCCATATCCAAGATATGACAACTTAAACCAAACTACATTGGCCATCGGCGGCGTTAAACGTTAGTTATGTGACACTTAGATAACATTTATACCAAGCTGCAAGTTATTGTTGGCGCTATCTGCACAGCATGTACAAATTAAATTTTTCATGCAATTAGCTTGGTCTTATGAACAGTTGCATACAATAATTTTTCAAAGTGCACTTAAATTCTATTGTTTATGCTTACTGAGATTTTGAATACAGTTTGTGAAGCAACCAAAGATGGTCTAATCCAACAATTTCTGTAGGTCCATTGTCATAGTGCACAACGCATCAATTGGTTATTGTTTAACCCTTTAATGCCAGAGGGTATAGGATTTCCCATACCATTTACTACCATCTCGGCATTAAAGGGTTAAAGTTAACCTGTAGTCGAAGTCATCATCCGTTAGGTTGCTAACATACATGTATCTTATGTATTGTTGCTGGTTGTTCAGTTATATCATGAAGTCCATGCCAACTCAGGAGTTACCATTCTTTCAACTCTCAAGCCTATGGAGATTTTCAGGTGCCACGCTGTCTTGCAGTGACTCAAGCATATCATGCCTCCTCATGTATTGGAAATAATTTATGTAGTATAATTTTGTTATTAGCTCACAGTTTTCTTTTCTCAAAGGCTGCCATGATACTGCAGCTAGTAAAAATGTTAACTCACCTAGAGTGCAGGAAGTAAATTGTTGTTTTGTTTTTCTGCCACAGGAAATTAGTCACGGAACCGAAAGTTAAGTTAAAGTATCAGCATCTGATCACTAACAGCTTTGTTGAGGTAAGATTTAGCCATTTTCATCTGTTCTTATTATTATGCTTCTGAAGTAACTGACTTTTACTTATTTCTGCTATCAATTAATTTATGACTAGTAAAGAACTTATTAGATACATTGTGAGTTGTAGCGTAGTTTTCATTTTGGAAACTGTCAAAATTATATTACTTTTATGCAGTTGAATTTGACCCAATTTGATTCAAAGTTTATGCTGTTAATGTGCTTTTTATTTGTATTTGTGCATGTTTAAAATGATTTCTAAGAATGTCTTAAAGAGGTGTTGCTATCTTGCAATGAATTCTTTTTAAAAATGTGTTCTATGCTTGAGATTTAGTATAATCACTCTCCACTGCCTTCCTCCATTATAATTTTGTGGGGGCTTTTTGCCTCTTTGATATGTCCTCCACAGGCTGTGCACCAAAAATCTTGTTTAGAAAAGTTTTTTGGAGAGCCGTTTTGTAAGCACTATGTAGCTGGAGGGAAATCGTTATGTGTTTGGCAGTAATAGGGTTTTTGTGGAAAATATTTCACATAGCTTTGCACTTGTGAAGTAAAAAATTGATGAGATGTATAATTGTTGGATGTTATTGTAAATGAAATTGACTGGCATTATAGCTGTTTATTTAATGATGAAGTTAATTTGTAGTTAGCTGAACTTGATTTGTATTTAGCTGAACTATGTTTTATGATGAACTAATTTGATGATTGACAGTGCAACCGTCTGCTACACTGGTGCCCTATTCCAGACTGTGGTCATATCATCAAGGTCCAGTACCATGATAACAAGGCAGTCACATGCTCTTGTGGACATGTTTTCTGGTAGGAACTATGCTCTATGATCAACACCCAAGATTTTTTTTATCTCATTGTAACTTTGCACTGAAATATGTTTATACTCATCTGATTTAATAAAAAAAATGTTGGCATAGAATCTGGAGCAATGTAATTTATTGCTGCAATATGCAACATGTAAACATTCAGTCGGTGATCAATACAGATTTTAAAGCTGAATCATTTGTTGGTCTGGGTATTGTCTTCGAGGGATGTTTTATGTTGATGTCTAATTGAATGTTGCAGTTGTCGTTTAGTTTTTTAACACTCTGGTTTAGATGAGTGGAAATGAATAGTAGTCAAATCATGTGAAATTGCAATATGTTGTTGTAGTGTGTTGCAGAGAAAAATGTCAGTCGTTGCTTTGACCATGCTCAGCTACTCTGCATTTATTTCTAGGAAAGAAGTTTTGAAGATTTATTCATGTAGATACATATCATATTGTTAATAATTAATGTGCTCTCGAACACTGCGCTTATAAACCAAACCGAGGACTATTACACTGCTACAGCACCTTTGTTATTTAATGCACAATTGCACATGTATGATATCAATTACAAATCATTTTGTAGTGAAACTGTTATGAAGTCATTACCCATTTAGGAAATTCCATAAAAATCGAATTAGCCAGGTATCCAGGGATTTTATGTCCATAGGAAGGAGATTGTTGTTGTCATAGATTTTCCTTATTCTGACACTGGTTTGTTGTGTGGTTGTAGCTTTGGTTGTGGGGAGAACTGGCATGATCCAGTACAGTGCAAGTGGCTGAGGAAATGGATAAAGAAGTGCGATGATGACAGTGAGACCTCCAACTGGATTGCTGCCAACACACGTGTGAGTGACTCGTTAACCTTGCCTGTATAATCTCGTGTAGTCGAACCTTTTTTTTAGGTATATCAAGTTTTATTTGATTTTATGCCATTAAAAATTGTAACTGTCTTGGAAAGTTATCTTAATTGTTGTTGTAATAATATTATGATTTTTCCTCTGTGGTAAGTTAATTTGGTGTTCTTTATGCCATCATACCCATCTACAAGCTGATGTCTCATGCCAGTTGTCATTTAAAGTTTCGACCTTAGACAAGGGAAAAATTTATGATGTACACATAAGTTGGTGTGTTTTTACTTATAAACATCAGGTAAATCTGGACATCTAAAAGATGTATACACCAGGCAATGGCACCTTAGAACTTAAGATGTGTGTATATGTGCTCTATGAACATATGCTTTGCTCAAAATGGAAGGCCATTCTTCAAATGTACATTGTACAATTTCTAAGCATCAAATATGTTCAAGTCATATAGGTTTTCAGTTTTTTTCCTTTCAAATTATCAGCTTTTGTAAAGCTAGGTTAAGGTTAACAACTTACTAGTGTTGTGCAACTAAGTTTCTGCTTATTGTCTCGAATTAACCTGATTGGGAAGGTGTGCTCAGAACATGTCCTACAAATACAGACCTGCTTTCGTAAGTACTTTGTTCCTGGCTGTGTGTCCCACATGTATGCATTCTAACCAATTCTCCAATTCATTTTTGTACATTTGGGACAAGCTTACATAGTTAAGGCTGTAGGAAATTCATACTTTTTGAGAACCTTGGGTTTTCACTTTAAAATAACTGTGAGCTTCATTTTAGAAGATGAATGTGGCTTGCATTGCATTCAAATTGGATCCCAGAACCTAAATCAGATGTGACAGACTGCAGAATAAGCAAATTTGTTTTTAAGGTTTAATGATATGCCATTATTTATAGTGAATAAAAGGTTCATTCGTTTTTGGTTTATTTTGGCTGACTCTAAGCCATCTTGATCATGTTTACATGCAGGAATGTCCAAAATGCCATGCAACGATTGAGAAAGATGGTGGATGCAATCACATGGTGTGCAAAAGATGTCGTTTTGACTTCTGTTGGGTCTGTCTTGGACCATGGGAACCTCACGGCTCATCGTGGTAAGCCTCACCTAAACTTACTCTTAAACTTTAACGTGTTGTGTGCTCCGATGTGCATTAATTACTGTTTATCTGATTATGCAGTTTTTCACAATATCTTACATTTTTATTGTAAAACTGTTGTAGTTTCTACAGTTTTTGACTAGATTTTGTTATTGTAAACATCACTTGCATGTCATCGGTTGTTTGCTTTGAACGTGTGTAAAAATATCTTTGTAGGTATAACTGTAACCGCTATGACGAAGATGAAGCAAAGAAAGCAAGGGATGCTCAAGAGGTTTGTAGAAATATTTTAAAATGATTTTTGCAGTTTAAAGTTTTCCATGATGAGTTTTTCATTGCATGCTTTATGATATGATGACTAATGGTGATGGAGTATCTATTGTTATTCTGTTAGCAACAGTGGTGCATGTTAATTTGTTCAGCGTGTCCAGCTTTAACAGCTGCACCTGGTTTAGGTTTATATTGCTGTGATCATACTGCAAGTTGACCTTCAGAGGCTTTTGAGTTGCAAATTATGTTTGCTTCAGTCTGTCGTCCTTAACTGTGATAACCAGTTTGCCAAGGTCTTTTGCATTGCATTGGTTTATATCTGCGACATGCTGCACTGGCTTCTGGTCAAAGATAAGCAAACGTTGAGAATCTCTATTTGAGTGTGCCTTGACAATTGGCATTGCACTTTTAAAAAGACAAATATATCAAACTGTCTGAACCTACGATCCATTTATCCCGTACAGTAGTTCACTGCAAATTATGTAATTTACCATACTTCATAGTCTTGTATACTGACGTATGTAGATCTCAGAAGTTGTCTGTCTCTGGTACCCATAGCACTGTGGTCAGTTGAAGGGCAGCTGGTTTTGTATGGGGATAAATCTTTGCAGCAGGGGAAATATTAAATTAAAACATTCCAGGAGTTGGCTGTAATTGAATCTGTGGTAAGTTGTAAATCTGAAAGTTTAGTTCTATCATATGTTCTAACTGAATCTGGCATTGGCCCATTCATCTATTCTGTAGTGTGACAAAAGTTTCAGTGAGTTCAATTCTTGTAGGATGGCTTTTGGATATTTCCTCAGTCGCGCATGTTTCCAAGGAGTGACATGTAGGAATAGCCGCTTGAGGCTAATCAATGTTGTCTCTTGATTGTAATGTTAGATTTTAATGAAGTTAGCATGTCATGTGCAACCCGTTGAAATACTGTGATATATTGGTAATGTCTAGTAAGTGCTGTCTAGTAATGACTTTGCTGAGATGAGTTCATTGAGTTTTGAAGTTGTAATTGTGATCCTTTTCTTTTGTAGAAGTCGCGAGCTGCTCTTCAGCGTTACCTCTTCTATTGTAATCGCTACATGAATCACATGCAGAGCTTAAAGTTTGAAAGTAAAGTAAGTTCTATGGCAGATATTTTCTGATGATAGCATTTATCAGTGGCAATTATAAAAAAACAATCTATGTATGATGATGATCAATGATCAACATCTTAATGATTGTGTAAAAGTTTTTTAGAGAATGAACTGGTTTTATGTTACAAAGAAAATTTTGTCTTGCCAGTAATTGTTTATCATTTCTATTTTGTCTGTCAGTATTTCTCTGTAAATATAGTTTTAAATTGATTTTGATATTGTAATTGTAATCGAACATTTATATAGTGCCACTTCAGGAGAGCTCCTCAGAGGCGCTCCCAACCTGACACCAAACCATAATCAAAGAGAATGGTTTTCAAACGTTTGCGGAAAGGGGGCATAGAAAGACAAAGAAGTTCATTACGGAGACTAATAGGTAACTTATTCCAGAAAGACGGACCAACCATAGCAAAACTTCTATGCAGCACTGTGGAAGATCGAGCCATAGGAACAACCAGGTCACCATGTGTTGCCGAGCGAAGGAATCTACGTTATGTTATGTTAAGATCTATTTCGGGTTACTGGCTTCTTGAAGAGGAGCTATATAAATTCTCCAAATGGATGAACAAACTTGATTGTTGACGGATCTTGAATGAAATTGAAAGCGCTTGGCTATTAGATTATTCTCAAATCTCTCGCTTTCATCAAAATTGCCTTTATTATTTGTTTGTCTTAGTACATGAATGTTGTTTTATTTTATTTGTTCTGTTAGCTTTATGCTAGTATCAAAACAAAAATGGAAGAGATGCAGCAGCACAACATGTCTTGGATCGAAGTTCAGTTTCTCAAAAAGGCAGTCGACGTTCTATGCCAGTGCCGTCAAACGCTTATGTATACTTATGTCTTTGCCTTCTATCTCAGAAAGAACAATCAGTCGATTATTTTTGAGGTGAGCAGCTCTCCTTACTATTCGCTTCAGAATGTTCAGAATTATTGCCATAAAACAACGCACACACTCGCTCGCACAGTCTTTACTTGCACTTGTTGTATTCGTATTCAGCATTTAAATATGTGGCGTTTATAAAAAGCACAACATTGAGAAGAGTGGCGTCGTTGGGCATCTGGACCTGCCAAGAGGCAGCTAACCTAAAGAAGAAGAAGAAGAAGATAATTTCTCATATATGGTCAAATGCTATTGAATTCTGCTTTTAATTAATTATCATTTGTGATGTGCTCATCTTGATCATGCACATCAGCAGGCAATTGCCAACCTTAGAGAAATCATTGTCTTGGAATTTTTACACTGCGGTTATAGAGACTTCTTTTTCTTTCCCTTCAGGCTAGAATTATTCCCTCTGGCGAGGGGTCAGCCATAGAGACTGAATGTCCATTTAGTAATTTTACATTCAGAAATGACTACAATTTTCATCGCAATGACAACATTCTTTTGTCTTCTCTTAAACTTTATGATGACCAGTGTGTTTTTGCCGCTACAAAGTTGTCTGCAGTCAGTCATGTATTGAAGCACTTGATATTTATATGAATGAAATTAAAAGGATATTCAAGTGTACCTCTTTCCATGGAATGGATGGCTACTATTTTTAGATCACTTTTGATGTTTTTAATGTGCTACGCATCTGAATAATAAATCGAACTTTTGATTTACAGTTGATTGCAACTAACATAATTACACAAACTCATGATTCGCTTAACATTTCAGGATAACCAGAAAGATCTGGAGAATGCGACAGAACAGCTTTCCGAGTACTTAGAACGTGATATAACATCCGAGATACTTGTCGACATAAAACAGAAAGTTCAGGACAAGTATAGGTTTGTGCTCGTTGGGTTTTCAAACCGACCCCCTTTGAACTCTGCTGCTTTTCTGCATAAATGCCTTTTTTCCCATTGCTTATTTAAGCCAATAAGCTTCTTGTGTACTTATTGTTTGGAGTTTTTAAGCAGGTTTTTGAATATGATTGATATCAAGTTAGTAGCTTTAATAAATTTAGCAATATAAAATGCCGCAATTAACGTCTGAAGTAATCTTGCGTCTTGATATCAGACAAACATTCAACTTATCATGCAATTTCATGACAGCAGGATTCTAACATGGAGGAAAATCGCGACTGTGTATTCAATTATTGAGAAAAACAGGCAAGAAAACCGTGAAACCATTTGTCGTATATACGCCATCACGATTTTTTTAAATTTGCAGTTGAAAAGGTGTCCTGTTCAGCACTGCTTGAGCTTTTGTGACTTTACCATATATTGAGATCAGTGTGCCAGATGCAGCAGCTGCATTACTTGAGGCAACCTGTGATGAGCTCTCAAAAAAGATGCTCCAGTGTAGAAATTTCTTCTGAGCGACAGATATACATGCAGAACATTGCTTAGCAATCGATTGTAATATATAGCACCCCTTCAAGATCTCTACTCAGAGGTGCTCCTGTTTGTTTGTATGTGCACTTGTTATAGCGCCCCTTCAATCTCTCTCTGCTCAGAGGCACTCCAGAATGCAGAGCGGGCACTGCATCGGAGTTTCACACCGAAGCGCTGAGCAATTGTGAGTGAAGGACTTGCCCAAGGTTCTTACGCGGCAAAGTGGATTCGAACCTCGAACCTTCCGGCTCCAAGGCAACGATGCCACCACTGTGCCCCACAAGGCCTGGGCCAAGTGAAAAATAGTTCAGTATGATGTGTTGTATCGGATTTTAAATCTATAAATGGCATATGATTGTGCTTAAAGTGAAATATTTTACTTCAAGTTACACATTGAAACATGCGATGATAAAACTATGTAGAAAAAACGATTGTTTTGGCAGATACTGTGAAAGTCGTCGTAAAGTTCTGCTCGACCACGTGCACGAGGGTTACGAAAAGGAAATCTGGGACTACCAGGAGGCACTATAGAAGATGCCAACACGTCTGCCATCATCACTTCTCTTGCGTGTCTAGAGCTCGCTTGTTTTCACCATGCAACACGATCTTTAAAAACTGACGTTGGCACAAAGGCGGCCGAGAGGTGATTTCATGTGATGCTTAGGTGACGATGTCAGACTCGTCACGTCATCACCGTTGGTGCGTGACCAGCGTCACGTACACTGCTTGCGACAGGTTTCCGTCTCCCCCTCTTTAGGTTTGTCCCATCTTGTATGCTCAGATTTCTTTTGTTTCTGCCCGCTGCTGTGAGAATGAATTTATAGTTCGGCCACGAATCCACAAGTTACTACTTTTGCTGTTCTTTATGCTTTTGCTGGCTTTTTGGAGACACAATAGAACCTTCAGTTTTATTGTGACAGGAAGCACGTTGTTGATCGTACAGGCCAATGCATTGTACAGATCGACCTGTAGGGCATCGAACAGTTTTAGCATGGTCGTCGAGTCTGCGATGCCTATCGAGTTCTGTCGTTCGTGTGCTGTAGCTCAAACTTGTAATCTGCTAGGGCGAAACATGACGGTCATTAGCGTAAAGGAGCTTGATTTTATATGGCCTTGTCTCCTTCTAATGTTACGGTAATGACCAAGGATTCGAGTTTTTATATGCATGCACAGAAACTGGTTTCATCTGTGCAATTAGTTAAGATTTTTGAACAACGGAATGCAGTAGGAAAGATGAAATATGTAATAATGATAATACAGCGGAATTAATCCATGGTATGTAGCATGCTGTTATAATTTCTTATTTGCAGTATTATTGCTGTTGCTGCTATTATTCTGTAAAGGTGTTGGAGATGGATATGGCAAATTGGTGTTTACCCTGATTTCTGAATTTATATATTTAAACACAAACAATTCTAGACGACGTAACTAATTGCAGGAAATAATTGTAAAAGTACTATCCACACTTAAGAGCTCTGTAATTCTTGTTGACACTGCTTGACAATTAAATTACTATTGACTGAAAATAGTACTTGATTTTGCTTATGAATGGTTGGTTTAAAAGAAGAAGTGAATTTTTATGTGTGTCTATTGGATGCGATGGATACCATCTGTCACATAGAAGAAGTACAATTTGTCAGATTCTAGACTTGTATGCAGTGCTAAAAGTGTAAAAAAAGTTCCAGGACGCCCCTTACCTTTCCAGAAGAAGTACCAGGACGCCCCTTACATTTTCAGGTGTGCTGGCCAAATAAGTGGCAGGACGGCATAGAGATTTGAAAACAAGTGCCAGGACACCGTCCATGATCGTCCTGCCACACTTGTATGCATATGTGGCATAGTCCTGGACCTTTTCTGAACACATTGTCAATCCTACTTTCATCTGAGGCAGCTTGGTGCAATCCGTCATACCATCTTCTCCTTTCTTGTTCATGCCTTCATCTGATTCTGAATCAACTATTGTAAGTTTTTGTAACTCTGTATTTGTTGGCCTTCCAAACATTCATCTCTCCTCTTCAGTCAGTTCTAAATGCTGCGGCCAGACTAATAACCCAACATCCTCGGTCATCCCACATCTCTGCATTTATGTTTGACCAACTTCATTGCCCCCCCCCCCACTCTTGTTGCTTAGGTTCAACTCCAGGTTTCTCACATTAATTTCTCTTCATCCTGCAAGCTAGTACTGCCATGGCTGAAATCATCATCATATACCGTTTATTAAGAGGTTTCATAACTGAGATGATCGCCTCAACCACGAACATTTACATTTATGCAATTTGTCAAACTATATACATGGGTTGGTTACGTTAGTGTAACATTGTAGGTCATTAACATACAATATGAAGATAAATTTATATAAGTCTGTAACTTATAGTGGATAGACCCACAATAATAATAATACTGTTATCAGTGTTCATTATAATCAATGTTCAATAGCTTGCGTCTGCCGTAGTGCGGCGCCACGCAGCGAATACGTCAATAACTTGACAGCGCGTGCATACATCGACCGATCGGAGAGACGCGGTCCCAGCTCCGATGTGTTTAGCAATGGAGCCGGGGAAGAGGCTCCCCAATCGGTAATATATGCAGGCATGGCTGCAATTAATTATAAAATATACAGAATATATCAAATAGTGCTCAGATGGAAGTAATTAAACTATGTCTAGCCTTCGTTATAGTACATCAGTCTAGATTGCTTAGCGGGTACAGTATGGTAGCGCCGCGTAGCGAATAGGTCGAAAACATTTGAGTGCTTACATAATCGGCCGTCCAGATCGCAAACGGGTGCAACTCTAGTGTGTTTTAAGCACCAGAGGTAGCACCATTGCGACCCAGGCAGACAATATGCAAGCACTCATGCAAGTTATTACATTGAATACAACAACTATTATATTCAATGCAATAACCTGTTAGGTTAGTTAACATGGAATGCAATAGGTCTAGGTCATAATACTGATATGGTATGCGTCGTACACAGATACCCATTCATACATACTCAGGCATACACGATACATACTCCCATACACATGTAGACATACATACAATGTACGCAGACATATATATATATATATGTATACATGTGTACGGAGACATACACACATATATATGCATACATACACACTCATACATACATACATATGCACACCCATATGTGCACACAGACATATATAGGCGAGCAGACATACATCCATATATATACGTAAGGCCTTTTACTCATGCACTCCTATATACACACAGATACACACGCATACAGATTCAGGCATACACGATACATGCACCCGTGCACATATAGGCATACATATTATGTGCGCAGACATATATATATGCATACGTGCACATGGAGATGCATACGTGCATACACACATGCATACATACATACAGTGTCACACATATACATACAGATATATGTATGGTCATATAATAATATATATGCAAAGTTCATCAATCGCAATGGTTGTCTATTGCATTGTTCTCAGATGGTGACTTTCTTCTTTCTTGGTCTTGATCTTTGCTTTCTTCTTGCTGTCGTTCGATCTTTCATTCCTTGTTAGGCACAAGGATCGCCATGGTGAATACAATGTCACAACCGTCGACCGGAAACCTCCACCCACTTGTACACGAGTTTCAAGCAGGTGGGTTGACTGAGTGCGGTTGACAGATTGAATGTCCAGTTCATCCGCGCGCATTCCCTCGTGAGTTCGTCTTGGAGACCGACCATGGAGGGGCATTCCAGCAGGAAGTGACGCACGGTTTCCTGGACACCGCACACGTCGCAGTTTCCGGTGTCGTGTCGTCCCCATCTCTGCAGCTGCGTGTTGAGGAGGCAGTGGCCGAGACGGAGTCTGGTGATCGTGACTTCCTTCTTCCGGATTGGATCAGCGTACTTGCGACCAAGGCTGACGGTCGGCTCGACGAGTCTGTAGTCGGAGCCGGTTGCTGAGGTGGTCCATTCCTGCTGCCATTTCCGGACGAAGTGGTCTCTGTAGGTGTGTCCAGCTTCTGGATACTCGAACGTCGTCGGGATGTCCACGGTGGAGTTGTGGATGACCTGTTTGCACAGGGCGTCTGCTGTCTCGTTTCCTGCGATGCCGTGATGACCTGGAATCCATACGATCTTCGCTGGCTGAAACGTGCATCCTTGCTTTTATAGGCCCTGTACTGTAGAACCAGCTTCCTTCTTCGAATTGTTCATTAACTGGTAGGGCAAATGTCTCTTCGCTGTCTCCAGACCACTACTTTTCTCTCTCTTGGTCTCGCACACTGGGAGCTCCTTTGATTAGTATGCACTTCTAGAGGGTTATATCAATTTATGGGTACAATACAAATGTATTGCTTGCTGCATTCAGTAATTCGAATGGCTGTTGGTGGTAGAGTATGTTTCTGATGTGAGATTAACGGAAGGTGCTATATAAATGGCTACAGGCATTCATACATGAGAATACGCTTAGAGCTTTGAAGATTCATATATATATATATATATTCTTGACAACTCAATTCTTATAACAAATGGATATTTTGTCATAATTTATTGTGGTGCCCAAAATATTTAGGCTGGACAATGCTATGTAACGAACCAGTAAGAGTCCACAGAAAATGATCTACTTTGGAACCACTCTCTCCCCTTGTCCACTTGTTATTGAAAATTATTATCTACCAGCACAATTGTCATGTACTCCTTTCATTAAGATACTCAGAGTAAATTTTCTGACAACAAGTAGACCTGTTACACATTTATAATCTGAAATGAATTAACAACTGAAGATGCTGGCTATTGTTGGTTTACATGGCACAAATTATATATTAAGTGTTGACGTCTGCTGTGGATGCCCCTAGCAAATATGCTAACAGTAAAATTTAATACCAAAGAATCTTCATGGTTATGCTGCTTCAGGCACAGCTTCAGTTTATTTTTTACAAAGCTAACAGAGTTTAACGCAACGCTACTATCACACAAGACCACCTTTCATTATTATAAGGCATTATAAAAATCAGAAACTGACAAATAAACATGGTTGCAATTCAGGGCAAACACTTACCACAACCCAGGTGCATAGATTGCCATACCATAAAAATGTGAGCCGTTTCATTATAAACTGATTTTCATAACATTGTAAAATTCAAAGTAATGTTATGCACTTGACAGTAACACAGAAATGTATGCAATGAACAATTTTAAAGTTCTCAAATGAACTAAAGATATACTAAGTTACTAACACAACCTTAATAAGATGAAACAGTGGTTTTTAAATTGTCATAATTAGTTAATAATTACATGAATATTAATCATCTGCACATCAAAGTTCATGTATAATGAATTTCATGGTTGGCCAAAGTACCCCTAATCTCCAGGACACTGAGAAATATTGCCAAGTATGTGATATGCATTATTTTGTACTGCCGCTATACCAGTTCACAAAACAATTGGTAATTGATGTAAGACTTAATAATAATAATATCTTTTCTTTATTGAAACGCCTGCAAGACGCACTGCGCTTTACATTTACAAGTTATGCAGTAAATCTTAATTAAACTTAACTACCAACTGAGCAGACAGCTTTGCAATTACGATGGCGCTAATAGCAGCCTACAAATCAAATCTGCCCAACGGGGGCTCGAACCAGCTACCTCTTACACTCTTGGCCAGCATGTTAACCATTGGGGGGGGGGGGGAGGAGAGAAAACTGGAACAAGTGCTTGAGCAAACAATGTTGATTTTCATCTACATCTTAATAATAATAATAATGACGACAATTTCTATGGCACGGTAACACAGCATGTGCCATTACAACGGCGCCTCTACAAACACAAACTCAATCAGTAGTAATAGTGGCCAAAACGAGCCATGTGTCGAGCAAATTTAAAAGCAATCATTCAGTGCAACCTTGTGGGTTGGTGTACATGCATGTTTTGTGCACATTCAAAATACAGATCGGGCACATGAAGCATAAAGCAGACGAACATTAATTGTGCTGTTTAAATAATTTAAATATCATAATAGCAGAATAGAAGATTGCCGCATGATAATAACCTCAACACGGATGACAATACTAGAATGAGCAATCTACCTGCAATGCATGCATGCACATGAATGGGCATCACAAAAAAACTATGCACTCAATCACTGAACATGGTAACATCATAATAACAGTACTAGCAGAGGTTATGTGGCATCAACATTCACATTTTTTTATTTCCTAGTGTCTAGTTTGACCAGTTTTTCCACAAGGTTTTCCTGTTCAAGTTCACCACTAAAAATCATCGGCCACTTTTTGTACTTTGCTCGCAATCATGTTGACATCCACGTTGCGGTCGACTTTTACGTACTCGCCCCTTGAAATTCGAACTAAGGTCACCCACTCGGGAACGGTTTCCGACAGAAGTCGGAGATGTCGCTCGGCTTCCACTGCAACACAACAATAAGCACACAACACATCATGTAGCACTTTAATGACATGTATTAAAAGGCAATTAACTTTCTGTTTAGTGTTACAGTACATTAAGTGTTACAGTACATTCGTCCAATCTTACACAGTATACATGAACTTCTCTAATGTTAACAAAACTCGATGGTCAAACTCCATTGCTCCCGCTTGAAAGCAGAAAGAGTAAAATAATTGGCACCAGAATGCATGATTAACGTAGACACGAAAATCTATATAAAGAGTTTTAAACATAGCCATTAGCCAAATATTTAAATATTTCTAGGACTCTAGGTTATGATACAAGTTGCAATTGCCGTTGGAAGCAGCAATTTAATTTGACTGGATGTCAGCTTACATGGTGAAATGGAAGTTCTGTAGCTATCCACAAAGGTGCCGATGACATCGTTAACAGGAATGGCAGGACGCTTCTGACCATCAAAGTAACTGGAAACGATCCAAAAAAAATCAAGTTAGAAGATGATTTAGTATTAATTCTTCAAGCACAGCAGAAACAACAAACCATATGCAGCAGAAACTAAATAAAACTGCTGGCTCTTGTAACTCAAATATTCTGTGGTATGATAAATTACTAACAGATCTAATTTTGAAGAACTTTTATAATGCTTAAGTAACAAATTTGATCAATATCAATATTTTTCAAAGTTATACCTTGTCCTGCTATGATATCCAGTAGCACATAGCTTACAATTCACGGGTCTATCTGAGTCAGTTAAGCATTGTGATGCAACCAGCCACTCAAGTAACATACCATTGTTCTGGTCATGGTCCTTTACAAGCAAGATCATGAAGAATGAAAGAAAGTTACCATTTCAAAATCCTAACAAACTGTGGCAGACGTTGAAGTCTTTCCAATCGCTGTTGTTCTTCAGGTGTTCGTGTCATTTGTTGCGTCGCTTTCAACGCTTCCTTTGCACGAATCTAACACACAGACGTCAAACAGGCGAAACACACAATGAATTTTCATGCTCTGCTCAAAACAGACATTTTTACAACAAAACCAATATGTACATAAATTTTCAAATACAATAAAATATACATGTATTGATAGTACAATAAATATAATATCGCAGGTCATACTCACACTTTTATCAATTCTATTTTTTCCCTCAAAAAGTCAACAGATAGTTTAGGGGGCTGTGATTGCTTTCTGACCAGAGGCACAGAATTTCTTTTGGCAGAATGCATATGCAGAATCAGGAAAAACTAGGACTTTACAGCCACACAATGTTTGCCTAAGTCAGTGCACTGAGTGCAGTCATAATTTGTAAGAAAGTTGATTAGTTCAGAGCTCTTACCCTGGCCAACAATTCTGGGTCTATTCCTTTCACGGCAGTGGCAACTGCCTGGGATTTTATTTCCACCAGCCCTGGAGCAGGGACTTTGCTGTTAGGAGAGTTCGGTTTGTTAGACACGGTAGAAGAACTGCTGCTTGATTTACTTGCCACTATTTCTAGCGCTCGCTGCACCTGTAAGTAGCAATGAAAGGTCTTCAATTTCTTTAACCCTTTAATGCTGGAGGTTATAGGATTTTACATACCATTTACTACCATCTCGGCATTAAAGGGTTAAGACTGATGGCTCATCAAAAACTATGACCAGATATATGAGAAATGCAGTTTAGATACAAAAAAACTTAAAGGAGTAAAAAGATATAACAAAAAGATCTTCTGCACTGAGATACTGCATTAAATCTATTAGGTCTGAAGAATTTCTAACAAACTGTGGCATATCAATAGAATAAAAAAATCTTATCAAAGTACAAGCGTATTTTTAATGAACTCGAGATGTTCAGCACTGGTACACTTAACTATTATTATATATAGTAATATGCTGTATTAAACATGAGCAAAGTAGCTTGACTATTAACTTTTAAAAATTTGGAGATTATGAAAGTCTTGGTCAAATCCATTTCTGGTGAACCTGACATCCAGCTTTACTTATCTTGTACACGTATACAGTGAGTGCAATAAATAAAACTAGGAACCAAGAAGAAGTGCATTCTATACCCTCTTGTCACACTTGTTCCTGACAAATTCCAATGCTTCCTGAGCGCTGTAGATCTTTCGTTCGTTAGACTTCTGTGGAAGAGGAGCGACTTCTATCTCTGGAACTTTGTCCACTTCAAACAACGCATGCCAACGCGTCAGTTTGTCATCGGGGACGTGCAAAGGCATTTTCAGTGTACTTAAGAATTCCTGGAAAAATCAATCAGAAAAACTGGCATGCAGTTCAACAGTTCCGACAAATTACTTATTTTGTTACAAAACGTTTCTAAGCTTAACCCTCTTACCCCTATAGCCCCACAGCAAATGGAACGCCCACCCGATGGCCCTGAGCATACATACATACATACATACATACATACATACATACATAGTATTACATACATACATACATACATACATACATACATGCATACATACATACATGGATACATACATACATGCATACATATATACATGCATACATGCACACATGCATACATACATACATACACACATACATACACACATACATACCTACATACATACATACATACATACATACATACATACATACATACATACAAAACCCACTATAATAGCCTTACGGGGATACGGTTTATATGTTGAAAACTCTATAGCGCCCTTACGGGTATTTGTCAAAG
The DNA here is from genome assembly GCA_945859605.1 of Lumbricus rubellus. Lineage (NCBI taxonomy): Eukaryota > Metazoa > Annelida > Clitellata > Crassiclitellata > Lumbricidae > Lumbricus > Lumbricus rubellus. The sequence continues at coordinate 32,686,275 of OX243813.1, forward strand.
ACCACCAAGCCGCTATAGCGCCCATACGGGGCAAGAGGGTTAACAAACATGCATAACGCATACACCAGATTTATTTTACTACTAGCGTACCCAGCCATGCGTTGCTGTGGCTGAAAAGAGCATCCAAAAATTCCTTCCCCTTCCCCTCACCCCTAAAAAAATTAATTGCTTCTTTTCAGTTTTTTTGCAATTGCAAATAATGTATTTACATAGAAAAGATTTTAGCCAATAGTTTAAAGCTAATCATGATTGACATCCAAGTACTATGCATTCGTGCAAAAGTAGACACTGGCTGCATGTTAACAACGTTTCATGTTACAAGGTTTCACTGTACAGTAGTGTACACAGAATAACTGCTTGCTAATAAGATATCTATAATAATCACACTGATCATACCGCATGATAGTGCTTGACAATGCTGATGAGATTTTGGTGAAAACGACTTCGACGTTCTACAAGTTTTGCAGGAGTCAATTTATGCCCATCTTCCGAAAGCTTGTGCTTCACGCTGTCGCCTGATATGGTCACTGAAATCAGAAGTTGCAAAGTCTGGCTGGCTTAAGTCAGGAAAGTATTTGGACAACCTAGGTAGTATGCAGATAATAAAACTGAGCATATAAGACATGTTGTTACAAAAGCAGTAACAGTATTTGTTTCACAGGAATTTTATCCAATGCTGTTTAGTTTAGATTACTTGACCTTCCTAGTGCACTGTCGTCTCTTTTCAAAGCCACATGCAGTAATTCAACTTAATGAAACTGCACTAAATTATGAAATCATATTCTCAGGGAGATTTAAATTTGAAATCCATCTTCTTAGAAAAACAATATCAAAAGTTCAATTGCAAAGTATGTGACAAGTATTGTTCTTGTCACTGTATTCCAATTTTTGACCAAGCGATGATCATACAAAAAATCTTTATATTGTGCATCTGAGAAGTGTTTGTAAAGAGACAAGTAAACAAGTGTGAAACTTTTCCATTTTTGCATCCAGCCATCCCATCCAAGCAAGAATGTGAATTATACAATGCATATAAACATAGAACATATCGAAGCAATATCTAGACAACATGTAATAGAAATTAATCTTTGAGTCAACTACTAGATGAAACTATTGAGAGATCATCATACTCACACGTAGAATCATCAATAACCGCTTCCACTGTCAACTGGTAATCACTGATATTGCCACCAGTCCCCGAAGGCAGGTCTCTCTCCTGGCGGAAGTGGTAAGCAGCGGGTAAAACAGTCTTAATCTGACCAAGATGTTTCTCATCAAATATCCTGGAAAAGAATCACAGCAAGCAATTTACACTCACAACAACTTAATAATAATCAGAAATTTGGGGTCTGTCAGTTCAAAAGTGCAATAGCTAACAGGTGTTTGATTACTTTCAATAGGGAATAAATTGTAATCAATACGAGACGCGTCTCTAATCAGTGTCCAAAAAACAACTGAATTGTACTTACTTTTTTGTCATCTGCTCAACGCCCATTTTCAGTTTGTTAAAAGTGCAGATCTCCGAGCGGTTGTGAAGCCTGCTGACGATGATCTCTGTGCAATTAAATATCTCGAGGAGGGTGCCGTAAGACACCGGAAGGATAAGTGATGGTGGAACGTTTGCTGCCAGGGCATGGAATCGATCGTGAGCTGGAACCTTCGCCTCTGAACTAATAAAACATTTACCAAAAAATGTGTTTAATATAACTGATTGCGCAAACATACAATACAGAATCATATGGAAAAGCTCACAAAATCAACATCTGCACAAAAAAATGAGCACATGCAAAGTATGAACAGTTCCAGTTGCTTCAGATTACCCGTTTCCTACTCTATGCCTATAAAGTTTCTATAATGCAGGTATCTGAGAACAAAGTATCAGTCGCCTGTGAAATTATTGTGCGTACAGGAATTGTCCAGTGTCCCACTGATTGTCTCAGCCTCTCAGGCAAGCCATAAAACTGCACACTCAGTCTAAAAACAGAGAACACTCCCAGGGCGCAACTGTGCTTTATCAATAATATCCATCAGAAAAAGTTCTCTCAGTTGTCAGCTGCTCCCAAACTTTTTAATTTATGTCTCTTGAAATCAAACTTATCAAGATAAATTACACAGGTTCTAGCACTCCCTGTCTCTGTCTGTCTCTCTCTGACAGTATTTGTGTTTCTTCCTCTGTCTCAGTCTATCTCTCATCATCCTGCAGGAAGTTAAGTGCACACTGGGCAAAACACTTTTGTCTTAGTAATAACGCTCAGCTTGGTTTACAGTCTTTGTCACTAACTTTAGCTTCAGCAGATAAGTCGATTGCATTATGCAGCCATGTACTGGGCTCAACAACTACTAATTCATTTGTATATGCAACAAGCAACCAAAATAGCAATTTAAGCACACAAGTCAACAGTCAAACAGATAAACATTGAAATGTCCTGTATCCAAAACTGCAGAAAACATGTGAGTAGTAACCATTTCTGAGAAGTTCCCTACCATTTCTCTGATGCTACGTGTTGCGATTGCGATACTGAAGCTGTTATTTGGTTGAGCCTTGACTTGGCTTGATCACACTCAACCAACTTCTTCTTCAGCATGTCTCTATCCATTTCAAACTTTCCTAATCCCTGAAAGAAAGATTCATAGTTCAGTTAAATTTATTTTAAAGTGCAGTGGTTCAGATCCTGGCTAAACAATTAGAGACCATTAATTCATTTCAGATTTATGACAGCAAAGGTAATTATCACTACTTTAGCATTCTAAATTATTCAACTGTCATGTAATATGAGTAAAGCTTCTCTCCACTGAAACTCAACTTTAAGCTAATATCTAATGGATCTGCTCAAGGTAGCAAAAAAGAACAATTTTACCCACAAGGCACAAACTGTTTCATTAAAATTTGCCATGAAATAGTGCAACACATCGTATATAATATATATATATATATATATATATTTATATATATATTATAACAGTGCTCAGACAAAACACAAAAAGCCACATGATACATCACCATGTTCGAGCGATAATAGGAAAATTATGAAACTTCAGCTTACAGAAATCTATTGTGTTACACTGAAAATTTGAAATTGAGTGTACTATATTCTAAGTACTACAACAGTCAGAATATTGATCATCCTCTAATTCATTCACCTACAGAAACAGCAAACTCCTTAAAATACAGCCATTGATATGTCTACCAAGCAAACAAACACAGCATTAAAATGAGTACTCCACTGTACTAAAGTGCTGTCATTGCCAACAATCTCAAGAAAATGAGAAAGCAGTTCATGCAGTCAGCCATACCTCTTTCTGCTTCATTTCCTGTTTGTCGGCAGTCTTTCCCTTAGTCTCAGTTGTGGCTTGTTTCAGCTTTGCTTTGCTTTTGTCAGCCCGAGCCAGCGCTTCACGCAGCTGTGCTAAACTGGTGCAACTGGCTAGGTTCTTCTTCATTGCCTCCACATTGTTGTCTAACTTCTCTGGTTTCTGACAACAAAACAACATTCATTTAATAAATTATTCAAGTCTTTCACCGAACTAAATGATCAAGTCAGAAATAAATCAGGCATGGCTCTAGTCATGATAGTCTCACTTCGCGTTTGAAGGTACATACCATTTATATGACACTGCGAGGTATATGATGATTAATCCTTTTCAAGTCATGATAGTCTTAGTTCGCCTACGTCGTCGCCCTGGAGCCAGAAGGTTCGAGGTTCGAATCCACCTCGCCGCTTAAGGACCTTGGGCAAATCCTTCACTCACAATTGCTCAGCGCTTCGGCGTGAAACTCCGATGCAGTGTCCGCTCTGCATTCGGGAGCGCTTCTGAGTAGAGAGAGCTTGAAGGGGCGCTATAACAAGTGCACATACAAACAAACAAACAAGTCGTATACCCCGATCACATACTCATGCAACAACTACAACAATTGACTTTGAGCATTAATTATTAATTTTTACTTTTAGAATTACTGCACAAAATAAGTATGTCAGCTGCAATCAAGTATCAACAAGTACATGGTAATCTTAATTGCTACAGATTTATTACTCATGGGCAAAGTACACTGTCTCTACTTCAGAATGGGCAATTCGTGTTACAATTCTACAGGATATCCCTCAGTGAAATACACCATAACATGACCCTCACTGCATTCACATCAGACTGCAGAGCAGAGGTAAAGTTTTGCAAGACCAAAAATTTAACTAATTAATGTGTCATACTTCTCTTTGGCTAGCATCCCCTTTGCTGATTGGCTGTTCATCACCACTGCTGGTTGGCAATGCCTTTTGGAGAACTTTTTCAGTTCCAACAGCGGGCTTTGTTCCACAATCTTTGAGCTTGCTTGAACCATCTTTATCAACTGACATCAAAACTTTGCTTCCAACTCCGTCGACTCTCACCAAATTCTCTGTGTCTCCTCTAACTTCAGCAGCAACCGAAACATTAAATAATTTGACCTGCGGCTTTTCTTTACCAGAAGACGAAGATTTCTTGGGAGTTTTAACCACTTCTGTTACCTTATCCACACAGTCCTTTGGCTCATTTGAACTGTTTTTGTCCACAAATTTCAAATCAATATCTGTGATTTCATTCCTTTCCAATTTCTTTGCTTGTGTTTTTACTTCAGGAACATCTAAATAATTCACATCATCTGCCAAAACACTTCTATGCGATTTCAATTCATTAGAATTTTTCGCAGATGAAGATTTCTTAGGAGTCCTAGATCCAACCATTTTATCGTGACAATCCTTGGGTTCGCTTGCACTGCCTTCATCAACTGGCTTTAAATCACTGTTCACAACTTTACTGAACTTTTTCACATTGTTTGTTTCTCTTTTAACTTTAAAAGCATCTGCATTCTTTACAGCAGCAACCAAAGCACTCTTTTGTGCTTCGGGCTTAACATTAGGTATGGTGCCCTGCGGTTCCAACTTTTTTCTGAGTAATCGTCTCCGTGCTGAAGTGGATTCAGAAGACTTGTCCCCACAAGTAAACATCGAAAAGTTATATCCCTTTTCTGGCGTTTTAAAACCCTCAGATGGGTTGTGTGTATCCACAACACGCGGCCGTTTCTTGCATAAAGTCGACTGACCACTTCTCAATGATCGCTTAGTGGGTGTCGATGGCTGGACGTTGTTGTGGTCATCGACGCATGCAGTTGAGAAAGCCACAGTCTTTTCTTCTGTTTTTCCCAGCTCTACCTCGATGTCCACTTGTTTCGAGCGCAGGTTTCGCGGCTCCAGTTTTGCACGTTTTGACGAATGCACGTCATATTGATTTTCCGCTCGTTTGCGATTCTGAAAGTATTCTGTCACACGTTTTTGAGCCATTCTGAGTTAATTTAAATATCCGCGATTACATTTAGAGAAATTATATAACCACTGCTCGACTTTGCTCAATTTACCGCGCTTTAAATGCCATCAATTGTACACAGCGGAACTTCGGGGACTATAAGTAATAAGTAGAATCCATGTACCGGTGGCTTTTTTATTTATAGCGCCTTTACTTTAATAACTAAATAATTGAAATAATTAACTAGGCAGTAGGCATGAGGAATGCTTGTCGAAATTGCAGCTCGATTGTGGTTTACAACAGTTAGAAAAGGCTATGTGAGTTAAATACACGACGATTTAGGTGACAGGTCATCTAATGATTCCAAATCTGTTTTGGAGACGCAACGCTGTAATGCTGAAGTATCAAATCAAACAAAATCAAATCTGATCAAATCTAAGCTATTGCTATTTGCTCCCAAAAACAATTGCACGTTATGCATTGTAAAAAAGGAGTGGGCATACGATAATAGTTGAATGTGTGATTACATGTGCAGTGAGACGGAAGCCAGGAACATTTATTAAAAAAAATCCTAATAGCCTAGAATAGGCTAGGCCTAGGTGCCTGTGAAGGGAAGATCATAGCTAGATGATGGATGAGTCACCGTGAGTGTAGGCCTACTTAAGCAGGTTTAGTTACAGAGTTGAATATAATTATGGGAGAATAATAATTATTAGGCCTAAGCAAAGGTGAACGTTATTAGTAGGCCTAATTAATAGTAGGCCTAGACCTAGTGCACGAATGGAGTCATTAAACAACGACCTTATATATATTACTAGACAGAGCTTCCTATGTTGAGCTGCCCAGTGACGTCGAAACCGAATAAGAAACAAGAGCATTTTTATTTCATGAACTGTGATTGGTTGAACTAAAAAATAGATTAACGGTCATAAACTTGTTATTGGTTGAGCTAAAAATAGTATGTGTCATGAGCTTCCGATTGGTTGAGCTAAAAATAGTATGTGTCACAAAGACTACGAGAAAGTCCCCAAGATGGTTCAGCAGGAACCACGTGATCCCACCGGCCTGTCATTAAACCACTAATAAATTTCATTATTGGTTGCGTTACGACACGACACCACCATACAAAAATTAATGTGGTTAACGTCGTCCTCCACCTTCCTCCAGGTTTGGAACTGGCACTACGGTACCAAAATGTGGGCAGTAGATCCATAATAACGGAGTCGCTTCCATATAGCCTAGGCCTTATATTGCATTCGCTTTTACCGCCTATTCTGGCGCCGTTTAAACGAGATCTCGAGGTCATTGGTGAAAACTCGCCCGCATTTGGCTCATGGACTTATTATAGGCTAAACGTCATTATGTCATCTCCTGCTGGTCTGCTTAATCGCCAGGTGGCCTCAATTTACTTTTGAGTCTCTGATGGAGAACAAGATGTAGGCAGCTTATTTCTGGACACAGCTAGCCTACAGGACAGAAAGCTTCACGGCTTGCCGTAGACATCTGACGATTGGGCGTTTCACCACATCTTAAAATTGCATATTGGGAACAAGATTTTCACTTATGTGAAAACTGTTTCAGTCTTCACGAGTCTATAGTCTTTAATAGCTGACAAGATAAACAATAGCCTAATTAGCATGTGCATGTTTAGGCTGAGCTATATCCAGGGGCGGATCCAGGGGCCAATCCGCCGAATCCGGCCATGCCCCCATCAGAAATGCCCATGGTACGTTGCCCCTCCCCCCATCAGGTTTCAAGCAGCTAGGTTTCAAGAAGTTTTCTGTCAATGGAGCGGGCAAGGGTGAAAGTAGGATATGCATGATTAAAAACAGATGGTCAATTGTCATCTTGGAAAAATGGTAGGTCTACATGTTCAAGGCAGTTGGTCGTTCAATTGACTAAAAAGGTCATAAGCTATTTTAGTATGGAAATTTGGTATATTTTCAGGACATTTCGACTCAAAAAGTCATCATTTTTTCGGCCAAAGATGAACGAAAATTTTGGCCCCTCCTTCGAAAAGTTCTGTATCCACCCCTGGCTATATGTGAATATCTCATGTGTCTATAAAGGCTAATTATCAGTTTTTGCCACCAAATGGCACCAATTAAGGAGCATAATCAGTAATCCAGAGACACGAGTGAACTTTACATAATTGTTGCACTATCTATGCTGATTGTTGATAACGTGACATCAGCTAACATGACGTAACGTAATAATTCGTAGTTATCGTTTTTCGCGAATTAGTTGGCCTAACGGATAAACTTCAAAATGGAGCGAGTAAGGCGCAATTTCGTTTGGAATTATTTCAGCGTCTGTTGCTCTGTTTATGGTCAGACTTTCTCGTTGTTTGACTAATTGCAAACCTAACCTATACATCGACAACGAGGAGGAAAATATAGTAGCCTAATCGTTTCTGAAAACAAAGAAGGCCTGAACCCTGAATAACCATTGAGCTGTAATTGCGGTTAGCACTTCGTGCGCTCATCACAAGTAGGCCTAAGGTAAGTTTATGCACTTTATTGAATCAATTACAAATAGCCACATTTTGGTGTTCATTCTTAGGTAGGCCTACTGTAACAGTCACGAGTAGACCTAAATTATCCTAACAATAAATGTTTTTGCGTGTCATAGGCTAAGGCTACTGCAAGAGGCAGAATTTTGGACGTAGGCCTATACCAAGTATGTACATGTAAAAGTTTTAAATGTGGTGTCTAGTTGGGAGAAGAATTGTTTCGGGAGTTATAGGCTAGGGTCTAATTAAGTTGGTTCATTGCTTTTCTGTGATCTATGAAGAAAATGCCGAACGTCTCAGTCCACAATTGTCTTGGATCTTGTGTTTCTGAACCTATTGTCTCGGTCTCAGAACCCACTGTCTTGGTCTCAGTACACTGTCTTGGTCCCGGTCTCGAAGTTTACCGTCTTTCATAAAAGTCCGCACATTGTTAGCCCAGTTAGTCATGTAAATGATTTCGGCTCTATAGGAAGCTTCGTCCATTGATCTCCTTAATAAAGTTCAAAGGCTGGCAAAGCGCTTATTCTGACACCCTTTCCATCCGAAACACAACGTTTAACCCTATGTCGATCGATTCACGACAAAGATGGTTGATCCAGGAAGGCAATGAATCAGACTAAACGGCTGTTTAGTATCGATGATGAAGGCAATTTTCGAGATGGTTTATGTATAGCTATGTATTGTATAGCTAGTAAGAGCAACTACTTACGATTCATGTTCACCAGCTGTAGCCCCAAATTGTTCTCTGCCACCCCCGTTGGTTATTTCGACCATTATTATCGTGGGTAGATGAGACTGTCCAGTGATGACGTCATCAATGACTAAAGCTTTAGAGTTGCACTCGCTAGGGGTCACCTTTCGGGGTCACCATCGTTTGCGCCTCGTTCCGATGGCGGTGACCTAATGACCCTCATCGATCCGCTTAACCGTGCATTAAAAACCGGACATTACTTTGGCTTCCGGTTTGCATTGTCATCCATGGCAAGTAAAAAGTGAAACCAAGATCGCAATACTGCTGCAAGGGTGTGAATGGGTGTAGGTGTGTGAGGGGATGTCACGGTGTGTGTGTGTGTGTGTGTGTGTGTGTGTGTGTGTGTGTGTGTGTGTGTGTGTGTGTGTGTGTGTGTGTGTGTGTGTGTGTGTGTGTGTGTGTGTGTGTGTGTGTGTGTATTAGGCTACGTGTTGGATGTGTTGCTGTGCGTGTCCGCGAGTAATTCTAACACAGTGGCTCCAACACAGAATATGCGATTAAACGTCTTCTTAACATTTTAAAACTTGTTATGTTCAACTACCGGAGGTTGTAGGCCTATAATAATCGTTGTGAGTAGGCCTACAGTTTCGTTCGTGGACCCATCCATGCAGTCAAAGAGGCCTAATATGCCTATGCCTACACTGTTGCTACGCCCGTGCTTATAGCATTTGATCAGCCAGAGAGATAAAGTTAGAGAATATCGTAGGAATCTGTGATGAACGACGAACACCGCATTCAGTACTGTAGCATGGCTATAAATTATATTTGTACATGTAAATAATACTTGTATGTTACTACACAGATTATAAAACACCGATAGTGTGTATAATAGTATATTATAATTATGAGAGAGAGACAGACATACAGAGACAGACAGAGACAGACAAACAGACTGAGAGACACACAGATAGAGAAGGGGAGGCAGGCAGGGAGGGAGGCAGGAAGGGAGGGATGAAGAGAGGCATATATATAGGCTATATATATATATATATATATATATATATATATAGAGAGAGAGAGAGAGAGAGAGAGAGAGAGAGAGAGAGAGAGAGAGAGAGAGAGAGAGAGAGAGAGAGAGAGAGAGGGAGTGATGTATGTGAGAGAGGTGGGGAGATGGAGGGAGAGAAATGCTGTATAAGCAGATGACATTAAATCATCATCTTACGGTGTCCGCTGCGGTTGTGCCCCCAATCGTTGTCGTCGTCGTCGTCGTCTACGTGGCTGAAGGTGGCGATGGATGGATGGAGGGATAGGGAGGGAGAGTGGAGACACGGAGGGATGAATGGAGGAATGGATGGAGAAGAAGGAAGAAGAGAGGGTAGCGCGGACTTGTTGATCTCGGTGCGAAACATCGTTTGATTCGGATTCGATTAACCCGCAGCCACGCCCTCTAATCACTCGAATCGTGCAGCGTCGTCTAATGGACGACTACGACGATGCGACCACCGACGCCAAATCCTGTCGAGCCATCGATCACAGATCAGGTGGCGTTTATTCATAGCATCTGCCTCTGCAGCAGCAGCATCAGCATCACCAACAACATCCTCAACAGCAGCAGTAGCAGCAGCAGCAGCCACTGACCGACGACGATCCATCGAGCGATAATCGCGGACGGCGGTCGCACGGCTCCGTGGTTATCGTCGGACGAGATTAGATCGTAGTCTCTTAATCCCGGATGGAGCGAACGCCATCCACCAGGACCCGGCCACCGCCACCACTGTCACCGCTGCCACCACCACTGCCACCACAGCTGCCACAACCGCTGCCACCACCGCTGCCACCACCGCAGCAGACCACTTGATATAGCGCCCGTCTGGCACAGAAGTCATTTGATGCAGTGCTGGAACGTCGGCTTATGTCGTCTGGTCACGCCTACTTGACTCGCATGCATGCATATTATGTGGTCTATACTCTATATACGCTGGAGATCGAGGTGGAATAAAAGGATGCGATTTGGAGAGAAGGAGAAGGAGAGGCAGGAGGATGATGAGGAAGAGGAGGAAGATGAAGAAGAAGAGTTGGAGGAAGAACAGGAGGAACAGGAGGAGAAACAGGATGAGGGGCAGGAGGACGAGTGAGGAAGGCACATGCATAAATTGCATATGTGGTCTCCGCCGGAGATCGAGGTAGAATAAAAGGATGCGATTTGGGTAGGCAGGATGAGGAGAAGGAACAGGAGGACGAGGACGAGGAAGAGAAAGAGGAGGAAGATGAAGAATAAGAGTTGGAGGAGGAACAGGAGGAATAGGAGGAGAGACAGGAAGAGGGGCAGGAGGAGGAAGAGGAATGGGGAGGGGAGGAGGAATGGGGGGAGGAAAAATGAGGAGGGTAGGAGGAATGGGGTGGGGAGGAGGAATTAATGGGAGAAGAGGGGTGCAGAAGGGAGGAGGAACAAAGGAGGAGGGGCAGGAGGATGAGGAGGGAAGCAGTATGCTGTAACGGAAAACAAATTATGGACAACGGTATGGGAATGATGCGCTGTTGCTGTTGCGGTTGTTTTTGTTGTTGTTGTTGTTGTTGTTGTTGTTGTTCTCGCCGTTGTCCACGGATTGACCGTTGAATGGTTATCATTGTTGCTCTGCCTCCGATCGGACAGAATCAACGACTGAACAACGCCGTACACACACAAACACACAAACACTACATACACACTACACACAAACACTACATACACACTACATATACACACACACACGCACACACACACACACACACACACACACACACGTGCATCAACAGATGAATTATACTGCTATGATTATTATGAGCGACGTTATTGACGGGAGAGGAGTGGTTTGGGGATTTGGTTTGACGACACGAAAATACTCCTATAGTTAGCTAATTGCTACTGTAAAACTACAGCGTTTTGCCTGTTGTGTTTTGCTGAAGGAAACGCGTAACCTATATTCTATGCATAAGGAAGACTATAATAATAGCGAAACTGGCCATTTTTCCCCATTGAGAATCACGAAGTGTGGACGCTTTCATCGGTTTCGGTGAACTTTGTAGCTAACAATAAAGACCAGAAAAGTTTATATTGACTTTTTGGTCACATAATACTACATCATCAGGTTTCTCTGACTTGTTTTCGTAAATATTTAAAATCCATTGTGGAGGGGAATTGCAATCACTCTTTCCAGGAGCTGGAAAATATGTATAGGCCTACGCACTGCAGGGCGGTTGTAAACGTTCCATAGCAAAAGTGACAGAATTATTATAAGGCTTCACGAGTAACACGAACACACACACTTCGAGCAGCACAGAAGAATACTTAGCAAACACAACGCAAAGGGTACATCCGCAGACAAGTACGGATCAACAACGCGCATGCGCACCACATGCATAGACTAGTATATAATACGACGCAGGCGGCGATAATATATAGTCTATGCACATAAGCACATGAAAAATGTCGGCCGTATTAGGGAAGCCATTAGTGTTTGCCGGCGAGTGTGTGCATCAGTATCCCTTTTAGCGTCAATTGTCATCGGTCTGAATGATATCCGACGTGTATGGATAACGATATTCGGCGCTTGCATACACGTGCGCCGACGCAGACGACAGCAACGACGACGAATATGCGCATGTCGTATTTATTGGGACCTATTAGACGCAGCGTCCGCTCGCCCGATCAATCACGCTGACCGCCGCATCGTTACGCCACTGCCAAAGTGATATTGACTCGTTCCACGCAAGTTATTATGACAGGTGGTTAATGAGTTAATGTACCTGTGCGGCGGCAGCGGTGGCGATGGCGGCGGCGGCAGAGATGGCGATGGCGGCGGGGATGTAAAGCCCGGTCGTCGTTGTCGGCGTCGTAGGTCGGTGAATGGATCCCGGTTCCGCATCCGCGATTCGGACGCTGACGGATTACTGGTCAGCGCCTGCTATAAATTAACGACAGCAGAATGCGAGAATTACCTAAATAATAGATGCACTGATTTACCACGAGTAATAATAATGACAGCGTGTATCTTGTCGTCGTCGTCGTGTATGATGATGATGACCGCGATGACGACAATGATGACTACAATGATGATGATGATGATGATGACGTTGTGAGCTGCGTACTCGTTCACCTGCCTTCTGATAATTATATCCATTGGTCAGCGTAGTCTATAATTATTTGCCTCCATATTATTGTCAAAAATGTGCAACGTGCTATCCAATCCACGACATTTAATACTGCGACAATTAATCCGGCGACAGTTAATCCCACCGACATTATAATCACACTAATGTACTGAAAATAGAGGTACAATTGTACATGTAGCGTACCTAATAATTATGTCGACAGCAATAGTGGTACAGGTAGCCTATTAAGTGTCGCGGTATATCAAACATCGTGTGATCATAATTATGTCGGTGGGATTAACTGTCACGGGATTAATTTTCGGTGGGATTGACTGTCACGGGATTAATTGTCGGTGGGATTAACTGTCACGGGATTAATTTTCGGTGAGATTGACTGTCCGGTATTAACTGTTATGGTACCGGTATAAAGTGTCGCGGTATTAACTTATGAAGTGTCGTGCTACCCTGATAGTCATCACAATGTAATGCCATATAGCAAAGTATTTCATGCATAATTATACCAAGATCTTCCAACCAAAAGTTTGGTTACCACAGTCAGCGTCCACCATTCTGAATCTCTGACTCCTGTTTGGACGGCGAAAGTTTCCAACAGCTATTAATTATGGGCTATAACCCCTCGAGGACCGCAAATAATTACTCACACTTTAGATCTGCAGGCGGATGACCATCGTCTCTCGATCACCTTCACAGTCGACTGTATTCTAATCCAGATGGAAATTTAAACTGAAGACAGAACTGCATCAGATGCATGTTGATGTTTTACTGACTGATTTCTGCAGAATTCAGTTTAACCTTGACTGATGTAATTAGCATATTTAAGTGTTTGTCGTTTACTCAAAGTGGATTATTTACTCACTTACTTTAGTTGACACTAGCATAAATTACACTTAGTATAGACTGCCTTCGAGGAAAGTGATTCTGGCATTGCAGCTCTAGGGTGCCTCCGATTAGTCCACAAGCTGAAACCAAAGGCCATTATTCCCATTTCTCTGCGTCCCTTGAGGCTTGGTGGCAGCTTGTCTGCTAAAAGCATTTGACACCGTTGATTGAGCATATATTATGTCCCAAAGGTTTCATAGTGCAATTTATGCATGAGGAAAGTACTGGGTGAGGATTGGAGAGGGAAACGAGAGGGAAATGGGAGAGAGTGAGGTAAGTTGCGGCCTTGCGGCTGAAGTGCAAGACGCAAACGTCTAATGTTAGTAGGTCTATGCTAAATATTCGCGTACGCCAACATTATATTATGAAGATTTCTATTTTTAAGGACATAGGGCAAGGAATAGTGGGGGCCATTTGATAGGTTTATATAGCTTGGTGATGTTGTTACGTGAGCGATTTATTGCATTTTGGAAAGGAGCGAGAGAAGAAAGATAAGAATAGTCTGATTATAGTCATTATAGTTGTGTGTCTTCTTCTTCGCGTATGCTACTGCTCCAGGTCTTGTCGGAGTGTGGACCGGGATTCGGATGAATTCGGTCAGCTGGTGGCATCCTTGGTTTCCCCGAAGGTACTCACAGGGAGGGCGCGCCCGGATTGATCCAGGCTTCGTGAACGCGGATGCCATCCTCCCTGTGTCACCAACTCACCATGCAGCAAAGAGATGGTAATTATCATCTGAATATGCAGACTTCGAAATTCCGAAGTCACTCAGAACAGTTATTTAATATCCATAACAAAGTAACTGTATAAGAACTTAAATAAGGAGTTAGCTGTAATTACCCATCAATATACGGTGTTCCGGCCGGTTACGCACCCTCTTACCTCTGTCAACCTTCAGAGATTGTCTCTAAGTGGTAGACGTCACACGGTAACGACGGTAACAAGTTTACTGCGTGAGTACGGTGTCAAAATACATGTAAGGGCGACTTCATTATTTCGAAGGAATGAGATCAGTGACCAATTAAGCCAAGTTGTCATTGTGAGAATCTTAGAGTAAAGACTGCGTGCATGGAGCTTGAGTTTGATAAGAAAGTCTGCAATTATTTTGTCAGCGAACAGCGAATTTGCACCAAAAAAGACCAAGCCATAGATTTGGGCTATAAGCCTCGTGCACATGCAGAACGACTGCGATCTTCAATTTCCTTGCTCTTCTTCACTTTTGTATGACAGACGAATTGACACGAGACTGCTTCTGTTCGCCAGTCTGTGGTCTCACAGGTCCGTTCATTGCAAATTTATATAGCGCATTTAACCTCTGAAAGCCGCCGACAAATGGTTCTCAATTGGCTGAGATTCTGTCTTTCCTGTGTCTCTGTATGTGTGCGTGTGAATAAACAACACTGTAGGTTTGCTTGCCGAGAACCAATGAGACACCTATTACTCAGTGTGCCTCATGATTCGACCGCTGCTGTAATTTTCTGTTTCTGCTGCTGCTGCTGCTGCTGCTGCTGCTGCTGCTGGATCTATGCGTCATCATCGACTTGGGACAGAAGTAAGCGGTAAGTTGACGCACATGTCTATGTGTGCCTTTTGCTGACGCCTGAATTTCTCACCAGCCATTTCCTACTCATGACCCGGCAAAAGAAGATGGCCGACGAAAAGTCAACGACAAACTAACATTCACCGGAGGAAGAGAATGATGATAGAATTTTCCCTTCCCTTCCCTTCCCTTCCCT
This sequence comes from Lumbricus rubellus, assembly GCA_945859605.1. Taxonomy (NCBI): domain Eukaryota; kingdom Metazoa; phylum Annelida; class Clitellata; order Crassiclitellata; family Lumbricidae; genus Lumbricus; species Lumbricus rubellus. The sequence goes on from OX243813.1 coordinate 32,701,525, forward strand.
TCCCTTCCCTTCCCTTCCCTTCCCTTCCCTTCCCTTCCCTTCCCTTCCCTTCCCTTCCCTTCCCTTCCCTTCCCTTCCCTTCCCTTCCCTTCCCTTCCCTTCCCTTCCCTTCCCTTCCCTTCCCTTCCCTTCCCTTCCCTTCCCTTCCCTTCCCTTCCCTTCCCTTCCCTTCCCTTCCCTTCCCTTCCCTTCCCTTCCCTTCCCTTCCCTTCCCTTCCCTTCCCTTCCCTTCCCTTCCCTTCCCTTCCCTTCCCTTCCCTTCCCTTCCCTTCCCTTCCCTTCCCTTCCCTTCCCTTCCCTTCCCTTCCCTTCCCTTCCCTTCCCTTCCCTTCCCTTCCCTTCCCTTCCCTTCCCTTCCCTTCCCTTCCCTTCCCTTCCCTTCCCTTCCCTTCCCTTCCCTTCCCTTCCCTTCCCTTCCCTTCCCTTCCCTTCCCTTCCCTTCCCTTCCCTTCCCTTCCCTTCCCTTCCCTTCCCTTCCCTTCCCTTCCCTTCCCTTCCCTTCCCTTCCCTTCCCTTCCCTTCACTTCCCTTCCCTTCCCTTCCCTTCGCGGTCATCACTGTCAAAAAAGCAGCGATTCCGCTCCTCTGGAACAATGAACGTCCGTATGTCACGCACATCCATCGGCCGCGTGCGTGGCTTGCCGAGGCCCCTTCGTGGCCCCATCGTGGCCCCATCGAGGCCCCATCGAGGCCCCATCGGTCGGTTGCCGACGACGGTGCACACATCCTGCGGCGTCGGGCATTTGCAGCGGCGGCGAAGAGGAAGATGTCAGCGGCGCAACAGGTTGCAGGCGATAATGGCGGAACAATCGGGCGAACTAATGTTTCACTTTGTTTTTATTGTTCCGATTAATGGCGCCAACAGATGAGGCGACGAGCGAGCGAGGGAGGCAGCGAGTGGCTTCATCGGCGGCAGCGAGTGGCAACGATTTTCGTCGGGGGCGACGAATGGGAAGACAGACCCCACGGTCGTCGTCGGTTGATCGGTCGGTTGATCGGTGATGCAGGCGGTGGTTGCTGCTGCAGGAGAGGACCTGATCGACTCGTCTATTGTCGTGTAGACAATGCGTAGTTAACATCATTCGGTTGAGCAGCAGCAGCAATGTAATCACCGATACTGCAGTGTCGTCGTCGTCGTTGTCGTTGTCGTCGTCACCGGAAGAAAGGCCGCGAGAGGAAGAGCCATCGATCGATGGAATTATTTCGTTGATTGAAATCATGAAAGCTACAACTGCTGCAACCATTGACTCCGATGATAACGGCGACGTCACAGCCGCCTGTCGGGTCATGCGCGCACAACACTTCCGGTTCGAAGATGCTCACATCCGGGTTGCTGCCACCGGAGTCGGGAGCGTCCTGCGTGTAATTTAAGAAAATCGATGAAAGGCCACGAAGCCATTTTGTTAGACGATGCCATTGTTCTGCTCTGCTGCTGCGGAGGCTGCAGGTGGAGAGAGAGGATGAGGGTGAGGAGGCTGAGAGAGGATGAGCAGAAGGGGGATGAGTAGGAGGAGGAGGATGGGGAGGAGGAGGAGGTATGATGGATGATGAGCGATGACTTATGGTCGGCCATTAATCGATGCGTTGAGTCCATTAACAATTTCATTAGTCGTCCGGATTTGGTGATGTTGTCTAATTGGCGCGATCGTCCAACAACCGAAATGGATTCGCATCGATCCGCTTCCGGTCGCAATGTGTGTCCGTGGATGTGTGTGCTGGAGTGTGTGTGTGTCCGTGGATGTGTGTGCTGGAGTGTGTGTGTGTCCGTGGATGTGTGTGCTGGAGTGTGTGTGTGCGTCTGTGAGTGTATTTGTTTGTGTGTGTGTGTGTCCGTGCGTGTGTGCTTGTGTGTCTATGAGAGTGTGTGTTTGTGTGTGTTTGTGTTTGTGTGTGTTTGTGGGTGTGTGCTCGCGATCTTGTTAGTCGCTTTCGTTGTTTTTGGATGCAACATGAGTTCCAAAAATTCAGACGACTGCAGTTTGAATTGACCCTACAGATTGACTTTGAATTGACCCTACATACAGATTGAACCTGCCTGGAAAAGGTTTTTTTGTGATTTTTGTGTTATTTTGTGAGCTCATACTGTGAATTATATAGAAAAAAACACCTGTTTCTTTGTGTTTATGATGCGTGTGTCAGTGTGTATGCATACGCTTATATGTCAACTCAATAAGCCGACTGTAAATCAATAAAAAGAATCAAGATCAGTCGATCGATGAATGAATGAATTTAAGAATCGATTTAGAGTCTAATTGAATGAATGAATGAATGAGGATCATAACTATGATAGAAAGCCGATAAAGATTCACCGAATTAGATAGATATAGGGTATGCCTAAACAGAGCTATTTACCTTCCACATCGCTAAGAGTAGGGTAAATATGGCGTTTTAACACCCAATTATCACGTGACCAGTGACGTCATCTCAATTAGGGTAATTAGGTCATCTTAATTAGGGTAATTAGGCCATCTTAATTAGATCATCTTAATTAGGTCATCTTAATTAGGGTAATTAGGGACTATTAATTATCCTATTATAATAATTATATCTTATTAATTACTTATTATATTAATTAGTATATTAATTAACTTATAGTAATTAGGTAATTATATTAGTAATAGTAATTAGTTAACCCTAACTAGCAGCGGTACAGGCTCCCGCGCGCCCGGGTATGCGTCATCGGTAATTGCGTCATCGATAGTGCCACTGTACTGACTTCCACGACATCTCTCCCTCCCCCTCTCCCTCCCCATCTCCCTCTCCCTCTCCCTCTCTCACCATCTCTTTATGCATCCATCTCTCGAGAATGACTCATCGAAGGCACCGCAGTATATTCTGGCTTCTGCACTGTCTTCCACCACCCCTCTCCCTCTCCCTCTTCCCCCTCCTCTCTCCCTCTCCCCTCCTCTCTTCCTCTCCCTCCCCCTCTCCCACCATCTCTTCATGTATCCATCTCTTGGAAACGCATCATCAGAGGCACTGCCATACAATATTCAACAGCCTCTCTTCCTCTCCCCTCCCCTCTCCCACTCCCTCCCCTCTCTATGTATTCCTCTCGCCATCTCTCTACCTCCCCACCTTCTCCCTCCCCCTCTCTCTCTCTCTCTCTCCACCTCTCCCAGCGAAGTCCATTGCACATTGTCACAGCGAGCCGAACAAGGCTTTCAAGTAGGTAATTACACCCTTTCATCTCTCTGTCGCGGCGGAGTCCGACCATCTGCCACGGGGAGGCCACCCATCAATATAAGACTTTTGGCTGGGGACACCACAAATATTTTCTTATACTTGAACAATACAAAACAACATATAATATTCTCGTATGAGTGGCATTTCACTCTAAAGACCTTCCCCTCACCCTCCAACCCTCCATTCCAAACCCCTACACACAAATTTACCTTATACGAGTAAGAACCAACCAATCACGAAGCAGGAAACCTTAGCGACGAACCAATAAGGCGACGAGAATCCCATCATATGAATAAGAAATATAATCATTATTCGCCATTTTATTCAAAAATATCAATAAATCAGACATTTTTACATTTAAATCACACAATATTAAGTATTTCATACCTCATTATCCAAAAATTATAGCAGCATTTCTTTAAGTCAAACACAAAAACCTAAGAATCCATGTACGGGCAAAATCCAATATGGCGTCCTTCCCAATTTTTATGTATAGTCAAACACAAAAACCTAAGAATTCATGTACGGTCAAATTCCAACATGGCGTCCTTCCCAACTTTCCCGTATAGTCAAACACAAAAACCTAAGAATTCATGTACGGTCAAATTCCAACATGGCGTCCTTCCCAATTATTATGTATAGTCAAACACAAAAACCTAAAAATCCATGTACGGCCAAATTCCAACATGGCGTCCTTCCCAATTTTCTCCAAGTCAAACACAAAAACCTAAGAATTCATGTACGGCCAAATTCCAACATGGCGTCCTTCCCAATTTTCTCCAAGTCAAACACAAAAACCTAAGAATTCATGTACGGTCAAATTCCAACATGGCATCCTTCCCAATTTTCTCCAAGTCAAACACAAAAACCTAAAAATCCATGTACGGCCAAATTCCAATATGGCGTCCTTCACAATTTTCTCCAAGTCAAACGCAAAAACCTAAGAATCTATGTACGGGCAAATTCCAATATGGCGACCTTTCCAAGTATTATGCATCGTCAAACACAAAAACCTAAGAATCTATGTACGGTCAAATTCCAATATGGCGCCCTTCCCAAGTATTGTGCATAGTCAAACGTAAAAACCTAAGAATCTATGTACGGTCAAATTCCAATATGGCGCCCCTCCCAATTATTGTGCATAGTCAAACACAAAAACCTAAGAATCCATGTACGGTCAAATTCCAATATGGCGTCCTTCCCAATTATTATGCATAGTCAAACGTAAAAACCTAAGAATCCATGTACGGCCAAATTCCAACATGGCGGCCTTCCCAATTTTCTCCAAGTCAAACACAAAAACCTAAGAATTCATGTACAGTCAAATTCCAATATGGCGTCCTTCCCAATTATTATGCATAGTCAAACGTAAAAACCTAAGAATCCATGTACGGCCAAATTCCAACATGGCGGCCTTCCCAATTTTCTCCAAGTCAAACACAAAAACCTAAGAATTCATGTACAGTCGAATTCCAACATGGTGCCCCTCCCAATTATTATGTATAGTCAAGCGCAAAAACCTAAGAATCCAGCAACGGGCAAATTCCAATATGGCGGCCTTCCCAATTTTTATGTATAGTCAAACACAAAAACCTAAGAATCCATGTACGGTCAAATTCCAACATGGCGTCCTTCCCAATTATTATGTATAGTCAAACGCCAAAACCTAAGAATCCAGCAACGGGCAAAATCCAATATGGCGGCCTTCCCAATTTTTATGTATAGTCAAACGCAAAAACTGAAGAAGAGGGCAATCATCCTTTCCCAATATAGCGCCCTTTAATAGTCATCATCTCCCAAGGTGGCGCTCGTGCAGCCTTTCCTGGCCATTCGCGCTCAAACAACATATACACAGGCAATTTTTTCGCAAACGCTAAGTCCAAATAATACAAATACACACAACTTTCTAGGCGCAAGGTGGAACACCAACATACTTTCACACACACACACACACACATACATACACAAACACACACAAACACACACAAACACACACACACATACACACAAACTCGAAATACATGAAAACTCACATCCTTCTATTCACAAGGCATTCTTCCTCATATAGGAACAGTCAAGTAACTCATATAACTTTAAACTCCAAAGATGGCGCACAAGTTGCCATTCTTGGACATGTAAGAACACAAACCATAAATTCGTCGTACATTTCTTTCAACAGGTGGCGCTTTTACTTAAATATTAACATATTACATATCAAATATGCGAAATTCTCAAGAATACATTCAACAACATGCACCTTTTCAACATGCGCAGGAACGAGTGGAAGTAGCAGAGGACGGGTAAAGCACATAGGGGCATGAACCTTCAATTTCTAACATATACACATATACTTTGATCAAATTTTCTAACTTAGGATATCAACTTTACATGGAACAACGAAGGATGTCTGTTTTGTAAGGCAAGCACTTGAAGAGTATGATGGCATAGCGATACGAGTTGAACACTGACAAAGCGAAATTACGAATATGTTAGATGTGTGAGCGGGCAGAACTTGAACTTTTTAATGTAAGACACGAACTTTTGCAATTGTGAGAAAACAAATTTATAATTTACGTAGCGCGAAACACAGAAATGCATGTCGAATGTGGCAAGTTGGAGAAATATGGAGTGGGCGAAGTGGGTATTCTTATGTTTGTGGAAACAAAGGCATACATTATTTGTAAAATGACAACAATTTTAGTAAACTGTGAACATAGCGAGCGAAGAAATGCAACTTAGGGGTACAAGTGGTCAGCTGCACGACTTTTTAGGGTTGAGAGTGTTAAGTTGGTGACGCGCAGGGGCGGGGAGAGCGTTCCATTCTTAAGTTTTGTGAAAACAAAGGTGTTCATTATTTGTAACATGACGCCAATTTTGGTAAAATGCCAAAATATTGTACGTAGAAACACGAATTAGGGTACGAACAATGTATTGCAACGCGTATTAGGGATAGCAGACGCGCGAAACTTAGCAGAAATCTGCATTCGTCAACTCTGAAAACGCTAAGTCCGAAATTTCGACCGCGCAAAATCGACCGGCGGCACCTTCGAGTGGTGCGGCGGCTACGGCGGCGGCGAGCGCCCCTTCCCACACGGACAACCTCGGTCCCTGCGCCGTGGCGACGACGAGGCCCGCTTTCCCAATTAGATCAGGCTTTGGCTCTTAGAAGTTAAAGTCGAATACGCTCCGACACAGATCTTTCAAAAATTTCCTTCACCCGAAATACGCATGAGTCTTTAACTTCATACGAGCCAAAGCAGGATCGATTGGGATCGCGTGCCACGTCGTCGCCGCGCAGCAGGGCCGGCGGTCGTCCTTGAGGGACGGGGTGCTCGCCGCCGCAGTAGCCGCCGCACCACTCGAAGGTGCCGCCGGTCGATTTTGCGCGGTCGAAATTTCGGACTTAGCGTTTTCAGAGTTGACGAATGCAGATTTCTGCTAAGTTTCGCGCGTCTGCTATCCCTAATACGCGTTGCAATACATTGTTCGTACCCTAATTCGTGTTTCTACGTACAATATTTTGGCATTTTACCAAAATTGGCGTCATGTTACAAATAATGAACACCTTTGTTTTCACAAAACTTAAGAATGGAACGCTCTCCCCGCCCCTGCGCGTCACCAACTTAACACTCTCAACCCTAAAAAGTCGTGCAGCTGACCACTTGTACCCCTAAGTTGCATTTCTTCGCTCGCTATGTTCACAGTTTACTAAAATTGTTGTCATTTTACAAATAATGTATGCCTTTGTTTCCACAAACATAAGAATACCCACTTCGCCCACTCCATATTTCTCCAACTTGCCACATTCGACATGCATTTCTGTGTTTCGCGCTACGTAAATTATAAATTTGTTTTCTCACAATTGCAAAAGTTCGTGTCTTACATTAAAAAGTTCAAGTTCTGCCCGCTCACACATCTAACATATTCGTAATTTCGCTTTGTCAGTGTTCAACTCGTATCGCTATGCCATCATACTCTTCAAGTGCTTGCCTTACAAAACAGACATCCTTCGTTGTTCCATGTAAAGTTGATATCCTAAGTTAGAAAATTTGATCAAAGTATATGTGTATATGTTAGAAATTGAAGGTTCATGCCCCTATGTGCTTTACCCGTCCTCTGCTACTTCCACTCGTTCCTGCGCATGTTGAAAAGGTGCATGTTGTTGAATGTATTCTTGAGAATTTCGCATATTTGATATGTAATATGTTAATATTTAAGTAAAAGCGCCACCTGTTGAAAGAAATGTACGACGAATTTATGGTTTGTGTTCTTACATGTCCAAGAATGGCAACTTGTGCGCCATCTTTGGAGTTTAAAGTTATATGAGTTACTTGACTGTTCCTATATGAGGAAGAATGCCTTGTGAATAGAAGGATGTGAGTTTTCATGTATTTCGAGTTTGTGTGTATGTGTGTGTGTGTTTGTGTGTGTTTGTGTGTGTTTGTGTATGTATGTGTGTGTGTGTGTGTGTGAAAGTATGTTGGTGTTCCACCTTGCGCCTAGAAAGTTGTGTGTATTTGTATTATTTGGACTTAGCGTTTGTGAAAAAATTGCCTGTGTATATGTTGTTTGAGCGCGAATGGCCAGGAAAGGCTGCACGAGCGCCACCTTGGGAGATGATGACTATTAAAGGGCGCTATATTGGGAAAGGATGATTGCCCTCTTCTTCAGTTTTTGCGTTTGACTATACATAAAAATTGGGAAGGCCGCCATATTGGAATTTGCCCGTTGCTGGATTCTTAGGTTTTTGCGTTTGACTATACATAATAATTGGGAGGGGCACCATGTTGGAATTCGACTGTACATGAATTCTTAGGTTTTTGTGTTTGACTTGGAGAAAATTGGGAAGGCCGCCATGTTGGAATTTGGCCGTACATGGATTCTTAGGTTTTTACGTTTGACTATGCATAATAATTGGGAAGGACGCCATATTGGAATTTGACTGTACATGAATTCTTAGGTTTTTGTGTTTGACTTGGAGAAAATTGGGAAGGCCGCCATGTTGGAATTTGGCCGTACATGGATTCTTAGGTTTTTACGTTTGACTATGCATAATAATTGGGAAGGACGCCATATTGGAATTTGACCGTACATGGATTCTTAGGTTTTTGTGTTTGACTATGCACAATAATTGGGAGGGGCGCCATATTGGAATTTGACCGTTGCTGGATTCTTAGGTTTTTGCGTTTGACTATACATAATAATTGGGAGGGGCACCATGTTGGAATTCGACTGTACATGAATTCTTAGGTTTTTGTGTTTGACTTGGAGAAAATTGGGAAGGCCGCCATGTTGGAATTTGGCCGTACATGGATTCTTAGGTTTTTACGTTTGACTATGCATAATAATTGGGAAGGACGCCATATTGGAATTTGACTGTACATGAATTCTTAGGTTTTTGTGTTTGACTTGGAGAAAATTGGGAAGGCCGCCATGTTGGAATTTGGCCGTACATGGATTCTTAGGTTTTTACGTTTGACTATGCATAATAATTGGGAAGGACGCCATATTGGAATTTGACCGTACATGGATTCTTAGGTTTTTGTGTTTGACTATGCACAATAATTGGGAGGGGCGCCATATTGGAATTTGACCGTACATAGATTCTTAGGTTTTTACGTTTGACTATGCATAATACTTGGGAAGGGCGCCATATTGGAATTTGACCGTACATAGATTCTTAGGTTTTTGTGTTTGACGATGCATAATACTTGGAAAGGTCGCCATATTGGAATTTGCCCGTACATAGATTCTTAGGTTTTTGCGTTTGACTTGGAGAAAATTGTGAAGGACGCCATATTGGAATTTGGCCGTACATGGATTTTTAGGTTTTTGTGTTTGACTTGGAGAAAATTGGGAAGGATGCCATGTTGGAATTTGACCGTACATGAATTCTTAGGTTTTTGTGTTTGACTTGGAGAAAATTGGGAAGGACGCCATGTTGGAATTTGGCCGTACATGAATTCTTAGGTTTTTGTGTTTGACTTGGAGAAAATTGGGAAGGACGCCATGTTGGAATTTGGCCGTACATGGATTTTTAGGTTTTTGTGTTTGACTATACATAATAATTGGGAAGGACGCCATGTTGGAATTTGACCGTACATGAATTCTTAGGTTTTTGTGTTTGACTATACGGGAAAGTTGGGAAGGACGCCATGTTGGAATTTGACCGTACATGAATTCTTAGGTTTTTGTGTTTGACTATACATAAAAATTGGGAAGGACGCCATATTGGATTTTGCCCGTACATGGATTCTTAGGTTTTTGTGTTTGACTTAAAGAAATGCTGCTATAATTTTTGGATAATGAGGTATGAAATACTTAATATTGTGTGATTTAAATGTAAAAATGTCTGATTTATTGATATTTTTGAATAAAATGGCGAATAATGATTATATTTCTTATTCATATGATGGGATTCTCGTCGCCTTATTGGTTCGTCGCTAAGGTTTCCTGCTTCGTGATTGGTTGGTTCTTACTCGTATAAGGTAAATTTGTGTGTAGGGGTTTGGAATGGAGGGTTGGAGGGTGAGGGGAAGGTCTTTAGAGTGAAATGCCACTCATACGAGAATATTATATGTTGTTTTGTATTGTTCAAGTATAAGAAAATATTTGTGGTGTCCCCAGCCAAAAGTCTTATATTGATGGGTGGCCTCCCCGTGGCAGATGGTCGGACTCCGCCGCGACAGAGAGATGAAAGGGTGTAATTACCTACTTGAAAGCCTTGTTCGGCTCGCTGTGACAATGTGCAATGGACTTCGCTGGGAGAGGTGGAGAGAGAGAGAGAGGGGGAGGGAGAAGGTGGGGAGGTAGAGAGATGGCGAGAGGAATACATAGAGAGGGGAGGGAGTGGGAGAGGGGAGGGGAGAGGAAGAGAGGCTGTTGAATATTGTATGGCAGTGCCTCTGATGATGCGTTTCCAAGAGATGGATACATGAAGAGATGGTGGGAGAGGGGGAGGGAGAGGAAGAGAGGAGGGGAGAGGGAGAGAGGAGGGGGAAGAGGGAGAGGGAGAGGGGTGGTGGAAGACAGTGCAGAAGCCAGAATATACTGCGGTGCCTTCGATGAGTCATTCTCGAGAGATGGATGCATAAAGAGATGGTGAGAGAGGGAGAGGGAGAGGGAGATGGGGAGGGAGAGGGGGAGGGAGAGATGTCGTGGAAGTCAGTACAGTGGCACTATCGATGACGCAATTACCGATGACGCATACCCGGGCGCGCGGGAGCCTGTACCGCTGCTAGTTAGGGTTAACTAATTACTATTACTAATATAATTACCTAATTACTATAAGTTAATTAATATACTAATTAATATAATAAGTAATTAATAAGATATAATTATTATAATAGGATAATTAATAGTCCCTAATTACCCTAATTAAGATGACCTAATTAAGATGATCTAATTAAGATGGCCTAATTACCCTAATTAAGATGACCTAATTACCCTAATTGAGATGACGTCACTGGTCACGTGATAATTGGGTGTTAAAACGCCATATTTACCCTACTGCTAAGTATTCTTGCTGCAATGAATTATAACAGCAAATAGCAGTACTGTTGTAGCCTATTGGACATAAATATTACATGTAGGCTACAGATAGGACCAGAATGTATCCCATAGGATTTATTGCCAATATCTTGACCAGGAGTAAGACTTTTAAAATAAATTTTTATAGGCTTAAAGGTAATTCATATTTACGTATAGAACAGACAACTTTTACAAAAATGTTTGAAACACAACAAATGTTATATCACTTTTATTGAGTCCACTCACTGTTTTTTGACGATCTAAAAAATTACGCAACAAAAATGTAGCAGAAGCGATTTTATTATGTCACGTCTCAAATAATTGTTATTAAACAAACTTGATAGTGCTTCACAATTTGTGTTCAACGTGTCCACCACCAGTGCCCACACTTGTTCTGAGTCTCTATTTGTGAAGTTCTTGATGGCCTTATTGATGCGTTCCGAAGGTAAATCTTCCCATCAACTCCAATGCGACCATCAATTCTCTTATCGCTCTTGGTTTTGGCCACAGATTGTGGTATTTCTCCAGCCCATATCTCTCCACACTTGGTAACCCAGCAAAATCGGGTTCAAATCCGGCAATTTGTCAGGCATTGACTCTTCTCAATGAAGACAGCACATTTGACATTGAACCGATCTCTTTTTATCAATGGCCTAATAATATTTCTTAACTCTCAATTTATCTCTTAATTTCTCTGCACTCACTGTTTATCAGAGTATAAGCGGTGATTAATAATTAATTGTATACTTTAGCTCCAAGACCTTGCTCATAAAGTGTCTTAATTAAAACACATTTTGATTGTCACTGACACCTTGGGCATTTTAATTTCAAAAATTTCAGTTTTTTGTTTTAATAAAAACATTATTCGACTGAAAATGCTTTATTTTGCCAACTTGATAAATATTCATCCTGCAAAACGAAGCCAAAGTGACGTGCAGATATACGCTGGTGCATGTTTCCTCGTAAAGTAAAAACTATAATGAATATCTGACAAATTCAAGGTTATTTGATAACAATTATTTGAGATGTGACTTAATAAGTCGCTTTTTGTTGCGTTATGTTTCTTGTATCGTCAAAAAATCCGGTGAGTGGACTCGTGCACCAAAAGTGAAAAACTTTTGTTCGGTTTCACTTTCAAATACTTTGGTGCAAATTGACTGTTTTACGTAGATTTGATTTGCCTTTAGGGCCTAACCCTGTAAAAATTGATTCAAAATGCTTACCCTTTAAAAGATAGTGGCAAAAAACTTCAGAGGTACTTTATCAAAGATATATCTAAGATATCTTAGTGTGGAAGTGATGAGACCACTGGTTTGTCCTAACGGTGGCTATAAACCTGCTTACTTTGCCCCACCGTTCCTCCTCTCAACTCATGCATAGACGTCAGCATCTGTTGCGTACGTGTCACGTGACCATTACATGCATATGTGTCAACAACGCACCATTGAGTTGACTTCTGCATTGGTACATGAGATGTAGTCTACGTTGATGTTTGAACTGAATGCGAATGTCATTTCGTGTCGCCAGATGGCATGCTTGGTCAGAATCCTAAATGTCCCATTAGTCGAAATGGATGCCTTTGGGATGGATCAAGGATGAGGAGAAGGAGGAGAGTGAAGGAGGTTTAGAAGGAGGAGGAAGGAGGGATGGAGACAGAGAGGGAGAAAAGTATCACCACACCACTATCCGTGGAGTTCGAAATAACTGATTACAGTTTTCTAGGTGGCACCGTCTGCGACTGCGGACGCTGGCCGGTCCTCCGTCTGTTGATGCGGCTGACTGCAGATGCTGACGGCGGCGGGAACTGGGATTGGCACCGGTCGATTTCTGTAGCATCTGCTGGTGCGGGCTACGGGCGGGGGTGGGGCTGGGGGGGGGGGAGGGTCAGAAGCGTCGACGGTGGCAGAAAAGATGCAAATGAGAGGTCAACATTATACAATGGCCGATCGGCTAATTCCTGCCCCGCGGGAGAAGCGCTTCGTCTGAATAATTGTGTGAGGTGGAGGAGGTTTCTCAAATGCGCCTAAGACCATCTATCAATTTAGCCCAGTTTACTAATTCCTTTTGTCACGTATACATCTCTGATCTTCGACCACGCCGGCTAATGTGTCCGTTCGTTCGTACGTCCGTCCGTTCGGGACGTTCCAAATGCCCAATGTCCTCTTTGTGTGTGTGCTCGCGCGCATGCGCCGAGCCCCCGTCGCAAGTCACACTTCCGGTATCGGTTTAAATAGGACGACGACGTCTAGCGAGAGAATGAGCAACTCGTCCTTTTGAGATAAATACAATCAGCGGACTGGAGCGGACAACTCTATTATTGCAGTCAATAACACAATGTACCTTTATAATCGAAATTGATTTATTATCTTTGCACTTTATATGACAGCTATTGCATCATACACATAGTCAATTGACCAGAGCAATAACATCTCGTCGATATCAGATATAATTATCCCCCCCCCCCAAATGAAATCGAGTTTGCGAATAAATTAATCGATCCCAGCTTCATTTACCAGTTACTTAAAGTTCTTCACATACCAGTTACTTAAAGTTCTTCATATACCAGTTACTTAAAGTTCTTCATATACCAGTTACTTAAAGTTCATGCTAAGAAACCTTACTTATAACGACCACCACGCACTGCGCTCTGCTGTCCATGGTGACTTGATGGTTCCTTTCACTCGCTCTGCGACAATGCAGAGGAGTTCGTTCTCAAGCACACTTCCCAAGCTGTTCTCACAAACTGTTGAAGACTTCTTTTCGCTTGATCTCTGCCGGGAGCGCCTCTGAGTAGGTACCTTGAAAGGCGCTATATAAATTATGAAGGTGAAAGAAGGATATGACTAAAAGCAGATGGTCATTTTAGCATTGGCTTGGGAAATGGTAGGCTACATGTTCAAGGCAGTTGGTCGATTAAATGACTAAAAAGATCATCAGCTATTTTTGCAGGGAAATTTTGTTTGTTTTCAAGACATTTCGACTAAATGACTAAAACCGAAGGTCATCATTTTTTTGGGCCAAAGATGAAAAAAGTTACTATTCAAGGTCAAAGATTTTGGCCCCACCTTTTGAAAAGTTCTGTATCCGCCCCTGCAATCAATCTAAGTTTTTAAGGTAGTTCAAAAAGTTGAAATTCTATTTCACCGCCTGCATGTAAAAATTGATAAGAGACGTGATTTGTAGGCGAATGGACATCGCGTTGCAATTAATACAGAAGACGAATCTTAATTGGAAATTCGCGTTTCTTTTAGTCGATCGTTGGAAAAGAAATTGTGAAACCGTTTAATAGTTTCACTTGCCATACCGACATCATCATCATCATCATCATCATCATCATCATCATCATCATCATCATCATCATCATCATCATCATCATCATCATCATCATCATCATCATCATCATCAATAACCTTGGGCTCATGTAGGCTACCGACATGTCTTCCCTAAAATCGAGTCTGTAGACTTTCAACGGAAGTCGAACGTTTGACTCTGACTCCAAACGGACTCACAACATTCTAAGGAATTAGTAGGTGTATAGGCCTACAGATACGGAAGTCAGTGCACTAATGCAAGCAGCCGTGCCTATATATAGCGGCGCGGATTCTTCATCTTCGCATAGTTCAAGATCCCAATCTGTCAGCAATCTTCTGCTCCCAACACATCTGCCTTGAAAAGAAATATTCCTGGGCGACATCGTCGTCGGTAGGGATAGTAAAATCGAGCATCGTCGTCATCTCCGACGAAACCCGGAAAGACCCGAAGGCCAATCGGGTTTAATGAAATCCTCAATGTCGTCGTTGTCGTTGTCGTCGTTGTCATCGTCGTCTGCTTGAGCGGTGACGGTGGCGCCGACTGGCGGTCAGCATTCGTCGAGAGACCGGAAATGCGTCACAAACATGGCCGCCGCCGTCGCCGGTAATAAGGGTCACAGCGCTTGTATAAATCTATATAAATTGCACTTCGGCGGCGTCGGCGCTGAAAAATGGATGAGAAACGCGTTAACGCCGAAAATTCGTCGGGGACAGCGGGGCTAATACATACGCCCGTGCGACGACGACGACGGCGTACGTTGATTCGTCCCTTGCCGATTACCGCCAGCATAAACCTTTCCTATACGTCGTCCGTCGCCTTTTTCAGGGTGGAGTGGGGGTGGAGGGGGGGGGGGGGGGGGGGGGGGGGGGTTCGGACGATGGGATACTATCTCAGGAAACGACTGACGAAAGGGTCATAAACATGCATGCTAACAGACCCCGACGAACAGACAAACCGTCTTGTTTCGTCTTATCTATACATGCATGTATGTAGCCGCGTCTTATAGAGTGTGTGTTTGTGTGTGTATGTGAGTTAGTGTTTGTGTGTGTGTGAGAGAGAGTGGGTGGGTGAATGAGTGAATGAATGAGTGAGTGAGTGAGTGAGTGAGTGGGTGGGTGGGTGGGTTGGTGGGTGAGTGAGTGAGTGAGAGTAGGCAGGATTGCACACGATAGCTTGCATTGTCCTGTGCTGGATACATGCAGAGGCGAGTATAGCCTATATATTGCTCAAAAGCTCACCGGTGTTATAGTCTGGCGGCATAATGACTATTCTGCAAGGCTTGTGTACAAAAATATATATAGAACTACGTCAAAATCTTCCCATATCAACTCCAATGCGCCCAGCAATTCTCTTACTGCTCTTGGTTTGGTTGCAGATTGTGACATTTCTCCAGCATAGCTCTTCGCAATTGATTATCAATACATCGGGTTTAAATCTGGAGATTTTGGGCCATTGGCTTTCTTAATAAAACCAGAACAATCGACATTGAGCCGATCTCCTTTCATTGACGGCAAATCTCTTAAATCTCAGCTTAACTCTTAATTTTTGCGCTCTCAATGTTTATCAGAGTAAACATTGGTCACATTGCTCATAGGATCTTGTTCAAGACATGTCTGAATACGCATTTTGACTGTTATTGACACCTTGGATATTTTCATTTTTTAAAAGAAATTTGAATTTCATTGCTTTAGATAGCAAAGTTGTGAATCTGAAAGATTCCTTGTGTACCAACTTGATTGTCGTCTTGCTAAGTCACTTCACAGTGACGTGTGCATGGCTGGTACCCTGTTTAAAAAAAACACAATAAGAACAATGATCATCTGGCAATATCAAGGTTATTTGATAACAATTATATGAGATGAGGCTTAATAAAGTTGTGTTTTTGCTACTTTTTTGTTGCGTTACGTTTTGAATCGCCAAAAAAATTTGGTGGGTGGCCTCTCTAAAAGTGCTGTAACTTGTGCTCTGTTTGAGACATTTTGATGAAATCATGCCATCATATATAAATATGAATTTTCTTTAAGACTGTAAATTTCATTTCATTTCAAATTCCTACTTTTGGCCGAGTAGATGCTATACAGTTGCACATTATCGAGTATATGCGGTCTATGTCATCTATTCATGAAGCTCGTGCAGTAAGCTTATACGTGACATACGTTTGATGAGAATTGCAGAAAAATAACTCAAGGGGTGGGGGAAAGGGTCAGAGTATGATCCACTTTTGGAGCTGCATGCATGGTGTGTGAAAAGAAGACTTGGCTTTGGGCTCTGTATGGGGAGGGGGGTTGTACCCTCTCAACCCCGGAAAGTCTCACCCTGCAGGCCTATATGTGAGGAGTGCATCATGGGAATCTGCATTCACGCTATACATGCATGCACGGAGGCAACAGCGGCGACGGGTGGGGGTCGGGCGGATGAAGAAGAAGAAGAAGAGGACGTGACTTATTGAGATGGCATTAAGTCTGCCTTCAATCTATAACACGACCGAGATCAGGATTGATGAGAAAGCAACAGAGACACGTCGCCAATCCACATCATAAAGACCAGGCCATCAGTCAACCAACCCACCGACGATTCTCTCCCTCTCCTAGGGACCTATAGGGGTGGGGTGTTGGGAGAGGGTGAGTGGATGGTCCCCACCACCACCCCCGACCGCCGTTGCCGAACAAGGAATCGTCTCTATAGCGCTCAGACGACGAAGATGAGGACGGTGTAGCAACAACAAAGAAATGATTAAGACCGTACAACGACTACGAAGAAGAGACTTAATCAGCAAATCTTTAGAAGAAAAGAAGCTGAATGAAAGTGGAGCGCCATCGATCACAGACGACGGATTATCAAGTCATCTTCGGAGATTATGTGCTCTATAATATATATAATATTAATATATATATATATATATATATACACCTGAATATCATGAAAACGGTCTTATGCTGAGGGTTAATAATAATAATAATAATAATAATAATAATAATAATAATTATTAGCCCCGTTTACTAATTCCTTTTGTCACGTATACATCTCTGATCTTCGACCATGCCGGCTAATGTGTCCGTTCGTTCGTACGTCCGTCCGTTCGGGACGTTCCAAATGCCCCATGTCCTTTTTGTGTGCTCGCGCAGACAGTGGTGGACACTCTGGCACCATCGTATATCCAGTCCACGGCTTCGACGGCGGGCGCGGCAGCCGAGATTGCTACAGAAAGGAAAAATACCAAATACTCCGCTCTTGCAAACACTCACTTTTTTGTCCCTCTTGCCCTTGAGACTCTAGGTCCCATTTGCACTATTGGTCTCGACTTTTTATCAGATTTAGGCCGCATTCTATCATTGTCTTCCGGTGATATGAGAGAGACCTGCTTTTTGCTGCAACGCCTCTCTATTGCTGTTCAGCGCTTCAACTCGGTGGCTTTTCGAGGCACTTTAGCTGAGCCGAAGCCAGAGGACATGTAGGCCTAACTATAGCTAGGCCTATAACTTTTCCTGTTTTTGTATTTCCTGTTATTGATATGTTTCTTGAAGATATTAAAATAATAATAATAATAATAATAATAATAATAATAATTGCAGGTTTGCAAATTATCTGGTTGTGAACGATTATACACGAGTTTTGGTCGATTTTTGGCGATGGCATTTGGCCGCCTGCCACACCCCCGTTTGGTGACCTGCTTTGTACAGGCCTCGTGTTTAGCATAATCTATTCAGTGTACACGAAGACATGGATAGTCAATCACTTTCATCCATGCAGGCATCACAGAAGGCTACAGGGACATGTGCCGTCTGCCGAATGAATAGAAAGTTGCATCACAAAAATGGCTTTGTGCATCGACATGGCCCTCGGGATAATCCTTGCACAGGGTCCCACAAGCCACCTTTAGAAGCACAATCTCCGACCGGTTTGGTTGATCATGGATCACCACGGGGCTCCTTTGATGTGCCCGCTGCCTCGGCGTCTGTTCCTATGGGTTCCTTCATGCCCCCATCGGACTCGGTGCCTCACCCTATTCTTCAAAATAGACTCATAAAGCACATACCTAAGGCTGCTAGACACAGTTTGGGCGGTTTGCTGACGTCGATCATCAATCGCATCCTTTCAGACCCACTTTCCGTCATGCCATGGCAGCTGCTTTTGTCATTTGGGGCCTTCACGCTGGCACAACCGGTCAGAGGTGGCAAACGCCATAATCTTACATCTAAGGTCAAGGGACGAGTGGAGGAATTTTTCTCCACTGCACCTCTAAGGAGCAGGGATTTATTCGCTCCTCAGAGTGGCCAGGGTTCGGGTGGGGCCCGGCGGTTGGGTCCTAACAGAGAGCAGATGATGGCAGCAGCTGTTGCCGCCAAGATTGAAGACGGCAACATTAGGGCGGCCGCAAGGATCTTATGCTCTGACGACAGACCGGCCCCCATCAGCGAAGTGACGTTGGAGGAACTTCGTTTGAAGCACCCCGCTGCCCCTCCGGACCGCCCAGTGACCCATCTGCCCACCGACAGCACTCCTTTTCAGGCAACGGAGACGGAGGTGATGACCTGTATTCGGAATTTCCCAGCAGGTTCATCGGGGGGTCCTGATGGTCTTCGCCCCCAGCATATCCTAGAATTGGTCAGCTGTGCACAATCAGGTCCTGAGCTACTCTCAGCAATTACAGCTCTGGTCAATCTGCTCTTGACCGGAACCTGCCCCGAACAGGTTCGCGCTTCACTTTTCGGTGGTACCCTGTTTGCCCTCCGCAAGAGCTCGGGTGGTCTGCGACCGATAGTGATCGGATATTTTTGGCGCAGATTAGCTGCAAAATGCGCCAACGCCTTTGCCGTTCCCAGGGTCGTCGAACATCTGTCGCCTTGGCAGGTAGGGGTGGGCGTTCAAGGCGGATGTGAGGCAGCAGCGCACGCAACTAGACGCTTTCTCGAAGACATGTCTGAGGGTTCAATCTTGGTAAAATTAGATTTTTCCAACGCGTTCAACTCCCTGTACAGGGATCAAATGCTACAAGCCATCTACACGCTGCTGCCAGAGCTGGCACTATTTTGCCATCTTGCCTACTCGGAACCATCAAATCTGAAATATGGAGAATTCAGCCTTCTCTCTCAGGTCGGTCCACAGCAGGGAGATCCGTTGGGGCCTTTGTTATTTTGCCTTCCACTCCAGCCGATTCTGAATGATCTTTCGTCCTCCATGGCGCTTGGTTATTTGGATGACCTCACCCTGGGCGGATGCGCGCAGACAGTCGCTGATGATGTTGAAATGCTGGAGGGCAAATGCAAGGATCTTGGATTACAATTGAATCGTTCCAAGTGTGAGGTGATCAGCTACGATCCAGGACTCGTGAACGCACACAGTTCTCTCAGTTCATTCTTATACATCGAACCCGAAATGGCCACACTTCTTGGTGCCCCTCTCTCTGCGTTAGGGGCCCTGGGGAGTGTCTTGGAAGCACGCACTCGTGAGCTATCTAGGGCCATGGTCAGACTGGAAAGCATCGCCAGGCATGATTCTCTTGTTCTCTTAAGATACTCGTTGACCTCTTGCAAACTTCTCCACATCTTGCGATGCTTCCCGTGCGCTGGTCACCCGGGTCTTGAGAGATACGATTCCGTCATGAGGGAGGGCCTGTGCAGAGTCCTCAATTTGTCTTTGTCGGATGGTCAGTGGATGCAGGCCTCACTGCCCATCAAAGCTGGTGGACTGGGAATTCGATTGGCTGCCTCGCTTGCACTTCCAGCCTTTTTGGCTTCAGCTGCGGGCAGTCTTTCGCTCCAGTCCACCATGCTCGGCGACAAATCCCTGCCGACCCACGATACGAGACCATGCTGGTCCAATGGCAGGGTTTAAGTCCAGTTCAGCAAGTAGACAGCAATCTTATCCACAAGCAGTCATACTGGGATAAGCCACTTGTTGACAAGGTCATCTCAGATCTGAAGGCCACACTAACAGACCCTTACCATCAGGCACGCTTTGGGGCAGTCTCCGCCCCGCACTCGAGCGATTGGCTATTCGCTCTCCCCATCACCTCGTGCGGGTTGAGACTCGATGATGAGGCCGTCAGGGTCGCGGTTGGCTTGCGCCTTGGTGCGCCTCTTTGCCAGCCGCACAGCTGCGTCTGCGGCTCTCTGGTTTCGGCAGAGGGCTCGCATGGATTATCCTGCGTGTTGGGTCCGGGACGTTCATCCCGACATGCGTCCCTGAACGACCTGATTTTTCGCAGCTTGGTTCGAGCCGGCTACCCCTCAGCCAAGGAGCCGGTTGGCCTCCTGAGAACAGACGGAAAGAGACCTGACGGTCTCACTCTCATCCCATGGCGTGCGGGGCGCAGTCTGGTCTGGGATGTGACAGTCACAGACACCCTGGCTGCTTCATATCTCCCAAACACTTCTCGGACTGCCGGGGCAGCGGCCGAGATGGCAGCTGCTCGGAAAAATGCCAAATATGTGCAGATCGCAACGGTCCATCACTTTGTCCCTCTGGCCTTCGAAACCATGGGCCCAGTTAATGCTGAGGGCTTGGAGTTTATATCTGCATTGGGACAGGCACTCAGCACAATGAATGATGATGCACGCGAGACCTCCTACCTACATCAGCGCATCAGTATTATGATCCAGCGTTTCAATGCGGTTGCATTCCGCGGTGCCTTTCCAGCGCAGGAACTCAACGACGACTAGGTGCCGTTCCAGATGTTTTTATTCTGTTCTTAATTAATATTTAAGTCCCTGAGGGATCCTAAATACCTCGGGGCGCAAAAAAAAAAAAAAAAAAAAAAAAAAAATAATAATAATAATAATAATAATAATAAGACCGACGAGGATGACCGTTAACTCCAGAACAACAATGTTTTATTATTGATTTTAAAGCCTGAGGGATCATTTATACCTCGGGCGCTAAAAAAAAAAATAATAATAATAATCGCATGGGATTTCACAGCCATCCACACGTGTGCTGTCTCCTATCTACATCTGTCATCTACTGTATCCGGAGGTGCTGCCCATCGACGTATATTGAGTGGACACAGCATGCGCTTATATGGTCTATGAATAAGCTTGAGGCCAGCGCTCAATATGCTAATGAGGGCTGAATGACGTCACGCTAGGCAGAAAGATTAGTATCTATCATTGACGTATATACGTTTGATCGAACTTATGCTGATATTAAACTTAAACTTTAAATATAAGGCACTGCTAAAAAGAAACGCGCGAGACATTCGCTTATTCGGATTGCTGCGTCAGGTCAGAAGGGTTGTCCAGAGATAATGTGCTTGTTGTTATACGCTTAATTTTTTACCCTCCACATCCGACGTTAAGCTCTCTGATGTTCTAGCTGTGCCTAGGCCTATGTCCCATTTGTTAGCTACCTCTGTTCTCTGCAATGTTTCCTACGTTTCATTGTGTCTCCTATAAAATGTTTCCTTGTTCCCGGTGTTCTCTGTTCCATAATTATATCCTCGGTTCCGTTGAGTTCCTGTTCCACGTTCTATATATCTTCTTTTTTCTCAGTTTTCTTGTTCCATGTGCTCATTGTTAATTGTTTCCTGTGATATTCTGTGCTCCTTGTTCCCAATCCCTTCTGGTCCCTTGTGTTCCTGTTCCATGTTCCTATTTGCTCTGTTCTCTGCTTTCTTGTTCCCTGTACTTATTATCCCTTGTTTCCCATGTTCTCTGTGATGCTTAACGTTCCTTGTTTTCTATGTTCCACGTTACTTATGTTCTCTGTGGTGTTCTGTGCTCACTGTGTTCTCTGTTCTCTGTTCCCTGTTTCACAATTGTTCCATGTTCCCTGTTTTTTTTGCCGTATTCTCTCAGTTCTTTTGTGTTCCTTCGTCCATGTTCTCTTGTTTCCTGTGTTTCTTCATCTTGCTTACTATTTTCACTGTTTCCCAGTGTTCCTTAAATTGTGTCCATGTCACTTGTTCCCTAATGATCCCTGTCATGTTATATGTTCCCTGATATTCCCTGTCTTCTCGTTCCATATGTTCCATATGCTCTCTGTTCTGTTTTCAATTATGTTCCATGATATTCCTATGATGTCCCCATTTCCTCGTGTCTCCTGTTTTTGTTCTTTACGTTCCATGGTCTGTGTTCCTTATGTTTCATGTTTTCTGTTCTGCGTTTCCTTTGTTCTATGTTCCATGTTCCATGATATTCCCTATGAGTTCTTTTGTTCTATGTTCCTGTTTCTTTTGTTCTCTGTTCTGTGTTCGGTAAAAATATTATGTTACGTGATGGCCTATTCTCTATTATGTTCTCTTGTTACCTGGTCCATGTTCCATATGATCTGTTCTGTTTCCAATGTGTTCCACTATGTTCCATGTCATTCCTATGATGTTCCCATTTCCATAATTATGTTCCTTGTTTTTGTTCCTTAATTATGTTCCATGTTCTGTGTTCCCTATGTTTCATGTTCAGATGATGTTCTCTGTTTTGCGTTCTTTTTGCTCTATGATCCATGTTCCGTGATATTCCTATGGCCTATGATGTTCTTTTGTTCCATGTTCCTGTTCCTTGTGTTCTCTGTTCTGTGTTTGATAAAAAATATTATGTTACGTGATATTCTCTATTATGTTCTCTTGTTACCTGGTCCATGTTTCATATGCTCTCTGTTCTGTGACCAATGGGTTCCATTCTATTGCTATGATGTTCCCATTTATGTTCCATGTTACTGTTCCTTATGTTCCGTGTTCTGTGTTGCCTATGTTTCATGTTCTCTGTTTTGCGTTCTTTTTGTTCCATGGTCCATGTTCCGTGATACTCCATATGATGCTCTTTTGTTCCATGTTCCTGTTCCCTGTGTTCTCTGTTCTGTGCTCAATAAAAAATTGTGTTCCGTGATAATTTATTATCTATGATGTTCCTCATCTTCCTCTGTTCCTTATGTAACGTTATGTTCCATCTAAGCACATTATGTCTGCTTCGCAGGGCGGAAATTGTGAGATATAGGGCCTAATCTCATAATGAGCGATACATTCCTGTCTAGCGTGACGTCACAGCCACACAACGCGCAAGGCCTCATTTTCTGCCGGCTCATGCTATGTCCACTCAATATACGTCGATGGTGCTGCCGAACATGCTGCGGATCGAAAGTGCAACAAATACTCTACGCTTCCTGTCTCCCACGAATTTGTACCCATCGCAATTGAAACATTGGGTCCCATCAATAGCGCGGGTCGAGAATTTTTATTGGAGTTGGGCCGACGTTGTGCCGCTGTTTCTGGCGATCCGAGGGAAGTAGTCTACCTCTTCCAGAGAATTTCTGTTTGCACACAGCGTTTCAACGCCGTTGCTTTTAGAGGAACTTTTGCAGCACGCCCAGGAGACGATAGCAATGCACTCTATGCTTGAACACATTTCTGTTTTTAGTTTTGTTTTCTGCTTGAGTGGTTTTTCAATAAATGTTAATGATAATAATAATAATAATAATAATAATAATAATAATAATAATAACTAGAAATAAAATAAAAAACAATAATGATAATAATAATAATTAATCAGGGTTAGGGATTAGGGTCCATTCCAGACAAATTTGTTTTTATCGAGAGAGTTGAAGTCCCCGAAGGATCATGTTTACATCGGGGCATAAATACAAAACAAACAAACAAAAATAATAATGATAGTAATAATAATAATAATATAATCAAGAAAAAAAAAAAAATAATAATAATAATAATAATTGTGATTATAATAATAATAATAATAATAATAATAATAATAATAATAATAATAATAATAATAATAATAGGCCTAATAATAATAATAATAATAATAATAATATAGTCGTAATCATAATCATAATTATAAAAATAAAACAATGGTCACAGTAATAATAGGCTTAATAATAATAGTAATGAACACGAGGCCCTGATCCACCAGACGTTAATTGTAGAAATAATAATAATCTCTATGCCCCTGGGGGATGATAGAAAGGCCTACCTCAAAGCAAAAAATAATAACAACAACATGGGCGGAGTTTATCAGGGGCTAGGGGGAAGCTAAGCCCCCCCCAAGAAGGCCCAGATTTAGCTTTTTTACCATGAAAATGATATATTTTTCCGGGCTTAGCCCCCCTAAGAAGGCATTAGCCCCTCCAAGAACGGAAACCAAACTCCGCCCATGAACAACAATAGGCCTACTGACAAAAAATGTGCATAGAAAATCTATGGAGTGGAATTGTGCTTAAAAATTTATCTCTTTATCCATGCACTGTTGACTTGTTCTGGTTATAATCTGAGTGAGCTTCTATATAGGCCTACATGTAATTTTATGGTGATGAACGTTTTTGACCTGGGGGGAGTTGTGGTGGGGTTGGAGTGAGGGTTAGCTCATCTTCGGCTGAATCGGTCCAATATACTTAAGCCCTAAGACCAGTGGCGTATAACCAAGGCGGGTTTGGGAGATAAACCCCCCATTGGCTTAGGAGAAATTTTTAAAGGTTATTTGTCCAATTATAAGAAAAAACAAGCATCCGGCCATAAACACCCCCCCCCCCCCCATCAGCAATTCTTGACTACGCCACTGCTTAAGACTATACTGCATGGTGATCAAATACGTTTGTCCACCTCTACCAGAGAAAACCACCCACGTGTCCAATCAAACCACTTGTACGGTCTAAGCCAGGCATCAAAGTTCATTTATGTGGCGCCCGAGTACATCACGTCTAGGTAACCGCGACAGCAGCAGGTGCAGCTCACTTTGCAGACCATGCACTGAATGACCTCTCTCGGAAGACACGGTTCTCTGTTGTGGGATGGAGGGATCATGGATAGAATGGAGGGATGGGGTTGAGGAAATGAGTCGCCGACCACATTTTCCATTTTCATAGGCAACTGTTTTTAGTCATTTGGTCGAAATCTCATTAAGACAATAGAATTTCCATGTCAAAATAGAGGATGACCTTTTTTAGTCTTTACTTCTTACGTTACCAGAATTATCAAAAAATGTCCTAGATCTTCTAACACTGTAAAAATTTACGTACGCTGTTGTTGATGATTATTTCTTTAACATTGGGGGGTTATGAACATGGACGGTCCCCATCACCACAAACATTGAGGGACCGTCCTCTGTCTCCCTAGGTCTCCGCCCATGAACTTGTATGATATAGGTTCATACGAATTGAAGTCAGTCCTTTATAACATGGCAGCACTAAGGTCTTCCTAGCTTCATTTATTTTTGTGTCGGCCCTAAATCCCAGTGGCAGAATCCATGGAAGATGACGTCTCTTATCTGCCTATACATTCCCCTACATTCTTTTCCAGAATGGACTTAGCAGCATTAATTTATAGGAACACATTCAATTGCAACCGGTTTTTCAAAAATAATCTATTATTTTTGTCCCGCTGCATTTCGAGTTCCATCATTAGCAATGGGATCACTTTCCTTAGTTGAAGAACTGGGAGTCATGCTTAAGTCTACGGAATCTTTTAAATAAAATAGTTAGGCCTATATTCTTTCCAATGCCAAAAAACGATCAAATGCATCGTCACCTATATACCGCTACACTTGTAGTCTGTCAATCGGTGTCGGTGGCAAAAATTAGCCAATACAGATGGAATTAATTATAATTCTGACTGTTTAAAAATTCCTGGCTATCATTGCTCCCTTGTAACTAAATAGATTACGATTTGTAAAATAAAGTAATGGAGATGCGAATTTCAATCACATGCATAGGCGTAGGGGACATTTCAGGAGTGGGGGCAAAAGTTTCACTTTTGCCCGAAAAAATTTTTCCGTCCGGCCGAAAATTCCCGTAACTTTTTACTTTTTCCGCCCGAAAAAATCTGACGACCTTTTTTTTTTTTTTTTTTTTTTTTTTTTTAGTCGTCCGGTCGAAATTGCCCGAAAATTTCCGTTACTTTTCCGCCCGAAAAATCTGACGACCTTTTTTTTTTTTTAGTCGTCCGGTCGAAATTGCCCGAAAATTTCCGTTACTTTTCCGCCCGAAAAATCTGACGACCTTTTTTTTTTTTTTTTTAGTCTAAATTCCGAAATTTCTTAATTTCTTTATACATTTTTTTTACTTTTCCCGGACTGCTTGCCCGAAAAACCACACTTGCCCGAAATTTGGGGGGGCATTTGCCCCCCCTGGACCCCCGTCTCCTACGCCTATGATCACATGCATTAGGGCGAGATGATAGAAGTATAAGCCCAATGAATTTAACGTCAAGTGTTGATGGAATTAAAATGAAAACGTTGGGAATAAGAACGGAAATTGCAACACTGTTTAGATTGAAAGTGAATAACGCTTTTCAACCGAGCAAACTGAAGCTCAAAATGAAAGACGTTCTAAATGTGGAATTTTCTGCCAACAGAAACAGAGACTGCTGAGAATGGCGAGTGGGATCAGATGACGAGAGAGATCAACGAAACGTAAACAACAATAAAGCGTGTGATAATGGAGCGTGTGTTAACGGAGCGTGTGTTAACGGAGCGTGTGACAATAGAGCGTGGAACAACAGAGCGTGGAATTGCGTCAAATCATGAAACTGAAAACGTTGCTGATTAGGACGTCATCATCTCACAACAGCGACTGCTGCAGTGTCAGAACCCGAGATGCAATAACGTTCTCTCGCTGCTAAATCGCCTCCCTGCAGCCTGCAATACCTGCACCAGAGGCGCAACCAGAAAATTTTCCTGGGGGGTGCTCAGAATTTTTATTGTAAACGCCGAAGATGCAAAGCAGCGAGTACCGAGGGTAGGCCTACGAGGCCAATACTGACTAGGGGGCCTGAGGGAGCGTCGTAAGCTTTCCCCCAGCGGGGTCTGGGGCGCAGCCCCAGAAACCAACGTATTTTTTAAAACTTTTGACATCAGCTCGAGCGCGTTTCAGGCTCTTGTTTGACAGCTGTAGGCCTATCTATAGGCAAGCTAGTCATGAACACTTCTGAAAAGCACGGTTTAGGACTTCAAAAATGCCCTTTTCGATTTGTTTAGATATGACAAATGTCTTGGCGGAATTAATAACAAGTGTTTACTCTAGCCCCTCCGCCCCCCCCCCAATAACCAGTGTTTTATCAAGTCCCTTTTGTGGGAATCGAGGTTTTTTTCTAGTGAAAATCGAGCATCCGACGAAATATCTGCACAGCACGTGGCGCTGAGAGGGCAGTAGCTTTGGGAGGTGATGTGCCCCTTCACATCAGAAAGTTTCTAATTTCCACACTGCAATGGCAGCATTTTAAGCTGTCGTCTAAAGCAAAAATTGCTATATACACTATTTTTCAGTGCAGATAGGAGTGGTTTAATCTTCAACGAATATGCTCACAATTATATAAAAGAAATTGAGTTTCCACGTTTATTATGCTACCATTTTAAGATGTCAACTTAGCAAAATAGCTCTATTAATTCAGTGCTGATAAAAAAGAGTGATTTCAGATTTCAACATAGGCCTAGCAGGGAAAGGGGTTTGAGTAGGGGGATGGGCTTCCTCCTCAGCACAGAATTTTTATTTTCACACTGCAGTAGTATCATTTTAGGCCGTCATTTTAACGAAATTTAACATAATCATTGCTGAAAGACATGGTGTAAGACTTCAATGCCACTCTCCATTGCTTAATTTTTTAATTTCCATACTTTAATGGTAGGCCTTTAAGCTGTCATCTTAATACAATTGCTCATTTTCAATGCTGATAGTCATAGATTTTTTAAATTTAAAATTTAGCCTACTTTAAAATTTTAGATTGCCTCGCAATTACTTAAAATTTTGTGATTTGCACAATGCACAGTGCACCGTGACTTTTAAAGCTGTCATTTTTACAAACAAACTCATGATTTTAGTGCTCAGAGACGTTAATGCCCCTTCCATCGTAGAAGAAGTTTTATTTACACATGCTGTAATGGCAGCATTTTAGCTTGTTGTCGTAACAAAATTGTTCATTATGGATAAACAGTGGATTACACTGCAGAAATTTATAATAATATTTATGAAATATTTATGACATATTGGGGATATAAGTATCTCCGCCTCCTTACCACTAACTTTGGGGGTTTAAAACTTCAGAAGTTCAGACTGTTGCGACTGTTGCCTCACAGGTTACTTAGCTAGGCTACTTCTTCCCTATCGCCCTAAATATCCGCCATGACAGTAAGTTGTGCACATTATAATATAGGCCTAGTTACCCTAGTATGAAATAAGATCATGGTAGGCCTATTATATGGCAGTTTATGTAATTCAATCTAATAAACAGCAACTAAAAACTACTATCATTTTGTCAAATATTCTGGGTGAAAAATCATTTCTGGACGCTTTCGCCGCAGAAAATGTCTAGATCAAACATAGCTGACTTTATATATTTGAAGGAAAACAATAACTATAGGCCCAAATAAAATAGCACACACGGTACGGTACTATCAATTAAGTCGTAACATATCTATATAAATAAAAATGAAACTTTCCAATAGTTCCTGTTAACACCACGCCGAAAGCTACGCACCAATTGTTGTGAAAATTTACCAAAACCTTCCATTCAAATAGCACCGTGTCTTAAGATTTTTTCACCCCATAAAACGCAATCGTTTCCACAAAAAGTGAACTTTGCTATCCGTTCGTCCGCCATTTACAAATTCAACACGTCCCACACGGCTAAACGCTGTCTCCAAACACAGCAGACGAAACATGAATGATGTCGCGTCCTGTGACGTCATAAGCGATTCGCGGCCTTCCCCAAAGCGGACTTCACGGCGTGACGGAGGAAAGGAGAGGAGGGAGCGGGACGAAGACGGTGGGGAGGGACCGGAGGGGGAGGGGAGGTCGAGGGGGAGGGGAAGGGGAGGGGAGGCCTTTCCCCAAAGCGGCCTTCACGGCGTGACGGAGGAAAGGAGCGGAGGGAGCGGGACGAAGACGGTGGGGAGGGGAGGGGAGGTGGAGGTCGAGGGGGAGAGGGAAGGGGAGGGGAGGGGCGGGGAGGGAGGGAGGGGGAGGGGAGGGGAGGGAGGGGAGGAGAGCGAGGAGGTAGGGGAGGGGAGGGGGTGGGGAAGGGGAAAGGGAGGGGGAGGGGGAGGGGAGCCTCTTTTCAGCCACAGCAACGCGTGGCGGGTTCAGCTAGTTATCAATAAATTGGTGAGACACTGTAATGTAAAGGCACAGGCGTATCGCTATTAATGCTTATAATTGATCACTAGACAAATTCTCGAGACCAAAACAAACTCAGGTAGACCAGCTAAACACTGAAATCTAGTGCTTTATGAACCACGAATTTGAATAAGATTATAATACAGAAAATTGAAGGAACTTGCTTGATTGTGTACCGATAATCTGAAAGACTGAAACGCCGAAAGATCCCCTACCCCCCCCCCCCACCCTCACCCACAAAAAACTCATCGGATTTGGAAAAATTGCGTGGGTCACCTTTTGAGTCCTGGGGGGTGCTCAAGCACCCCCCCCCCAGCACCCCCCTAGGTGCGCCACTGACCTGCACGCGGCGGATTCTGAGGAAGCAGAGACGTCCTAGAATCAACAAATGCGGCTGAACACGCTGACATCGCTGCAGCAGCAGAAGCAGCAGCAGAAGCAGCAGCAGCTGAAGCAGCAGCAGCAGCAGCAGCAGCAGAGGAGCCTGCGGTGCCGAGCATCACGGCGGCGGCTCGTAGCCGAGGAACGCAGTCTGGCAATGGCTTGCTTTCATTGGTTGGTCGTCGATGTCAGTTTGTCCATTAGGTCCCCTTAAGAGCGTAGCATTGGTCGCCCGTGCAGCAGATGAAGACACGGCAAGACCACCACCAACACCACCAACACCACTACGACTACTACTACCACCAGTGGAGCAGTATAGTCACTGACGCAATCGAACCGACCGCAATAGCAGAGCTGCATGTGGTGGATGCAGCGCTCACTGCAGCAGTCAACACACGGAAGCGCACGGAAGCGCAAGGAAGCAAAGCATCAAGTGAATAAAGTCTTTGGTTGCTGCTGCTGCTGCTGCTGTGAATGAAATTCACTCTTCTCCTCATCTTCTTCTTCTTCATCTTCTTCTTCTTCGGACGATCAATGAAATCTCAGTGGACGACATTCATCAGCGTCGTCGTCGTCGTCGCCGTCGTCGCCGCTCGACCAGAGACGGGTAAGAAGCGATACAGTGTGTATACTCCTACAGCATATATATACTTCTTCTCCTCCTACTCCTCCTTCAGTTCAGTCTTAACGACCACGAATGCATTAATTTTTAAGCACTTCTCGTATCAAACAGAAAAACGGACGACGACGACGACGACGACTTTAAATGTCGCTAAAGAAATGTTATGTAGCGCTAAGTGAAGAGGCTCGTTTGACGGGGGTGGGTCGGGGGTGGGTCGAGGGGTGGATCGGGGGTGGGTGCACATGGGTGGATCGGGGTGGGCTGGTGCCTTTCCGTCTCTAAGGAAAGCTAAGAGAAATCTGTTGCATATATATATATAATATATATATGCAACAGATATATATATAATTATATATATATATAGACAAAAACACTGAGCGGATTAACAACCGAGTTTAGTTGCAGTCATCTCGATTGAATGGATTAGATCTGAGGTATATATATATAGGAGGAGAGATGGAGAGACGGGTGAGTGCATGGTATGGACTAATAAAATATATACTGTCAACAAACTGTTTTTCAGACGCTTTGAATAATCCCCAATCCATCTGCTGATAGACTGACCGCCTTTCATCAAGTCACAAGACTTGATGACAACGATATAAACTTTAATTGTCCACTTTTGTTGGGTTTTTTCGTCGAGTGTAGGCCTGTACATGTGCATAAGCGCAGCACTGTAAGCAGCTAAGGGATTGATTGCCTTCAATTGAAACCGCATGAAGACCACATACATGTACATCTAGGTCTAATTCTACCATTTTATTTATGATTCATGCAGTTCTATTATGGTGATGCTGAATATGTAAGCTTAGTGGTGGGTGCGATGCTTTTGAGCCGGAAGGTTCTAGGTTCGAATCCACCTCAATTTCACTCAAACCGCTGCGTATAGTATACGGACCGTGGGCAAGTCCTTCACTTACAATTGCATGCTCGTGCGCTTGGGCGTGAAACCCAGAAGCAGTGTCCGCGTCATAGTCGGAAGCGCCTCTGCATGCATGAGTAGAGTTTGAAGCGGCGCTCTAACAAGTTCGAGAAATAAAATAAATAAATATATACATATAGCTATGGAGGATGGTATATACTCGAGGGAAGAATGGAGGGAAAGAAATCACCCGCACGACGACCAAGAAAGATGATGATGATGATATAGACTGCATGGTTGATGGACGCAGGAAATGGACGAGGACATAAAGAAATCAATTAAACAGACCACAGAATAGACAAGAATATGTCGTTGGAATCTTGGCCCTGTCTATAGGGAGGACACTTAGGAAGGAAGATAATATAACTAAATAGTTGTAAACGGATGTGCTTGTTCGTGGTTTTTATTCCACTCAGGGCCGGCCTTAGGCATAGGCAAAGTAGGCAGTATACTGTTGCCTAGGGCGCCAAATGTCTAGAGAGCGCCAATGGTTTTTGGCGCCCCCTTCTAAGGGACGCCAAAATTTGGTTTGACAATTTCATGTTTTTAACATTTTTTGCCATTGCACAAAAAATTTAAAATTGTCCAGGCTTCAGTGAAGGTTAGTGAAAAAGACAGAACATACTTAGGCTAATTGCATGAGTGTATAATCATTATAATGTATATGCTCTGGCTTGATAATATAATCATTGAGTCAAAATGCCTGTCAGGTTATGTGCGGCCATTGACCAGACTCATCTCTTCTAGCTCTTAGCGCTTTTGACGTCTGCTTTTTGGGTTTTTTTTATATGGTGTACAACGATATTTTGCTTAAGGAATTGCAGTTATCCTATATTGCCTGTCTGTTATTCCCTATAGCATTTATTTTATTGACCGATCGCAGATGGTTGAAGGTTCATGCAAGGCTCGAGTGAGTTTCTAAGGCCAAGTTTGTAGTTCCCGAGCTTCTTGCATGCATCCCAACCTTCGCACTCTCTTTACTACTTAATAAGTTACCTATTAGTATCCGTAATGAACTTCTTTGTCTTTCTTTGCCCCTTTTCCGCAAGCGTTTGAAAAACATTCTCTTTGATTATGGTTTGGTGTCAGGTCGGGAGCGCCTCTGAGGAGTTCTCTTGAAATGGCGCTATATAAATGTTCGATTACAATTACAATTAGGCTACTGATATACCGTTTTTATTTATACTAAACACGGGCAAATGGACATCTTAATTTATGCAGATGATGAGCAGACTTGTTTACACGGTCCATCATTTGACCAACTCTGCCTCTGTTTGCTGTGGATGGTCCCCCATTTTGGAATTACCTTCGTACCCTAACTGAGGACCAGTTTTGAAGGGGATGGCGGGCCAAATCTCTTTCTGTCTGTCGCCGAAAAATCGAATGACCTTTTTAGCCTTTCTTCAAAAATTCGAAATTTTTGGGACAAAGGCTAAAAAAGGTCATCCGGGTTCATTCAAATCCGTAGATTTAAGGCCATTGGCTTTTCTCAACGAAACCAGAACAATTGGCAGAGAGCCGATCTCATTTCGTCAACGGCATATTTCTTCACTCTCAATTTAGTCTAACTCTTAATTTCTGACCTTCTACTGTTTGTCAGAGTAAGCGGTGATTGTAGCTTTTGCTCCTGGGCCTTGCTCACGAAGTGTCTAAATTACTAAATACACATTTTGTCTGTCATTGACACCTTGGCCAATGGCCATTTTAGTTTTTCGAAATTTGAATGTCACTGTCTTAATATAAAAAGTATTAATCTGACTGATTCCTTATTTACCAATTAACTTTAATTTTTATCCATTGTCATGCAGAATAAAATATAGCATATTTCAATGCTTTTTAAAGGAATTTCTAAGTGTAGATCCACAACCAGCAGTGTATTATTTAATCTGGTCTATAGTGCCATTTGCGGTTCCGCTTTTAAGGTTCTGACCTTATTTTCAGTCATTAACCAAACATCGTTCCAATAAGACACCAAGTTCTCTGCTTTAAAATCTGATGACATTAATTTTGTTATCCACCCTGAACTGTCCAAACACACGCAATGTAGCTTTTAGCGTGTTTGCTTTGCTGTACAAGCCCTTCGTTCCATGCCGGTCCTCCATGCTAAACGGCCACCATTCAGATGATAGTGACCTTTTAAATTACTGTTTTTCACTGCACAAGATTGCTTTTACATTCAAGTTCGTTTACAACTGCACATTTTGTGTGGGACTGTGGTCTATAATAATTATTGGCGCTACAGTCAGTGCTAAAAGTGTACAAAAAGAAGTGCCTGGACGCCCCTTACCTTTCCAAAAGAAGTGACTGGACGCCCCTTACATTTTCAGGTGTGCTGGCGAAATAAGTGGCAGGACGGCATAGAGATTTGAAAATAAGTGCCAGGACGATGCATGACCGTCCTGCCACACTTTAAGTCCTGGCTACAGTGCTATACTCTTAAATAGAATTTATCCAAGACGCGATCGACGTAAAGTGACCTGCAGTGTGTATTGCTGATTAAACTATCTTCTTCAATCTTCTGCTGTTGAGCAGGTTTGTGATATGGACGATCGACCTCGTGTTTTCCTCTCTGTCCCGCACCCTCCTCTTAGTGCGACCATATGTGTATCTCCATCGAGATCATGCACCCAGCATATATTTAATCTTCTTCTGCCTCTCGTTCGGCTATTCTTCCCTTCCCTACGTACCTCCAGCAACGTCACCAGCATACCCTCTCCTCTATAAGTATGTGGCCCAGCTTGCTTCTACCTATTGATTGTAGTAGTTCTCTCTGCACCTCTGCATGCCCTTTCAAGAACTGCCTGATTTGTGATCTTAAACTATATGCGATTTGTATTTTGTTTCGGATTTTGTATTTTGTCATCACTTTGGACTTGCGCTACCAATGTGCGTATACAGTGGTGGAGCTTCTGCCTTGCACAGCAGTCTTAGCTTTTACTTAACGTGGGGTGCGGTGGTGTAGTGGTGGGGTCATTGCCTTGGAGTCGGGAGGTTTCGAGGTTCGAATCCACCTCAAGTCACCACGTAAGGACCTTGGGCAAGTCCTTCCCTCACAATTGCTCAGCGCTTCGGCGTGAAACTCCGATGCAGTGTCCGCTCTGCATTCGGGAGCGCCTCTGAGAAGAGAGCTTGAAAGGGCGCTATAACAAGTGCACGTATACAAACTTTATATACAAACACTGCACATTCGATACACACACACCCCATCACCAACATATATGCACTGCAGACTCTTCACTGCCCAGCAGCAGCGGCGACAGTGGCGGGGAAGCGAGGAGTCTATGCATAATTTAGGCTCTGCTACTTTCAGAAGTATACACCTTGCCTCTGACTCTGGTCATGGAAGCAATTGTCTGTCACCGAAGTCGACAGAAGATATATTTCAATCGTGTAATGTCATACTGTTTACGGCGCCCGGATTGTCTGCCAGTCGGCTATAAGATGGCAGGCAGGACTGCCACCGCCGGAACACTAGCCACTTCCTGTAGCGACGATTAGCTCTCCTCAGCGTATATACATGTATACATACATGTATACATACATGTATACATACATACATGTAGACGCGGAAGGGAAAAAATCCACGTGTGTATACTGCGCTTATATCGAGATCGGCGGCAGTCACAGGTGAACGTTCTTACACTGGTTTCCTAAACGTATTGTCTGTCGCTCACGTGACGGCTGGATCCGTTTCCATGACAACTGTAGTCGTCCTATTCTTGCCGCCGGGAGTGATGGGATTGATGGGCTTCTGCAGTGTTGAAGATGTGAGAGTGAAGACATTTGACGATACAGTGACCAAACAGTGTATCATTCACATTCAACAAACTTAGGCTTCTTTCGGCCATTAATACTGCAACAAATACATACATACATACACACATACATACATACATACATACATACATACATACATACATACATACATAGTACATACGTACGTACATACATACATACATACATACATACATACATACATACATACATACATACATACATACATACATACATACATACATACATACATACATACATACATACATACATACATACATAGTACATACCTACATATATATATATACACACACACGCTTTGTTATACGCTCGGAAAGTTGAAGAATGAAGCGCACGAAATCTTTCTTCACTATGCTATAAATATATATATATATATACACTGTGTCCCAATAAATCGAGACCCCTTTTTATAATGTGAATAAAACAGGCAAATTTTAATCGATTTTCAAAATTTTAAAACTGTTTTTATCTTGAGATAATTATCTTACACTGATTCAAATATGAAGTTTCTGGCATGAATATTGACGTCACAATTACGTCATTTGTATCAGAGAATTCATATATTAAGTACCGAACACAACTTTTTCGGTACGTAACATTGGAATTCTCTGATGCAAATGACGTAAGTGTGACGTCAATATTCATGCCATAAACTTCATATTTGAATCAATGTAAGATAATTATCTTAGGATAAAAACAGTTTTAAAATTTTGAAAATCGATTAAGATTTGCCTGTTTTATTCACATTATAAAAAGGGGTCTCGATTTATTGGGACACAGTGTATAATTGTTCCGAAACTTGGGTCCAAAGCTTTCAGGATATCTGGTCTTAAGTGACAATGCAAATCTCCTAATCCGTGTTCATTACTCAATGCATAGGCCTACAGGCAATATAGAGGAATACAGAAATCAAGACTATTAGATGACTTATTGCATGGAGACAGCTTTGCTGTGATCTGATTTAACGCCTAGATAATACAATTAGAGCCAATTAATGTCAAGCAGGCTTAACCCTCGGGCTACCAGGGGGGGGGTTGTAACCACCCCCCCCTAGGTTTTTCCCAAATAAAACTTTTTGCGTTTGGAATAAAATTTTGACGTTTTAGGTAGCTGTAGAGGATTCATTTGCGCACATTTTGAGCTAAAATGTGTGATGATATACCATACCATTCAAAAGTTATACCCGATATACCCGAGGCACCAGGGGGGGTGGATACCACCCCCCTTAGATTATCGGCTATATCTTATCCGTCCTTTGACATGAAGAGACACAAATTACACCATTCTGTAGAGGGAATGTGGGGCTACATTTTGGTGGTCACGGAGTTGTCTTTTGACAACCGGAAGTGCTCAAAATAAATTAAAATATATAAAAAGGTGTTTTATTTTCATAAAATGTTCATGTTTTTCCTATTAAAAATTATTCATAATTAATTTTTCAAGAGAAATAAATTATGCCATTCTATAGAGGGCACTTAGGGCTATTTTTTAATACTAATTAATTTGATATTTGATGACCGGAAGTGCTCAAAATAAATTTAAATGTGTGAAAATGTTGGGGTTTTTTTACAACGCAAACCGATAAGTCTGCGTAAACGTTTTTCAGCAGCTAATACATGTTTTTTTCTTTTTATTGTAATTAAAACTATCTTATTACTAGTTTTTATAGTTGGATATTGGACTTTATTATATGTAAACTATTTTTAAATTAATAAATTATGTTAAAAACACAGAATCTAATATTTTGCTTATGCGAAAGTATACATTTTGTGGAATCGACGGGTGCCTACGGTAAAAAATTCATAACTTCGGGGTGCTTTCATATATTTTAAACCTAAATATACCATTTTGTGCAGAAATGAATGCTGAATGCATTGGTGTATTACAAGTTATGATATCTCAAACCAAACCCAAAATCCAGGGGGGTGGTAACCACCCCCCCCCCTTGGTAGTCAGTGTTACAAAAAAAGCTTGGTAGCCTGAGGGTTAAGGTGTGGCTGGACGGTCTTGGACAGCGTCCAAGCACTTATTTTCACTTGTTAGTCCGAAGCAGCCTATATATAAAGGTATGCAGGAGCGTTCAGTCACTTCTTATTTTTACACTTTAATCACTGATGCTAAGCATTTGATATTTTAATACCACAGGTTACTAATAAGCGAGGAAGACTATAGCCAGTCCATCTGCACAGTATAGTCTCCTCCTCCTCCTCCTCGTCCTCGTCCTCGCCGTCCTTGTGCGATGTTCGCCCCTCAGACGCAGATGAACCGCAACTATTTCTCATCACATCGAGACACGACAACAACAACGACGAATCTCATATCAAACCAACCGCCAACATCAAAGGACAACAACAGTCACGTGACCGTCAAGGACTCGTCGTTGGCGCCGTCGACGTCAACGGCCAACCACACGTCAACGTCGGGCAACAACAACGATGTCAACCACATGCAGCGCAGTTCCAACCCATCATCTCACCATCACTCCTCCAACCACCACACGACGCAGCAGCATCAGCAACAGAACCACCATCACCATCATCAGCAGCAAGGGGTTCGAACTGCGAGTGGCGGACAGGGCAAAATTAAGGATGGCGAGCATCATCACTCGAGCGGAACGGTTAACGGAGGAACTGGTCCTGCGTCAGGTGAGACGAATGGAATCGGAGGCAGCGGGGGTTCAAGCGGATCTTCAGCGACGAACAAGTCGATAAAACAGAAGCGCCATCGAACGAGGTTCACGCCGGCTCAGCTCAACGAACTGGAACGAGCATTCTCGAAGACTCACTATCCGGACATCTTCATGAGGGAGGAGCTGGCGATGCGGATCGGATTGACGGAATCAAGAGTTCAGGTTAGACGAATTGTTTCAATCTTATAAGTCTACATGTATAGCCTACGTTCAATGTATGTGTGTGTTTTATTATTTCATGACAAATATGTTTCTGCATACTTTCAAAGTAGGCCTGTATGATTCATTCATTCATTCGGACATTTATATAGCGCTCCTTCAAGAAAAATTTTTCTACTTAACCCTTAACGACGACGATCATGATGATGATGACGATGACGCCGATGATGATGACCACGATGTCGACGACGATGACGCTAATGATAAAGATGACGACAACGACGATGATTATCTGACTAAATAGTTGCGAAAAGCAAATTAGTCCCTTGTTACCTATTCTCAAAGTATATGAAAGGTCGACATGTCAGAATGA
The DNA here is from genome assembly GCA_945859605.1 of Lumbricus rubellus. Classification (NCBI taxonomy): domain Eukaryota; kingdom Metazoa; phylum Annelida; class Clitellata; order Crassiclitellata; family Lumbricidae; genus Lumbricus; species Lumbricus rubellus. The sequence continues at coordinate 32,739,545 of OX243813.1, forward strand.
GAGAAGAGTGAATAACTTCAGATTCATTAAGCATTGCTAATTTAAATGCGAATTTCCTTAAGATTTCATTTCTCTTCACTGTCATAGCAAATGCATGCTATGTGAAACAATATCATGCTATGATATTTCAGCAATTAAATAGCTAAAATATCTTAGCATGATAAATTTTATGCGCATCTGAAGCGGTGATAAGATGCACATAGACTGTAATGTTAAACCAGGCACCCCGTCATAATAGCCCGGTCAAAATAGCCCCGTCAAAACCGCCCCGTCATAATCGCCCAACGACAAAACAGCCCCGTCAAAATAGCCCCGTCAGAACAGCCCGGGGCTATTTTGTCGGGAATCGACTAAGTCGCGGAATAACACGATTTTCGTTTTAAAAAATAGACCGACGAAATTAACGTCTTTTTAAGGAAGTCGAATTGATGAAAATAATGCTTGTAAAATTTAAGATGACTTCCGGAAATGGTCGCGTTGGTAAACGAACTTCGCATTTTATTATACATCCAGCTTCTATTTAAGATCGTCAATCCAGTCTGTATATTTAAGATCTATAAAACCTTAGTACAGCTTCGATTTTTCAAGCGTTTGACCATCCATCCAGCCTCTATTTAAAATATAAATACCTTCATCACGCTTCCATTTCTTAGGCGTTTTATCATTCATCCAGCTTCTATTTAAGATCTATAAAACCTTCATTCAGCTCCGATTAATTATTAGATCCTTTAAAAAACCTTGATCCAGATAAAACGCTTCAGAAATGCATGGTATATCTGCATGGATGGTTTTACAGATCTTAAATAGAAGGTTGATGAATGATAAAACGCTTAAGAAATGGAAGCTGGATGAATGTTTTTACATATCTGAAATAGTTGTCCGTGTCGTCTATGACTGGAATCTTTTTGCGGAACTGTTTACACGGGCTGTTTTGACGGGGCTATTTTGACGGGGCTATTTTGTCGGGAACTGAAATTTTCCGGGCTGTTTTGTCCTTGGGCGATTATGACGGGGCTGTTTTGACGGGGCTATTATGACGGGTCACCGTTAAACCATGACTATCAGCATTGAACAAATGGGCAATTAGGTGATATCTTAAAATGCTACCATTACAGTGTGAAAATTTAAACAATTTAAAGCACTGGGAAGGGACATTTATTGAAGTCATAAGCCGTGTCCTTAAACTATGAGAAATTTTGTTGAGATGGCAGCTTAAAATGTCACCATTACAGTGCGGAAATTTAAAAAATGTCAAACAATTGGGATGGAACACTTTTGACACAACTATCATTATTGAAATGATAAAGAAATTTGTTAAAATGACAATCTGTAGAATTCTGCCATTGCAGTGTGGAAATTGAAGCACGTTTTGAAATTTCAACAATTGGGAGGGCACACCCCATCCCCAACCCTCCCCTTCTCGGGGTTGAACATGAACTAACAAATATTAGTCATTGAGTTTCATTGCAAATAGATGAATTTTAATATTTAACCCAATGACTACAGATCAAGTATAACTGTAGTTCAACGTTAATTCATATTTTAGTGTATTGTTCCATAAATTTTTTTTATCTATGCTCTGGTACAAAAAGTATAACTACAGATTGTCTGCGTTTAATTCTATTTGATATTATATTAACGATAAACGCAATGTTAGTTTTATAGAATTTCATCCTTATAATAATTATAGTTGAAGTAGCAATATAAGCTAATACAAATGTTCATTTACGGTACCACTCACATTGTACGGCAATACACGACATATACAAATGAAGACTTCGATTGCCATGCATGGGATGAGCAAAGACGGGGCTGCTGCTGCTGCCACTGTTGCTGCTACTGTTGTTGTTGTTGTTGCTGCTGCTGCTGCTGCTGCTGCTGTTGGTGTAATTGATGGGGCGCTTTATTGGTGGCGGGGCATCTGTGGACGACTACGGCGACGGAAGAGGGAAGGATGGCTGGATGAGAAGGCGCTCCACTTAATGTCTCCCTTGCGAACCGCTGGCTGCTGCTGATGCTGCTGTTGCTGCTGCTGCTGCTGCGGCGGATGCTGCTGAGCCTGGCGCCCTCCGACGGCGATGGTGGCAACGTCCATTGGCTGCAGCATCCCAAGGTGCGGCTGGCTGCCTCCGTGCCTTTTGCTGCTGCTGCTGCTGCTGTTGCTGTTGCTGCTGCTGCTGCTGCCGCCTTTCTTCTTGTTGATGCTGTTGCTATACCGTGTTTGTGGACGCTGCAGGATGCGTATATCTCGCATGTATGAGCGCAAAATCACTCCTTCCGACCCGCTGCATACGTCGCAATTTCTAGTCTATGTTTTCTATGACACGCGCGTAGTTGTCATCGTGCTGTCGTATACGTGGTGTAAGATTATGTCGACGTCGATGGCATTAAAGAGTTAGACTCAGCAGTGTTATTGTCGGTCGTGTTTATGACGTGTGGTGTGCGTGCGCCACTGTTTGCCAAGAATAAACCTCACACCATTCCAACGACCAAGAGCCAATGATAGATACACAGCAGCCATCGGCTTTATAAGACCGTCGGCATTCGTCTGTTTTCACGTCCACTACTTACATGTACAATTGTACATTGTACAATTGTACATACAGTGCTTAAAGTGTAAAATAAAAGAAATGCCTGGATGTCCCGTATAAATTTCCGGGCTCTGCTGGCCTAACAAGTGGCAGGACGATGTTCAGATTTGAAAATTAGTGCATGGACGCCGTCCATGACCGTCCAGTCACACTTTAATCCCTGCTTGCATATAATATAATTATATAGGGCGGGCCATAAAAGTGCTCCTAAGGTTTTTTGCCAATATCTTGGCCAGAACATAGGCGTAACTTTCTATTGTGACGGTGGTGTCCAGTCACGCCCACTTTTGAAAGTGGGCGTGACAGTCACCACCACTTTTTGGAACTGAAAAAATATTTTTTTACATGTGAAATCATTTGGCTGTCTACCGTATAGCCTATAGGCTATTCCTACTTATTAACTCAATGGCGGTAATGCATGCTTATAGAGCTATTCGCAGTGTGTGCTATGTTCACACGACCTTATTCGAGGCTGTAGGTCTTGAGGAGAGAAGGGGGGGGGGGAATTCCTTCCCACTCTCTGGGCGGCTGGGCCTGTTTCAACTTAAAACAATAACGTGATGTATAGTTGGTCGTTGACAGATAAATTTGCTGTGAAGCCGGGGTAGGGATGATTTGATGAGGAATTTGACGCGCGTTATATTACCCTATTAAGCGTGGTCGATCAAAGAGATTAGACAGCGAACATCTAATTAATCTTCAATAGCCTACAGCTGTGTCTGTGACATAATTATACAGATTATAATATAGAGCATTCTGTGTGGTCTTTCTCAGAAAGGGAGGAGACAAAAACACCACATTAGTTCATCTCAGGTCCGTTATGGTTTAGATTCGCTTTCAGTTTTTTAAAAGGTCTCAATAAGTTCATTATCAAATTCACATGGAAAATGGATCGATTCATGGTAAAGCCTGTAAAGAGACAGCGAAAGGTTAGAATTGTGTATGCATTGTATGGTTTTTCTGTGGTAGGCTGTCAGCTCTAGCCTCTAACTACAGTTACTACAGTTAGGGCCTACAATAATTTATGATTGCCTTCCGTCCAGGATTCGACTGGACCGTAATCGGACCTTTGCGTCCCGTGTCTCGGATGATTTTGGTGTAGATATCCACGTCAATGTTGTTATTTTCGCGCACTTAACTATAGTCATGCTGACTTTAACATGACGTGTGCAGAGCTCTACGACTTTGGTAGCTAATTGGCAGTTAATAAAATTCTGACTTTATTCTCACTCCAATGACTCGGAAGTTTTAATAACTTACGACTGCATGACTGCTGATAAACTCTTGGCCATAATTTTATGCATCCTTTGTCTTTGCAGTTTATTAACAGTAGTTATAGGTCTATTGGCTAAACAAAATGTAAACATGTACTCTCTCTCCTACTTTGCGGGTGACCTATAGGTGTAGGACATGGCCTGTAAATTTGCGTATAGTATATTAAATTCGCGTTAGGAGAAGGAACAGAGGAAGACAAGAAAAGAGAAAAAGGAAGAGAAGTAACCATAGGAAAAGTCACCACCACTTTCTGGGGGAAAGTTACGCCCTTGGGCCAGAAGTAAGTTAATTTGACAACAGTTATTTGAGATGTGGCTTAATAACATCGTTTTTTGCTAATTATTGTTGCGTTAACTTTTGAATCGTCAAAAAGCGATGGTGGTCTCACTAAAACTGATATAACATTTGTTCTGTTTGAACTATTTTTTATGAAATCTGGCCATCATGTGTAGGCTAAATATGAATTGTAAAATTTCATTTCAAAACTTTTACTGTTGGCCAAGATATTGCCATAAACCGTAACGGGATATTTTTTATGGCCCACCCTGTATATGTAATGAATGGCTGTGCAAAGTGTGCATGCATCACTTGTACAGGATATGAGTTCCATTTAAGAAAGTGAAAGATAGGGAGTCAAATGGCATTATGCACTCATTGCTTGGATTTTGGGCATAGAGTAAATACATGTAATATTATAAGTGATGGCCCTGATCTTAGGAATAGCCTTGATGATGATGATGATGATGATGATGATGATGATGATGATGATGATGATGATGATGATGACGGTGATGATGATGATGATGATGATGATAATAATAATAATAATATTTTGTGTGCGAAATATAGCGGTTTCGGAGCCTTTCTTGCAATGGGACGGAAATGCATACCCCCCCCCCCCCCCGTCACCGATAAACTTTCAGCCTTATAATGTTAGATATCTGCGAGTAATGTCCGTGCAGCTATATATATAGAGAAGGATTCTTGCAATGTAGTCTTACCTGAAATGTAGTGACCTACAAATGACTTAAATCCGTCCACTCTTTACAGTTGACTCGCGTTTCGTATTTCTGATCAGAAAGAATTGCGCTGAAAAGAGAATTGCGCCAAATCTGTGTTTGCAGACAAAGTCAGATCTGGAAGAGTGCATTACATCCAAAATTTGCTGACTTGCGCGGTTGTTCTTCTCATTGAAGCTCATTCAGCTGCATTGGCTTCCTGTAGAATTCAGAGTTTTACATAAAATGCTGTCTTATCCTTAAAAGTTAAAACCCTGAAAACAGTCACTCATACCTGACTTCCAATTCGATATCTAACGTCATGCAACATCAGGCTTATATACAGCTCTGTCCAATAAGTTAACACATGTGACCAGAGTCCATTGGCGCTGGCATATATATAAGCTTATAGGCTATGTATATAATTATATATAGGCTATGTATATATATATAATTATATATATATAGCCTACAGAGGCGACGCAAGCATTAGAAGTTGTTTGAAAAAGGTTCAAAGCGCACAAAGTCTCAGGAAAAAGTCGATGACTATAGCAGTGTTTAATCTAGAATCTAGTCTCTAGAGGGGAAAGTTATAGTCCAGTATTGACAGCAAAATCTTCCTCTTACTACACCCGCCACTACAACATATACAAGTTTTTTTATTTATTCTCCTTTCCCGGAATTACAATTTAATCTTTATTAATTTCAATCATTTTCCTGCTGCATTTCTATCAGCTCTATATTTTTCTATCGTTGCTCAGCCGCAATCTTTTAATTCCTCTCTCACCTTCGCATAATCCTTCTCTCGTAATTTCCAATTACTCGTATGAACATCGATTGCTCCATCTTAATATCCAATTCTAGTTTCTTTTTCAGTTTCGTGGTAGTGGATCCTTTTTCGTTTTCTTCCCTTATTCGTATAGGCATACAGTCTGTTGTTTCCACTCTTCACATACCAAGTAGCAATTCTTCTGTCTTTCACTATAATACCGAACCTTTCCAACTGGTTTCGTGTTCTTTTAATTCCCTCTCCTCCTGCTCCTCCTCCTGCTCCTCCTGCTCCTCCTCCTCTCGCTCGTCGTCCTCCTCCTTCCAGTAGTCCTCTCTTTCCTCTTCCTGCAGTCCGTCTCCAGCAACCACCATCTCTTCCTCCTCGTCCTATCATCGCCAATATAGCGTGCTCGGCTGATCGAGTCTTATCGTAGCAGTTGTGCCCTGATGCAGCGGCGCCCTCGCATCTCCCTTGCCCGCAAGACGGACATTAATTTTCATTAGGCCAGAGAGAACAGTCGACACTACATTACATCCAACTGCCGCATCCTCCTCTACCCTCCTCCTCCTCCCTCCTCCTCCCTCCTCCTCCCTCCTCCTCCTCCTTGCCAGACTCCACTTCCAAGCCAACTCAGCCTTCTCTGTACCGAGCAGCAGCATCACGGTATACGCCGTGATGTCTCGCGTATCAGCTACTGCATGGGGGGGAGGGTAGATAGAGGGACAGACCGACAGATAGAGACATGAAGGCAGAAGCATGGGGGCAAAACGAGACGGAGAGAGACATTCAGAAACAATGGAGACTGCAGTGGTCAGTGGAAACGGACACAGACGCCGAGACGAGGAGACAACTACATGTATGCACTGCAGAGTGGAAGCTAACGACATCTGGAAGGAGAGAGTAGGACATACAGCAGGACAGACAGCAGGACAGACAGCAGGACAGACAGCAGGACAGACAGCAGGACAGACAGCAGGACAGATGATGCAGACGACGACGACGACGTTGAGGAGGAGGCGAAAGGTGGTTGTGTCTTGCTCGCTGCTCGATATATTCACCGCTAAATGGGTCCAGTCGATTCATTTGTCAGGTCCCTTCGGTGAGGACCAGCGTCTGTCCACCACAGCGTCCACAGACCGACGGACGGACGGACGGACGGACCGACGGACGGGGTCGGGATCAGGAAGGAGGATGTGGGAGGGGAGGGGGGGAGGCAGGGAGGGAGGTATGGAGGAGGAAAGAGGGAGAGAGCGGGTTGCGTGTGGGACTGACGACCAGTCATGCAAAGGAACGATTTGCTGTTGTAAGATTTATGTGTCCCTCTCTCGTCGACCTGTCACATCCGGGAATTCGGGACCAACGCCGAGCGCCGCCGTCGATGCCCGATGCCCGACGATGCCCAGCTTCGAGCACGCATCAAGTGACCGCCATCAAATATTTCAGCGCCCGGGGAAAGCACGAAATGAAGGGACCGAATGGAAAGAAGGAAGGAAGGAGGGAGGGAGGGAGGAGGGATGGACAGAGCAGCGAAAGACGAGAGTGATGGGTATACCAGGAAAGATGGAAGGAGAGGAAAGGAAAGGGAAGAGTGCTTGGAATGATATTAAGGGAGTGGGTCGTTTATCGTCACGCGTACTCATCTCTCTCCCACCGCCCACCCACCCACCCACCCATCCGCTCTCTTTCCCCCTCCTTCACCCAACCTCACTCACTCTCTCTCTCTCTCTCTCTCACTCATTCACTTACTCACTCTTTCACTCACTCGCTCACTCACTCACTCACTCACTCACTCTCAATCTCTCTTTCTCTCTCGGGCGCTACATCATCAACAGCTGACATCTGTATACTTGCAAATGCAGAAGGACATTGCACAAAACCAAAACGAGTCAACTAATATTATTCAGCGATCCATGGCTGCGTCTTGTCTTGAGTTTATTGATCTCTGAAAAGACAGAATTGTGCCTTGGTGTGTTTTCTCAGCAGAATATATAATTATGTAAGTGTAACAGCATAATTTATAAAGCGCCTTTATAATATGCTACATTGTGTCTGTTCACGAATGCGGTATATATAAACTTGTAGAATAAAAAATATATATGCATTATAAAATATATAAAATATAAAATTTGCAAATTCAATGATAAATGGTTGTGTACCATGCAGGCACAGAAACTGTCTAATTATATTAAAGACCAAAAATGTATTCAGTTTCACGCCTTCAACATCGCAAATTGATTGATAAAAATCTGTGAGCAGATGCTGTAAATAAAAAGATAATAATCGTGCACATGTGGCATTCTGAAAAGAGCGTGATAATATTATAGACAAAGTGCTTTGCGTATACTTATAAGTATAGGCCTAAATGTGGGGCGCGGTATTGTAGTTGTGAAATTTGGTGCTTTGGAACCGGAGGGTTCCCAGGTTCGAATCCACTTCAAGCAACAGTCGCATAGGTACATTGAACAAGAACTTCACTCGCAATAGTTCGAGCGCTTCGGTGTGAAACTTTGATGCAGCGTCCAAGCTGTAGTCGGAAGCGCCTCTGAGTAGCGAGCTTGAATTAATGAAGAGGCGCTATAGCAAAGGCGAGAAAATGACGTGATAGTGACACTTCCACGGCCAGAAATAACGTCAGAAATGACGTCGTCAAAAGAAACAAAATATTGCCAAGTGTGAAAGTCTTCGGACTAACAATGCAAGCGACCGTTAAAGCCGTCTTAATTTCGCGTTAATTACCACATCGAAATTAAAAATGTCCATAACTCGATATTTAAAGTGAATTGATAGATGAAAAAAGTCGCGCTGACCGACAAATTCGCGTAAGAAGATCTTTTAAATTGTTTCGTCATTTAAGTGCATCCGGTTTCAGAGCCTTTCTTGTGACATGCATACATAGGCCTACATACATCGCCACAGAATGACAAACTTTCTTAGATATAATATTAGATGTCGCTGCATCAAGCTTGTCTACGTGTTTGTAGGTCTGGTTCCAAAACCGTCGTGCCAAGTGGAAGAAGAGGAAGAAGATGACGAATGTCTTCCGAACCCCTGGAGCTCTCATTCCCTCCACATGCCTGTCTCCCTTCGGACCCATGAACGACTCATCCTTCTACGCGTTTTCCCCTTCGGACGCCGGCGGATGGCCGTCCATGCCGCCCATGTCCCACCGGATGGGCGGCCCGCCAGGAGGGGTCTCTGTCGGCGGCGGTGGCGGGGCCTGTGGCGACCCATTCGGCCTGCCGTCGTCCCTCCAACCCCGCCAGGGCTTCGTCCAGTCGTTCTCGTCTCCCTGCGCAGCCATGACCGGACTGGGCGGCTACTGTTCGATGACTGGGCTGACGAACGGAGGGGTGAGTCACTCGCCCACTTCCGTTCCTGGGGGTCCCATGTACCCGTCCGCACCTCCACCGCCTCCACCGCCGCCCTACTGCATGGCGGCCAACTGCGAGTCGCCTCTGAGCGCCGGCGGCGGCGGTGGGCACCTTCAGCCTCCTCCACTGCCTCACCATGCATCGTCGATGACGACCTGCGGAATGCAGGACATCAACGACATCTGGAGAGGGTCAAGCATCGCGACGCTGAGGAAAAAGGCGCTAGAACATACCGTCTCAGCGGTCAGCGGAATGTCCGGATTCCGATAGACTCTGACGATCATGAAAGACAAAGGCTGACCAGTGACCACTGCCTTTGGAATTGATCGGCGACCAGCGGATGAGAACCACAGTCGACAGACAGATGACCACTCACTAGTTGACCAGTGGTTGACCAGTGGTTGACCAGTGGTTGACCAGTGGTTGACCAGTGGTTGACCAGTGGTTGACCAATGGTTGACCGATTCCCTGTGGAGCGTTGTCCATAAGGATCAGCTGGCGACTGACCAACACTATAGCCCTGTGGACAGAGTTGCAACGTTACCACTCTGTCGGTTGCCCCGACACAAATGGTTGACCAAAGGGTTGACTATCAAAAGCGGTTGACAATCTGTTGACCATTTACTGATTGACCGCTGACACGATTGGCCATTGTTAGGAGCTGCGTGTACATAATTATATAGTCTGTAGCAGACTTAGTAGGCCTAGATTGAATATTGTGCAGATAAACAGATAAACAGGAGAGGTTAGAAGTTAACCTTAGTCGTCTTCTATATTTAAATTATTATAGTTTTCACGTTTAGTTGCTATCACTTCTGTAGGAGGTTCGATATTAATTTGACAAGATTTGTGTATTTCCTTCTCAGAAATTATTTAACTATATTTACACGAAAAGAATGAATAATTAATAGATCTGCATGTTGAGAGTGCGTGCGTAGAGAGGAGGGTTGGAATAGCATGATGTGTAGGCCTAGTCATATTCAAATTATGGAAAGAGAAGAAATAGAAATGAACTCGGTAAACGGATATAACAGAAAGAATACGATAAAGAGTGTTTGATTTTTCAAAATTAGATATAGTTGTATGAATGGAAAGCTATCATTTTTGCATGGTAACTGACGGTAAGTAGGCCTATTTATATCCTAATATTCGCCGAGAATCTCCCGTCCAGCAGTTTCATGTGGCTTCAACTTTATATAGAAAACAGTATCGATGAGTAATTACTGCAGTTTAACGGAAACAAACTATTATCGATAGTCGAATAAACGCGTTTGATTGAACATCTATGCTACTCAATTTCAAAACTCATGTCAGTAATTTATTACCGTAACCTAATTACCTTTAATGCGATTTAAACTATAAGTATGCGCATATTAAATACATTTTTACCCATACCATTGTAATTGCCATTAATTTTAAATATGTGTTATTGATATTAAAAACGATTTCGAAAATTCAGTAATAAAGACAATATTGGAAAACATTGCGTTCACAAGTGCATGCAAAGAAATAATTTTCAGGTTAGTTTATATGAGCCTTTCCTCCACTCAGATGATCTCGGATGAACTAATTGCCGGGGGGTTGGGGTTTCAGCCCCCAGTCTTTCTTAGATCCCCATATATAAAGTCCGTTTTTCATGCCCCAATTGCAAGTAGATAATGGTACTACCCCCCAGTTATTTTTTCACAATTCTCACACTGATGTGCAATGCATGCTTTGACAAGAACTTCGTTGCTTCTCTACATGACCCTGTCCCTGCCCGACTCGCTGTGGGCTCCTCCTGTCAATCCAACGATATAACGTAAATCAATATAAACCAAATATCCACCTCAGACAAATGATTTCAGAGTGGCAGGTATAGGTCTAACGACTCCACCAGCAGCTACTCGCACACACGTTGAACAAAACCAAAAAGTATTGTCGTAAATGACTGTATAGGCCTATACCTTGGCATTCTGTTTTGGGGCCTAAATATATTGCATTGGCCTTTATCAAGTGACATTTTAAAAGGATGGTATTCTGGTATTTAATTAATTAAGCTACACATAATTAGTTTTTAGTTTGAATTACACAGTCCTAGTAAATAATAGGCATGAATAAACATGTGGGAGTGGGACTGTGGGAGGAGTATATGGTGACGGAAGGTAATGGTGGATTAAGGGTCCCCTGAGAATATGCATGGTGGCGGGCCCCGAGGGCTTAATCCGGGTTTGGACCTAAGTCAAATAGAAATGCACCACCTATTATAGAGAATTCCAACAGATGCACTCCACTTACATGCCTTTGAGCGAATATGCAAGACATAATAATTATCAGCAGAGATAGTGACAAGTAGCCTATATTCTGTGTTGCTTTCTTCTTAGTATAATTTATATAGGCCTTTGATACGATCGATCACAAGATCTTATTAGCGAATTATCAATTATGATAGTGCTTTATAAGGTTAGAGACACCCAATTAAACCGGTTCGAAGGCGTCTTTGATGGAAATGCATCATGCTCAAAGCCCTAAAGGTCCTTTGTAATAGTGTAGAACTGCTGCCAGGACTTCGTTGAACTAAAATACGATGTTCCACAAGATAGGCCTACATGTTCCTCTTACCCAGTTTGAATCAAATAGACTCCTTATAAACTATATAATGGTGTATGTTGATCAATATTTGACCTGGAAAATAAACTAACGCCTCTGTAGGACTACGTGCAAGAAGTGCAAGCTACATGTATATGGACGAGCCAAAGAACGCCATCCGATCTCGCTGTGTCAGAGTGTTACGGACTAGGGCTGGGCAAAAGTTCACCAGGATCCGAGAACCAGCCCCAGTCGTTCGGGTGTCGTAGAATCGTCCGCTGGATAAGACTTCAACTGTAGATTGAAGATTAGCCGACTAGGCTTGAGCGTATCAGTTCAGAAGCAACCGTGGTCCCCGCAGAACCAGCCGTGGATCGTCGTCGAAGGGCAGGGCAGACCGAGGTATCGGTCCCTGCAGCACCAGCCGTGGATCGTCGTCGAAGGGCAGGGCAGACCGAGGTATCGGTCCCTGCAGCACCAGCCGTGGATCGTCGTCGAAGGGCAGGGCAGACCGAGGTATCGGTCCCTGCAGCACCAGCCGTGGATCGTCGTCGAAGGGCAGGGCAGACCGAGGTATCGGTCCCTGCAGCACCAGCCGTGGATCGTCGTCGAAGGGCAGGGCAGACCGAGGTATCGGTCCCTGCAGCACCAGCCGTGGATCGTCGTCGAAGGGCAGGGCAGACCGAGGTATCGGTCCCTGCAGCACCAGCCGTGGATCGTCGTCGAAGGGCAGGGCAGACCGAGGTATCGGTCCCTGCAGCACCAGCCGTGGATCGTCGTCGAAGGGCAGGGCAGACCGAGGTATCGGTCCCTGCAGCACCAGCCGTGGATCGTCGTCGAAGGGCAGGGCAGACCGAGGTATCGGTCCCTGCAGCACCAGCCGTGGATCGTCGTCGAAGGGCAGGGCAGACCGTCAGTTCTGTCCCTGCAGCACCAACCGTGGATCGTAGTCGAAGGGCAGGGTAGACCGAGGTATCGGTCCCTGCAGCACCAGCCGTGGATCGTAGTCGAAGTCGAAGGCAGGACAGACGGTCGTGTCGGTCTCGAAATACCTCGGCTTCCTCGTTTTCCTCTATCTCTCTTTCTCTCTCAAAATACCTCGGCTTCCTCGTTTTCCTCTCGTATCGAACGTCTCGTATTTACAACAACGACCGTATGACAACCCAAGAACCAAGAATCAATAACCAGAAGAACCCCGCGTTGGGCAGCGACCTTTCTTATATATTCTACAGCATAGGCCGAAATAGTTTTGGCCTAGTGGGCCGAAATAGTTTTGGCCTAACAGGCCGAAATAGTTTAAGCCTAGTGGGCGGAGCCAATATAGTTTACGCCTAGCAGCCCAAAACAGTTTAAGCCTAAGGGGGCGGAGCAACACAGTTTACGCTAGCAGCCCAAAACAGTTTAAGCCTAAGGGGCGGAGCAACAACAGTTTACGCTAGCAGGCCAAAACAGTTTAAGCCTAGTGGTAGACAACGGGCAGCAGCGTTACGTCATCTAGCCAAGCGCTCCAGCTGCAACAGCTGGGCCAAAACTCTAACACCCCCCCCCCTGACCTAATTTCCGAGGCCCCCTCGGAGCCACGCACTACAAGAATACGGAAACGGGCAATATTGGGCGGTGGAAGAAAAAAAAATAAAAAATTTTTTTGTTGGCTCCAATGCCCACGTCGTTAATAGATAAACCCTAGCAAGCGAAGCATTAATATAGCGCACAGACATGGACTTGGTAACAGTCGCCATCGCTGTCTAGTACATTACTAAAAATATTACGACAGTATCATAGACAACACTAGGTACTGAGCAACGCGTGACATCAGGTCAACCGAGCCACGAGACCCAACGTGCACATTAACGAATCATTAAACGATAGCGTAGAAAAATTCAGACGTAGCATGATTCATCAAAATAAAACAGAAAAATACCCCATTGGGTGTCGTCATAACTCCGGACAATTAAGTCCCGGTCATTGTGCCACAAAATGGTCCACAAGGAGCTTTTTTTTTATTTATTTTTTTTAGCTTTTTTAGCGTAGTCCATGATTGCAAAGCGAGTCAAATAATCGAGAGAAATAAGAAGAAGCCACACGGCTTAAAATAATAATGCAAGCCCGGCACGGCTTGTAAAAACAGAAGCACGATCCATGATTCACATAATCCAGAAAATAAAAAGAAGCCACACGGCTTAAAATAATAATGCGAAAGCCCGGCACGGCTTAAAAACATAAAGGAAGCGTCAGGAATCCACTAGTCGTCCTCAATCACAATGACCTCTGGTGGGGAGGCATCCTCCGGAAGACAGCCATCAAATAACCCCTGTAGGATTGCAATCGGCCAATGGGGATACTGGGTTGTGGCAACTTCACGAAAACACTCCGCAGTCGCGATTGGCGCAAGAAGGATACCCAAGCGAACGATTTCAGCTGCCTCCCTTCGCAACATTTCCGGGCTAAAACCCACGTCCGGGATTGAAGTTAAACCCCCGGGGGCCGATGCGACTCCCGAAGGTCCAGGGGCGTCGGAGGAGATGTCTGCCCTCTCGTCCATGGGATCCAAGACATCAGAGAGACTGTCGTATTTGGAGAGAAGATCCGGAAGGACTGGGGATGAGTCGTCTTCCGCTAGTTGTGCGAAGTCAAGGTCCGCGAGCAGTGCAAAATCTGGGGGGTCGACATCTTCCATCGGAGCTGCAGTGGCGGGGGTCGCTATCGGGGCGACCTTGTCCGCGACCAGGTCCGCAGCCGGACTGGTATCCGCCTTTTCCACGAACAGTTCTCGCACGCGACGCACGCTTGCAGTGGTGCAGCGTTTTTCATGTTGCCGCCGGTTACCCTGTGCATAGCACCCGGTAAAAAGCTGCCTACAGAAAGCACATCTCTGGTAGTTTAGCTCTTCCATCTTTGCTGACTAAACGCCGTATGACGCACGAGGTTATGTAGGACGCCGCACAGGCCCAAACAGTTTAAGCCCACAGAGGTAAAACAGTTTAAGCCTAGTAGGCCGAAATAGTTTCAGGCTAGGAGGCGGAGCCAAAACTTAACTGACAGCACAGCGACGGAAAGCAGTAGCGCAAACAGCGTTACGTCATCTAGCAACCGCGCTTGGTAACAGTTTAAGCCTAGTAGGCCAAAATAGTTTAAGGCTAGGAGGCGGAGCCAAAACTTAACTGACAGCGCAGCGGCGGAAAGCAGTAACGCCAACAGCGTTACGTCATCAAAACAAGCGTGCTTTGTAAAAATAAAGTTCTCGAAATAAACACACTAGCCCCAATTTACACGTACGAAATTAACACACAGTCCTAAACCATCAACTGTACAGAGGCACTTGGAAGAGTATTGTTTTCTGATCACATAAATTTATGTTCTACACCCACGTCCATTACAACACGATAAAAATACAACTAGCGTGGCTTGCATGCGAATAATCGCAAATAATCGCACGATTAATGAAACGATTATGCCAGTCCACAGAAAAATGTCTTTACAAAAATGCTGTGCGTAAGGGAAAATGCTTCGTTTTCATAAACAACCATGTTTTGCAGGATAAAAAGAAAATGGCGTTTCTGCCTCGCATTAAAAATGATACTTTGTATACGAAAAAAAAAACTGCTTATCTTTTCAATAATTAAAAAAAACTGCTTCGCACAAGAAAGTGCTTCTTTCTTAATAGGAATTTTCCTCGAAAATTGCAAAGCTGTTTCTTTTTCACTAAAATAATGCTTTTCACAATAAAGAGAAAATGTGTCTTCTCCCCATAACAATTTTCATCGTTCCATAAAAATAAAAATCCCCTTTTCTACAATAAAAAGAATTTGCTTTTTATCGAAATTGGATCCCTTTTTCCTAGGCACGGAATGTCCGCAGCGACCGAGGTCGCTGTCGTCGTGCACTAGGGAAACTACACCCTCAGAATTTCTGCGTCTGCGTCTGTAGATGAGCGTGCCGACGAAAATGCGAGCGCCAATGGGACCAACTCGTGCGCCGACGTGGAGGCCTGCGCCGTCGAGGAAACGCGCGTGCCGACGAAGATGAAGACCCGTGCGCCGTCGAAGAACCATACGCCGTTGAGACAGGTGCGCCGACGTGGAAGCGCGCGCAGGCATGGAACCTGCACGCCGAAGAGTATTCTTGCCGTACACACGTAGACATGTGCGCCGATGTGGAAACGTACGCGCACCTTTGCGCGCAGACGGGGAAGCAAGCGCCGACGAAGATGAAGACCCGTGCGCCGTCGAAGAACCAAACGCCGTCGAGACAAGTGCGCCGACGTGGAACGTACGCGCACCTTTGCGCGCAGACGGGGAAGCAAGCGCCGACGAAGATGAAGACCCGTGCGCCGTCGAAGAACCAAACGCCGTTGAGACAAGTGCGCCGACGTCGAAGCGCGCGCAGGCATGGGACCTGCACGCCGAAGAGGATTCTTGCCGTCCACACGTAGACATGCGCGCCGATGTGGAACGTACACAGACGTGGAGCCTGTACGCCATCGCGCGCGGGTCCGGGCGCCGTTTACTGGAACCGGACTGGACGGCCGACGTGGCGTCGAGGTCGGCCTGTAGTTGCCGCCACTCCGTCCAAATTTCCATCGTCGGAATCTCCTTCCGACGTTTCGCCTTCGTGCGTTCCTCTCGGTGCGGAAGTCCGGATCCTCGGCCGATCGGTCGTAGCGCCGTCGTTAACCGCGCCCTGTCGGTCCTGCGAAGATTCTTTCTTGTTAGGCGTCCCTCTCCAGCGATGTCGCGGCCGACGGCTCGAAGAAGCTGTGGCCTCGTTCGCTGCCTCCGCGGGAGGTCCATTTGTCGTCGCTGCTTCTGTCTCGCCCCACTGTCCTTTCGTCCGCCCGAAGCAGTGGCGGAGTTTGTCGACGTGCGATACGAAGGGCTTGGCCTTCGGCGACCTTTGGAGGAGGAAGTTGACCGGACCGCACGCCCGCACGATCCGGAATGGGCCGGTGAAGTTGCGTTGGAACTTCGGGCTGCGTCCGACGAACTTCCGCGGGCTGAAGTAGTAGACCCAGTCGCCTTCTTCGAACTTCGCTGGCCGTACCCGCAGATCGTAGCTGTGCTTGCGTCTCTCGGCGCTCTTCTTTAGACTCTGCCGCGCAGTACCGTACGCCTTTTCGAACTTCTCCGACAGTTCCGCCGCGTAGGTGGAATATGTGGTTCCGCTTTCATCGGTTGGTTCCGGCGGTCCGTAAACAAGGTCCAGAGGTGCCCGGTTTTCCTTTCCGAAAATGAGGTAGTTCGGCGAGAACCCCGTTACGTCATGGATCGAGGCCCGGTAGGCTGCGGCCACGTACGGGAGGTGTTCGTCCCAGTCCCGTTGATTCTCACTCACCACCTTTCCCAACATTGAATTGAGCGTGCGGTGGTATCTCTCGATCATGCCGTTGGTCTGAGGTCGATAGCTGGACGTCCGGACTTTGTCTATCTCCAAGAGCCGACACATTTCTTGGAACACCTTCCCCTCGAAGTTTCTTCCTTGGTCCGTCAGGAGCTGAAGCGGCGCTCCGAAGCGGACGACGATCGTTTCCACCAAGGCCTTCGCCACCGTGGTCGCCTCCTGATTGGGCATTGGAACAGCTTCGGCGAATTTCGAGAAGTTGTCCATCATCGTCAAAATGTAGATGTTGCCTCGCCTGCTCCTCGGATGTGGGCCCGTCACATCCACACTGACTCTCTCCCACGGTTCTCCACAGGTCATGGGCTGTAGAGGACCTTGTCTTTGCGGCGCGCCTCGGCGGTACCGGCAGCATCCGTCACAGTGTCGACAAAATCTCTTTACGTCTCCGGACCATCCTACCCAATATGCTCTTCTGCGGACCTGCCATCGGGTTCGCCTGACTCCCAAGTGTCCCCCCGTCACACCGGTATGCGCCAGCCGCAAGTAGTCTTCCCGAAGGTCCTTCGGCACGAGTATTTGCTCCAGTTCGTCTGGCGTCTGTCGGTAGATCGCATCGTCCTTCATGTACAGCGAATCCCGTTGGTGCCAATAAACTTTTACGGCTTCGCCCTCCTGCAGGATCTCTTGCAGGCTCGGCATGCCTTCGCTCAACCAAATTCTGACTAGGCTCAGGACAGGGTCCTCCTTCTGTGATTTCACGATGTCGGTCGTGCTGTCGCTCTCGGTCGCCACCTCGGTTACCTCTCGCACAAAGTGATCCGTAGCATCAGCTTCCTCCCAATGACACTGTCGGCACGGTCGTCTGGACAAGGCGTCGGCGTTGCCATGCTTGCGTCCAGGTCGATGCAGTATTTCGAAGTCAAACTCGGCTAACTTCTCCAACCATCGTCCCTGTTGACCGATCGGTTCGGGGGTGTGCTGCAGCCATCTCAGCGCGGCATGGTCGGTCCGGAGGGTGAACCTCCTACCCAGCAGGTACTGGCGAAAGGTTTGGGTAAAGTTCACCACGGCCAGCAATTCCTTCCGGGTGATGCAATAGTTGCGTTCGGCCGCCGAAAACAACCGACTGCCATACGCAATCACCCGTTCCTCGCCGTCGATGTTCTGGGAAAGTACCCCACCGATTCCGACATCAGAGGCATCACAGTCCAGGGTGTAGGCAGCGTCGTCCATCGGCAGGCTGAGCACAGGAGCCGTAGTCAACGCTTCCTTTAGGCGGTCGAACGCATCCTGGCAGTCTTCTCCCCACAGGAACGGCTGTTCCTTCTTCGTCAGAGCGAACAGGGGTGAGGCGACCATCGAGAAACCACGAATGAACTTGCGGTAGTAAGAGCAAAGTCCTACGAACGCCCGAACCTCCTTCAAACATTTGGGCGTGAGCCACTCGGTTACCGCTTGTACCTTGGATGGATCAACAGAAATCCCCTCCGCCGTAACCACGTGTCCCAGAAAGGACACGGTGCGTCTGAACAGATGACATTTGCTGGGCTTCAGTTTCAGGTTAGCCGCTTTGAGTCGCCCGAAAACTTGACCCAACCTGTCCAAATGCTGATCCGCAGTACCGCTGAAAATTATCACGTCGTCCAAGTATACCAAACACAATTCGAAGTTCAATCCGGAGAGAACGATGTCCATCAGCCGCTGGAAGGTGGCCGGCGCGTTACATAAGCCGAAGGGCATGACCCGCCAACGAAAAGTTCCTCGCCGAGTGATGAAAGCCGTCTTGTCCGAGTCAGCTGGATTCATCATGACCTGATGGTACCCGCTACGCAAGTCTAAAGTGCTGAACCACCCGGCGCCCGACAAAGCATCAAGACATGCATCAATCCTAGGAAGAGGATAGGAATCCTTCCGGGTCAAATTGTTGAGTTTGCGGTAGTCGATACAAAATCTCAAGGAGCCGTCCTTCTTTTTGGCGAGGACCACGTTGGCTGCCCACTCACTAGCAGCAGGTTCAACAACACCAGTAGCTAACATCTGGCCTAGTTGTGCGTCAATAGCAGCCTGATACGGGGGCGGCTGTCTACGTAGGGATTGTCTCACGGGGCGAGAGTCCCCCGTGTCGATCCTATGCTGAGAGATCGTAGTCCTTCCCAAGTCATGGTCAGTGGTCGAGAAAATGCTTTCATATTCAACCAATAACTCCTTCAGCCGTTCCTTCACATCCGCCGGGACATCCTCAGAAATGTCGTCCATTAGCGTCCCGACCAGAGAATTGTCGTCAGTGGGACCCGTCTGTCTCCCATTGCCATCCCTTACTTCGACCTCTACGGGGTGTAAGTCGCCTAACATTTGATCAGTTGCTAACAGGGCAGGTTGTTCATTTAAATTCACCACACGAATGCAAGCAACATCAGCATCATCATCCAACACAACTCGGGTTACATGCACACCGGGCTGGATCTCTTTGGATTCAGTCATCCAGGCCTGAGCGGAGGTGCTGAAATCGCGATACTGGGTTTTACAAGGAATATCACATTGCGAGCGAGGAAGAACGGTAGTCTCTTCGGCAACCATTACCCTGCGACACCAAAGCGAGCCATTGCCCTTAACCAAAGGAATGCGGCGTCGACCAATAAACAATGCACCCTGTCCAAAGCCCAAGCGACAACGATGCTGCCTCAGCCAATCCATGCCAAGCATTGGTTCACCAATCTGGTCAGAGACAAGAAAACTAGTGCCAATGGAAAATCCTCTAGAAATCCCTATTGGAACATCAATCTGGCCCAAAACTCTTCCATTAGCAGCCAAAAGAATGCGAGCGCTGGGCTGGAGCGTCAAACCATCAACATCAGCAGAGGGAACAAGGCTTACCTCCGACCCAGTGTCCACTAGGCAATTTCTTTGCTGTCCGTTGATCGTTCCGCGGATGTAGATCGCGTTGTTCGTCACACCCGAAGCTCTGACTCTCGTTGTGTGGTTCGTGACGGTGTTTCCGTCCTGTTCCGACATCGGCGGATCCGATGTGCGTGTGTCGTCACGGCGGTTGGAGAACTGCTGGCGCTGGCGACATCGGCGAGCCACGTGGCCCACCTGTCCGCAGTTGAAGCAGGTTATCCCGCGTCCGGGACTACCTGGGGCGTTCCCTCGCGGCGGCGGGGGATGAGTACGGACGGTAGATGGAACCGTCCGTTCGGCGTCGAAGCTCGTCCGATGCGAGCCTCGGAGTTCGTCCAGCTGTCGGCAGATCCTTCCTTCCATCTCTTGTTGCCACTTACGTTGCGAAGCGAAGAAGCCGTCCAATTGAGACTGGAACTGTCCGCCGGCGTCACCATCTTGCGTCCCTCTCACTCGGTTGGCTGGCCGTTGTCGGTCCTCCAAGTCCGACGTCTGTCGATACGCGGACAGGCGTAGAGCCGTTCGATACGCCTCGTCGATGGTCTTCGGTTCGCGTTCTCTCACCTTGAGAGACAGCTCCCGGTCGCGGATTGCTTCCAGGAAGGCGTCTTTCGCGAGAATCTCCGTCGTTTCGTTGGACGGAACAGGGTAGGCGAGGACGACGAGTCTCCGGATGTCGTGCAGCAAATCGCCGAGCGTTTCGTCCGTTCTCTGCCGACGATAGTAGAGCTGCGCTCGGAAGGTCTCAGCCTGACCCTCCGACCCATACCGCTGGCGTAGTCTCTCGACGAGCTGTTCATACGTGACTTCGGTGCTGGCTCCGAAGTCCCAAAGTAGCTGCGTTGCCGCCCTTTCCAAGGAACAGCGGAGGAAGTCGACTTTATCGGCTGCAGTCCATCGGTTGTGCCTTGCGCACACGTCGAATTGCGCCAGGAACGATTCGAGAGATCCAGTTCCGTCGAATTTTCCGGGCTTCATGGGATTCTTCTTCTCGCTGGCTAAACGACTGACCTTTTCCATGGCTTCCAATTCCAATTTTCCGACGTCCATTTCCGGAACCAAGAAGTTCCAGCGGTCCTTCTTCGGTAGGTCGTCGAAGTCGATTTTCTCCCGAAATCGGCTGGACTCGACCTCGTAGTCGACCAGGAGGTCCTTTCTTCGTCCGGCGGCGGGTGACGAGGTCGTTGGGAAGCCAGCAGCATTTCCGTCCATGTCATCGAACACGGAATTCCACATGGTGGCAGTTTCACGAGTTGTCGTTCTTTTCAAACACCCCACTCGATGGTACCAGTTTGTTACGGACTAGGGCTGGGCAAAAGTTCACCAGGATCCGAGAACCAGCCCCAGTCGTTCGGGTGTCGTAGAATCGTCCGCTGGATAAGACTTCAACTGTAGATTGAAGATTAGCCGACTAGGCTTGAGCGTATCAGTTCAGAAGCAACCGTGGTCCCCGCAGAACCAGCCGTGGATCGTCGTCGAAGGGCAGGGCAGACCGAGGTATCGGTCCCTGCAGCACCAGCCGTGGATCGTCGTCGAAGGGCAGGGCAGACCGAGGTATCGGTCCCTGCAGCACCAGCCGTGGATCGTCGTCGAAGGGCAGGGCAGACCGAGGTATCGGTCCCTGCAGCACCAGCCGTGGATCGTCGTCGAAGGGCAGGGCAGACCGAGGTATCGGTCCCTGCAGCACCAGCCGTGGATCGTCGTCGAAGGGTAGGGCAGACCGAGGTATCGGTCCCTGCAGCACCAGCCGTGGATCGTCGTCGAAGGGCAGGGCAGACCGAGGTATCGGTCCCTGCAGCACCAGCCGTGGATCGTCGTCGAAGGGCAGGGCAGACCGTCAGTTCTGTCCCTGCAGCACCAACCGTGGATCGTAGTCGAAGGGCAGGGTAGACCGAGGTATCGGTCCCTGCAGCACCAGCCGTGGATCGTAGTCGAAGTCGAAGGCAGGACAGACGGTCGTGTCGGTCTCGAAATACCTCGGCTTCCTCGTTTTCCTCTATCTCTCTTTCTCTCTCAAAATACCTCGGCTTCCTCGTTTTCCTCTCGTATCGAACGTCTCGTATTTACAACAACGACCGTATGACAACCCAAGAACCAAGAATCAATAACCAGAAGAACCCCGCGTTGGGCAGCGACCTTTCTTATATATTCTACAGCATAGGCCGAAATAGTTTTGGCCTAGTGGGCCGAAATAGTTTTGGCCTAACAGGCCGAAATAGTTTAAGCCTAGTGGGCGGAGCCAATATAGTTTACGCCTAGCAGCCCAAAACAGTTTAAGCCTAAGGGGGCGGAGCAACACAGTTTACGCTAGCAGCCCAAAACAGTTTAAGCCTAAGGGGCGGAGCAACAACAGTTTACGCTAGCAGGCCAAAACAGTTTAAGCCTAGTGGTAGACAACGGGCAGCAGCGTTACGTCATCTAGCCAAGCGCTCCAGCTGCAACAGCTGGGCCAAAACTCTAACAAGAGTAAAGATTGATTTAAATTTTAAATAATAAAAAGGATGGCAATATTTAAACCAAGTAGACCCGAATAACCCGACAGTCAAATGAACTACCTTCCTTCCAAATTCCTCAAGTATAGGTCACTGAACTGATTGGTGTGCGCATTACATGCAATTTAGGCCTACCTCGGCTACCTGCAGGAAACGCAAACTCAACATTCTAACTTATCATTTCAATTGAAGTTAACCAGGGGCGGATCCAGGAGGCCAATCCGGCCATGACCCCATTTCAAAATTGCATGGGACGTGCCCCCCCCCATTTGGTTTCAATGCACGACTAGAGAGGTTATGGCATATTCCGAAGAGCTATAGAAAAAGGTCATCAGATTTTTGGGCAGGGAAAATGGTATTTTTTCACACATTTCGGCCGGATGACTAACAAAAGGTCATCAGATTTTTCCGGCAAAGATCACCGAAAATTTTGCCCACCCCCACTCCTTCTCAAAATTTCTGTATCCGCCCCTGAAGTTAACTGAAACTAAGGCTGCGCTGTGAATCGTGCGAGTCGATTTCTCGAAGATCGATCGATTGGCAACTTCCATCGCCCTTGTCGAAAGCCTAAGTGCCACAAAGTCCGACCTGCACCTCACGCGTTGGTGGGGGGGGGGGTGAACAACCAAGTAGGGGATTACCTGGTGAGGCTATGCCATCAGGGGAGAAGGCCTGTGGCTGAAGAACCTCCTAGGGCGCTACGCGTGGTGGACAAGCTCACCAGGAACCCTGAAAGAGTTGGCCAACGCAGGCGGCAGGTGTTGGAATGACATCTCAGGGCGAAAGAGATCCAGAAGACCCACCGGCCTCCTTACCCTGCCAGGGGAGGATTGGCCGCCACCAGGTCCTGGAAACTGACCAAGAAACTCTTACTGATACATAGACAAGTCTGGAGAAGTCATGTGAGAGCCTCATCGTCGTCGCATGACTGACGGAAGAGAGAAATAAGAATACTGACTATATCCCTAGTATCCTATAACAGTCACTGTCAAGGTCCTTTACAGTTGTAAGCCGATATTTCGATGGCGTTGAGATTTCGGAGGGTTTCCCATTTCAGGGGCTTCTAACGGACAGGGTTGGAAAATGCAGAGAGTTAGTTTTTAAAAATTCGCAAATGATTTATTTTTGGGTTTGAACCCGCAGAGACCCTAAACATGTCCATGCCCGTATTGATCACCTCAGGTATATTACGAGTACACATATATAAATGATGATCGTATCCTGTCGGTGGGAAGATCAGAAAGCGACGGAGAGGACTGGCCGGTGAGGGCCACGCGGCATCGTATGGGCCTATATGCCGATGCTAAGAAAATGAAGTCGCTAACACTCCATATAATTGGCTAAATCTCAGACTAGCATAAGAGACTTGTTTTTTTATAGCGCCGGTATACGTACAGGGCATCAACTTATGGTGCGTCACCCACAAATTCTTTATAGGCCTATCAGAGACCGTTGATGAGAACGAAGTCGTACAGAGCTCTTACTGCATGCAGCATTGCAGCTGTTAACTGCAGCATGCAGCGTATACTATAGCCTACGTTTGAGACATAGGCTAAGACAGCGAAGCGAATTCCAAAAACTTATTAATTCTATTACATGTATTTCGTTTAGTCAAGTGAATTAAGTTGACGTGAGGTACGTCAACTTATTTCAGGAGGAAAGAAATTAAAAGTGCCTACCTGTAGGCCTAACCAAAACCTGTGGAAATTTAGAGTTGTATAGAAAGTCCATACTAAAAAATTATTATAAATCGTCATTAAGACATTTTCAGCACTAAGCTTTAGGCTATAGCACGAAGCTTACAATTATTTTGTCTGGAAGCTCTCGATTGCTCTCAACAGACTTCAAACTTCCTCACTGTAACAGTTGGAGGCCGTTCACACATGACGTCACGCGATTATGGCCGCGACCCTCGTCACACGTCGTCACAAAACGGTTAGACAAAAATGACGTCACCAAGTCTGCTCCTATAAACGAAATTTTAATTTTGACAACAAAACATGATGCGCTGGTCCTGTTAAGAAACGCCCTATGCTCTCAAAAAGTACTACACGTGCTTAGATGTTTTCCCTGCTATGAACACCCGCTACTGGACAAATATGACGAAATACAGAGAAGAGGCATTTCCTCTATTCTAAACATCAACCTGAATGACACTCAATGGCACCAAGCTTCTCTACCAGTTAAGATGGGAGGACTGGGCATACGTCGGGCTGCCTCGCTTGCGCTACCCGCCTTCTTGGCTTCCGCTGCGAGCACCCGCGCTCTCCAGTCCTCTATGCTGGGCCATGTTCGACCAGACCAGGACGAGCAGGAGGAATATATGCTGCATCGATGGCTGGAAGAAAGCCAAACAACACAACCAGACAACCAAGCAGCATATAAACAAGCATGCTGGGACGGACCACTAATAGAGAAGGCGAAGAACTCTCTTACCGAAGGCTGCAAATACGAATACGATCAAGCACGGCTGAAAGCAACAGCGGCGCCTCACGCTGGAGACTGGCTATTCGCACTCCCGATCTCATCATGTGGGTTACGAATGGATGATGAGACAATCAGAGTGGCAGTGGGCCTGAGATTGGGAACGATGACCTGCGAGCCCCACACGTGCCCTTGTGGGATGAATGTCACTGCAGAGGGTTCGCATGGCCTATCATGTAGCCTAGGCCCGGGCCGAATAGCCAGACACGCGACTCTAAACGACATCATAAGCCGAAGTCTCACGCAAGCTGGAATGCCGAACATCAAGGAACCAACCGGTCTCTCACGCACTGATGGAAAAAGACCCGACGGAATGACTTTGATTCCGTGGCGAGGAGGACGCAGCCTCGTGTGGGATGCCACCGTAATAGACACGGTTGCTCCTTCCTACCTCCATGCCTCGGCTGCAACGGCGGGGGCTGCGGCTGAATTGGCGGACACGAGGAAAACTGCCAAGTACGATCACCTGTTGGCCAACCACCACTTTGTCCCAGTGGCCCTGGAGACCCTGGGCCCAATTAACAACAATGGACTTGATTTTATTAAGGACCTTGGAAAACGTCTAACACTAATCTCTGGAGACATTAGAGAGACATCTTACCTTTTTCAACGCCTGTCTGCCACCATCCAACGCTTTAATGCTATTTCTTTCCGAGGCACTTTTGCTCAACCAGACACTACCGAGTGAGCCGTTCCAGAGCAACATTATTTATATCTCCGGATATTGTTTAGCAACAGGTTGTTTTAAATAATAAATGATATTTTAACAAAGCTATTAATTTTGAAATCACAATGATTGTCACTGTATAGTGTATACTGTAGAGTGTAGGCTATAGGCCTAATAAGCGATCAATGTGGCGTTGTATTCTATATATTGTTGTATCAAAGAAGAAAATCATGGGGTTAAAAAAGAAGACGTTTGAAGGTTGAATTTAGCATAAGTTAATTAGGCCTAACATGTGAAAATTTGTACCTTCTTTGTTACCATTCTCTTATTGTTAAGCGTGCTATTGTAAATGATCTTTGTAGTTACAATAAAATTGATTGATTGATTGATTGATTGATTGATTGGTCATCAGAGCAATTGCTGAAGATGTGCAGAATATTACTATGATATATTATACTCCACACATCACCAGTAAATGATATATTATATTATCATAATAATGTGAACATCTTTCTCTCGTCTCAAAACCTGCGTTTTCTCTCCGGGCTGCACGCACTGGGAGCGCTTCTGAAAGGCTCTTGCTGCAAGAAGCGCTTTACAAATGGCCAGACGCAATACAATACAAACCGTATTATTCGTTAGACAATGGATATTTTCAAGTGAAATGTGATAACTATATAAACTTAGGCTACTTGAAACTTTATATATAGTGGAGCAGAATAGACCCAAGTTTATATGGAACCATAGTCATAAAATAATTCACTATATCACTTATTCGCTTCAATACCTATGGTAAGGACATAATTCCATTTATCAAAAATAACAATAGCCTATAATTATGTATATTTAATACTGTTATGAATAAAGTCTCACGGTGGTCATGCGTATATCTACATTCTAGAACTAAACAATAACAGCCACAATAACTGTGCAGTTTTACAATGACTATCTATCACTGCGAACGCTTGTAGACTGTAGAGTAGCCTAGACTATGACCAGGCACCAATGTCTGCTGTCTGTAGTCATCTACCGCGTGGACATTAAGTTTAAGAGCGTGTTAGCGTTAAGCCACGCTGAACGCCAAGAAGGCGCCGATACACTCCGGATAAATTCTGTTCATTGCACACACTCACGCACACACACCTACACACACTGACACACATTGACACACACACACTGACACAAATACACACACACACACACACACACACACACACAAACCAGCTGCAGTTCTCAAGGCAAACCGATGCTATGAACCTTTGACGAGATTCAATTTCCACGAGAGATCTGCGCCGTTCATCTGTCGCCGCCGCCGCCGCCGCCGCAGACGACATTCTTCGGCGGCCGCGAAATAATTATCCGGCGCATTAACGGTGGACTGTAATTTTATTAGTCTTAAGTTGTTCGTCGGGATATTATCTCGACGACGAGTCTTCCTCCTCTCGACGTCCTTAACCCGAAAATCGACGGATCTGTCTGTGGAAGAGGACTGACCACTGGATCAATTCATTGGATGGCGAATTGAAACGAATCGACAGAGGAGCGGACGGTCAAAACTGTTTCGTCTGGGTCGTTCGGTTTCAAAGGGGGACCGACTATCTGAGACGATGCCCCCTCGCCCCGTGCGGGGTCGCCTTCTGCAAACAAATATCTAACAATTTGGCCAAATGCATTCGAATCATTTGCGTAGATCAATCGTACCTTGGTTTATGTGGCGCTACAATATAGCCAAGTACAAAGATGCCTGCATCTAGGCTGCATCCATGCAGACCTTTTAGTGCAACTGTGCAAGTGAGGAAGTAAGGGAGTGAGCGAGCAAGTGAGTAATTGTGTGAACGAGCTAGGAAGTAGTAGATTGAGCGATTTGTAAACAGATTGGTGAGTAAGTATACTAACCTAGTTAATCCAAAAGAACTCTTCTTTTTTCTGCAAGCCTTAGAAGTCGTAGATAGACAGATCGTGACCAGAACTTAGCTTTGTTCAGAATTAAAAGATAGGCTTACACAGTTAGCTGGTTTCTATGTCCGTGCCGGTACATAGTAAGCTTACATACTGCCATAATATCCTAATGGTATCAATATTATTCTATACGAAATGAAACGGGTAAAGTCATAATATTTATAAACCTAGGCTAGTGCCCATTTCTTAATTTCATGTTTCGCATTTTCCAAGTTCTTGCTAAGAAAAAGTAACTCAACCATAGTCAGTGTAAGAATTGTGAAAAAATAACTGGGGGGGGTTGGACCATTATGCACTTGGAATTGGGGTGTGAAAAACTGACATTACTATGGGGCTCTAAGAAAGACAGGGGGTTGAAACCCCCAACCCCCCGGCAATCACCCTGACCATAGTGGTTTAGTGGTTTACCTCTACTGCAAAAATATCTGTGGACCCTAAGCACATATAAAACCTATAACTGACTGTGAAACTTGCATGACACCAGGAACCAGAAAGGCACTATAGGCTTATGATTTATCATGCCGCTTATGTGACTCACCTATTGGCTCACACCAAAACTCGAAAACTATACGGATATTTTGATATCTACACCGTGTCTAAAAAAACTGTGCAAAATTGTGTTCTTAATTTTCCGCTTTGAATTTTCAAGCTCTTGATAAAAAAATTGACCGTGACCATTGTTTTTCCCCCCTCCTGCCAATATTTATGCGGGCGCCCATGAGGAGGCCGTCATTGCTATAAGCTAGCCTACATGTAGGTGCCCGCGGTAACGTGCAGACAAGCAACAATGACGCACGCCTCAATCATAACCTGCGCTACGGTTCTACGGATCCTTATTACAGAACAGACAGAGAATAATTAGAGTCTTAGAGACACAGTGATTGAATGTGTGACAGAAACACGGAGGCTGAAATTGAAAGGATGGAGACATGCGTAGACACTAGACCCTACAGAAGGATAGAGAGAGACAGAGTTTCTTGCTATTAGTTCGTTGTCGAACCAGCTTTTTGTTTCTCGAAACGTTGCCGCTCCTTCTCCTGCTCCTGCTCCTCCTCCTCGTCGTCGTCCTCTTCCTCCTCGTCCTCCGCCTCCTTTTCCTCTTTCTCCTCGTCCTCCTCCTTCTCCTCCTTCTCCTTCTCCTCCTTCCTCTCCTCTAGGATCCTAATTAATCTTAATAACACCCTGTCTACACTGCAACGATTTGACCGGCGCTGCGTCTCTGACAGCCGTCACCGCTTAGTATGCCAGCGACGACGTCCGCGAATACTGTAATTACCCGCCTTTTAATACGACTCACGCCTCCCTTAGCTTCATATCCGGGCGCCCGCCCAACGTCCCTCTGAAAGCTTCCGGAACCCGGCCGCCTGCGACGCCTCGCTCTGGACGTCCCTCGCGGTCACGACGGACATGGAGATTTGACCGAGTCGGCAATTTCCGGTCGTTAGGAATTATAAACGGGCAGCGAAGACGGAGTCCGGAATCATGGAGGAAAACAATGAGACGTTTGGTGATATTGCTGTTCAGTCGGTCGACGTCACAAGCTGCAGAGGGAAACGAAATGGAAACACGCTTCAGCGAACGCAGTCGCCATCTGTGGAATGATGAGGTGATATAACTACAAAGTCGTTCAACGAGTCGAATTATATTTACTTGCGTGTGTGATCGACAGGTGATGCAGCACTTAAGTTTTCTATATCATCATCATCATCATCATCATCATCATCATCATCATCATCATCATCATCATCATCATCATCATCATCATCATCATCATCATCGTCATCGTCATCGTCATCGTCATCGTCATCGTCATCGTCATCGTCGTCGTCGTCGTCGTCGTCGTCGTCGTCGTCGTCGTAGTCGTCGTCGTCGTCGTCGTCGTCGTCGTCGTCGTCGTCATCACCTTCTATTCGTCGTTGTTGTAGTCGTCATCATATTGGTCGTCATCATTATGACTATAATTGTGGTCAAACGAAACTTGCCTAATTAATTGTCCAGTGAATTTATTCATTTTGCCTGCGCAAGTGCTCATTGTAGCCTATTTGTAGGCCTAGACTGTGAAACAGTAGCCTAAAAACTCTGGCCTGCACGTGGCGTTGGAATTTCACAATTCTTACAGTGTAAGAATTGTGAAAAAATAACTTGGGGTTGGGGGGTTGGACCATTATCCACTTGGAATCTGGGTGCGAAAAACAGACTTTGACATGGGGCTCTTAGAAAGACGGGGGGGTTGAACCACGGCCGACTAAATTACCAGGCCAGCTACTATGTTGTATCTCTATGGTATGACGTATCACGCGGAGGCCCTGCATTTGTTATGTTGCACGAAACTTCGATCGGGCTACGAGCGACAACGCGCAATATTTAAAATTTATTCATATTTCAGATACTTTGGTGAGTACCTTTGTTATAAATTCTAATAGGCATACCTTTCTTGTCAAGCGGCAATTGTTGATCGTCAATTATACGTATTATTAAACGACGGTTCGATGTTCCAAAGTTGTAGGAAAATGCGTGAGACGATCCATTGTTCACACAGGTGCAGTCTTGCTTTTGAAGTTTGATATAACATTCACAAATTGTTTGAGGGTAACGTGAAGTGGACTGACTGAATTTCTCAAACAGGAGAGGGGTTATTTTGGAAGACGATGGTGTCAAATTAAGATAGGGTGTTCCAAGTGCGCAGCGGACGATAATAGGAGTTGCTATAGCACGTGTAGTGACTGAAATGAAAGCATCATGCTACTATTTTTCTGAATACAATGTGAAAGACCTTGTCATTTTCTTTATAATGGTACATAATGTTAACAAGACAGGGTACTCCAGAAGACTGCGTGCCTGTATACGAAACAATATGGTTGCCAAAGACTTGTCTAAAATAGAGCGCTGCGACCTATCAGCTGCTCCCGTATTGCAGTGCGCTCGGGAAATAGGTAATCAACGCGAGCTCTAGGTAAACCGGTCAGGTTAATCAAATTATAAATCAAGGACATTATGCAGGATATAGAAAGTTTAAAACAGAAGAAATCTGCTTCGTAAACTGATTAGGCGCTTTTGAAGTTACATGTTGATTTTCTATTTTTACTTTGGCCATTGATCTTGAATGGATCCAAACAAAAGCTCATGCCATGAAACATCATTTGTGTCGACAGAATTTCGAACATTTAATCTTCACTCTTTTAATCTTTTTTGGAATTTTTCCTGTGTCTGTAATTCGGCAAAATGTACTATTTACTTATAGCACATGCTAATTTTTTAAAAAGTACCTAGCACACTGCCTCCTCGGTTGCAGCTTATAAGGCCACAGCGCTCTATTTTAGCGATATCTTGGGTGGCCATACTGTTTACATGGACAGGCATGCAGTCTTCAGGATTACCAAAGACAGGGCTGAACGTAGGCAGTAGGAATTTCTATTTTTCATTTATACATTGATTTCAACAATTTATATAGCTTCTTTTCAAGAAGAGCATAGTCAAGAAGAAAATGCCAAATCAGCGCCATGATTGCGTACTCAATGTGCCTGGAGACAGGGACCCAGCACATGTTTTATGCATGAAGACTGAAAAAGAGGCAAACTTACAGAGATACTTAGGTATTGTTTATTGTACATATCAATCTGTTTGATGTTGCAGGAAATGCCTAGAAAGTGTTGCGTTCCAGAATGCACATCGAATTACAGAGGAACGGAGTATGTCACAGTGTTCCGATTTCCAACTGATGAGAAGAAGCGGACCAAATGGATTCGATGCATTCCACGGCAGGATTTTACTCCGACAAAAGATGCTGTTGTTTGCATAAAACATTTTTCACCGGATTTCATAGTGACTGAGGATTGTGTGACGCGTGCAGATGGATCGATTTTGTGCGTTAAGAGAAACAGTCCGAAACTTTCTGAAGAGGCGTATCCATCTGTTTTTCCAGTTCTGCCGTCGTACCTATCATCCGAGCCGCCAAAGAAACGTCGAACACCAGAAGACAGAGACGCGGATCTGGATAGACGGGATCAGCAAGCGTTTAAGGACTGGGAACAAAATGACTTCATTGATTCTTTTGGAACACTGCGTACTGGGATTAATGATCGCATTGGACATGATACCGATTTGGTAATTGTTTCATCGGACATTCATGTATGTATATGTATTCTTGATACTAGTGAATGCCCTAAAGTCAAGGTTGCGGTTAAAATTTTAAATAATTTGACAGTGATTGCTTTTTGCAATAATGTTCGTGTTGTTGGTGATCGTTTGTCATGGATCTTGGGATCTAACGACTTACTTGATCGTTGGTCGAAACTTGACACACTTGTAAGCCATTTCTTTAAAGGTGATGTCGAGTGTAGCAATGAGTCTAAAATGGACCATGCTCTTTCTCTTCTTCAGGAGTTGTGTGGTGAAGTTGATGAGACTGAGTCAGATAAATGTGCATTTTCTTTAAATTTTTTGACTGAGCAACTCCACATTCGTTCGATGTCACGTAAATGTTACAGTGCAAAAATGATGCTTTGGGCTTGTCGACTGTATCTATTTTCTCCTAAGGCGTATGATTTTCTCAGGAAAAGTGTCTTAATACTGCCTCATGAGTCGTACTTGCGGCGTTTGACATCCTGCTTGTCATCGTCTCATGCAGGTTCCGTTACTGATGTGCATATTTCTTATTTGAGAAACAAGGCTAAGTATCTCGAGCCACATCAGAAAATGGTTTCATTGATGTTGGACGAGATACATGTTGAGCCTACAGCAACCTTTAAAGGTGGAAATATTCAAGGTTTTTCCAGCAATAACTCATTGCAGCAAGCAACAACAGTGCAGGCCTTTATGATTGCATCTGTTCTTTCTAAGGACAGAGATGTAGTATGTCTTGTGCCAGTTGCCAACATGACAGCTGCATATCTGAAAGAAATTACCTTGAAAGTATTGCATGGCATACATGATGCCGGTTACAAAGTGTTGTGCATCATCTCTGATAATAATCGTATTAATCGCAATATGTTTACGATGTTGTGTGGTGGCCGTGAGCTGAAGCCATTCATTGATAATCCGTTTGACAGTACCCTGAAACTATTTTTCTTCTTTGATTCTGTTCACTTGCTTAAATGCATTAGAAACAACTGGTTAAACCAAGCTGATACAAGTCAAACATTTACATTCCCTGACCTTGAGAATAAAGGTATAATTCACAGAGCCTGTTTTTCAGATCTG
Organism: Lumbricus rubellus; assembly: GCA_945859605.1. Classification (NCBI taxonomy): domain Eukaryota; kingdom Metazoa; phylum Annelida; class Clitellata; order Crassiclitellata; family Lumbricidae; genus Lumbricus; species Lumbricus rubellus. The sequence continues at coordinate 32,772,156 of OX243813.1, forward strand.
AAAAAGTTGCATAGCTTTGAAGAAACTCGGGTTGTTAAGCTGGCTCCTAATTTAACACACAAAGCTTTGAACCCATCTAGCACTGAACGTCAAAAGGTCAGCTTGGCTTTGAAAGTGTTTAATGAAAAAACTATTGCAGCACTTAGTTTCTTTCCAGCACTGAGTGATTCAGTTGATGACACTAAAATGTTCCTTGACACAATTTTGAAATTATGGAAACTTTTCAACGTGAAAACTCCATATAAAGGGAGACATTTGCGTGACAGAGACAGCGACCCATTTCGATCTGTTGATGATGAACGTTTGAAATTTATGGAAGGGTTTGTTTTGTGGCTTGACAACTGGGAAGCAATGAAGTGCAAGGGCAGGCATGGCGGTTTGTCACAAGAGACTCATTTTGCTCTTAAACATACTGTAAAATCTATGCAGTTACTGATAAATTACTTGCTGGTTGATTTAAAATTTAATTATGTACTCCCTGGAAAATTCCAGACTGATAATCTTGAATACCGATTTTCTCAGTATCGACAGTTGTCTGGTGGAAATTATCACGTATCAGTGAGGCAGATTATAGAGTCTGAAAAAAAGTTGAAGCTCATCAGTGTCTTGCACTTGAAGTCAGCCAAGTGTGGTAATTTTAATCTGATTAAATTTCTGTCTGATGTTGATAGTCAAGAAAGTGCTACTGCAGATACTACTACACCTGATGTATTTGCTGATGTCGTCAGTGATTCTTGTGATGGCTGTATAGATGACAAGGACTTGACTTGCATTGTTTTTATTGCTGGCTATATTGCACATAAAGTTTGTAAATTATTTAGTTGTAAGTTGTGCCAGTATGAGTTGTGTACTGACAGAGAGTTGCTGTGTGAATTTGGTGAAGACTTGGATGAGAAATTTTCATATATTGAAATTTTGAACAGAGGGGGTCTTAAATGGCCGACTCAATTTGTAACTGATGTTGTTTCTGATGTTTTCGTTGTGTTTAATTGTCTCATTTCCAAAAAGTATGAGAATGAGTTTTTATCTGTAACGAATCAAAGAGATTTAGTGGTTCGTATTAGTCTGGATTTTATCAGTCATGTAGAGAATGTCTGTGAATGTGGTAATGCAAGATCAAAACTTTTGTATAGATCTGTTTTCATTGCGGCAAACATAATGTTGAATAACTACACAAAACTTGTAAATGACAAAAAGAAGTCTGGAAGGTCGGATAAAAGGAAATTGTCAACACTTGTTGGGAAATGACCTTTTATTGAGAATCATATGTTAAATTAGACACTGCTATTTTAACTTATAATATGTAATCTAGAGATATCACATTGTGATTCATTGATTAGAAAGACTTATCAACAAAATGCTGTATAGATAACTTGTTTAACGCTTATATTTTAGTAATTTTGTTAGCTTGTGATGTATTTTGTGCCTTTTATTACCAATTATTACTTGGATGTATTATAATGTTTTACGTGCCATTGTGCCTTTGCAAGTTGAGTAATAATGGTAAAAATACTTACTTACTTCCTGTATTTATGTTTTTCAACATTTATATGTTCAGGGTATGTGATTGTTTTTTAAATAAATTTTTTACTAATGTATAAGTGCACTTCTGAAGTTAATGTACATGTGCTAGCCTATATTTATTCATTATGTTCCAAATACTCTTTGATCATGAAATCTGTGCATTAGCTTGTTTTTGAATCTTTTTGGGTTATAGTGTTTTTATGAACACTCTGCGCTAGATTAAAAAATTATCCAAGTGTACATATCTGTAGGCTACAGAGTACACATCCATTAGTTAGTTTTTCCTGCTTTTTGGATTGGTTTCTCAGTGCATAGTTTATTAGCTTGAAAGTCATTATTAGATCACATCATCCATCCATTAGTTCTGTTTGTTTTATATTTAAGATTGTAAAGATCTGCCCACATAAATTTTAATTTGCTGTGTCTATATTGTAGGTCGTATAGATTGGTTACAAAGGTTTTTGAATAAATAAATAAATAAAATGAATTATTGATTTATTTCATGCCAATTTTCTACTAGCTGTACATTGGATGTCCTGCCAAGTTTAGCTGTCGACTCCAGTATAAAGAAATAAATGAAAATAATGCAAACTGATCTACCAGATAAACACCCAATTGAGCCACGGCCGTATGAGTGAGCCTCCGCCGATGACGTCATAGCTGTTAGTAGCTGGCCTGGTAATTTAGTCGGCCGTGGTTGAACCCCCAACCCCCGGCAATTCTCACCCTGGTCAATTAGCGTGCACTAGATCGCTATATTAAAATTTGCATTAGGCTATAGGCTACCTATAGGCTAATATTAGGCTATCGTGAGCTTGTAATTGGCTTATAGGCCTAGGCTGGCATATAGCCTAGGTTTTTAGTTTAAATTGGCTGCGAGAAGACTGCTGTCCGCTTTTGCCAAAGAGTTTGTTTGTAGGCCTAGGTGCACTTGTTATATAGCGCCCCTTCAAGCTCATTACTCAGAGGCGCTTCTCACTACAGCGCGGACACTGGAGTTTCACGCCGAAGCGCTGAGCAATTGCGAGTTAAGGACTTGCCCAAGGTCCTTACGTGGCGACTTGAGGTGGATTCGAACCTGCAACCCTCCGGCTGCAAGGCGACGAACATACCCACCACCCCGCCGCGCCCCACAAAAGGGAAGAGCTGGGGGGGGTAAAAATATTATAGGCCTAATGAATAGCGCTATTGCACCATCTTTGCGCGGTATTCATACAAAGCAAACATAAAAAAATCAGTAGCCAGGATTTTTTAAAAGTTGATTAGATTAAGAAATAATGGCGCTATAAAAGCATTATGTGCACTAACAACGCCTTGGCACTGAAATGATGTTAACAGTGTGAGTTGTTCTGTTATGCTATAACTGCTAGCACTATCCAGCAGGTCAAAATGGCGGATCGTGCCGAGTTGCGGGTAAGTTGGAGCGAATAAAACACTCAAATTCTTTGGTTTAAAATCAGGTTCAAGTCTAATTACCACGCATATTAAGGCAGATAGATTCTTTAAAAGCGCCTAGCATTTTGCACGTTTATTTTTGCGGGTTTATGTCTCATTTCGTTGCGAATTCGAATCGATCCGTGAATTTCTCTACTAGAGAAATTAATTTTCTCCATTGAGTTGGATTGTTAAACATAAATGTTGTTTTGAGTTGGACGTATATTTCCTGTATCGAGTTCATTACGATTTTAGGTCCCAGATGGTTTAATATGACATTACAAATGAATTTTAATATTGAACAAGGTAGGCTATGAATTGGCCATCAGTTTCTCTAACCCGGCACGGCACGGTAGAGAAATTGGCAGAGAAATATAAACCGGATGTGTACTGAATATCTGCAATTTGCCAAAAACTGAAATGGTTTCGAATTAAAAATTGTCGTTTGGAGGGTCGTAATTCTACTTAAGTTTGCATTGCACGGTTTTGTCCCATGTGGTTTTAAAAATGTATGAGGTTAGCTGTCGGTGGTTGTCATGTAGCGATAATACACGTGTAACGACGGTGTGCAAAGAGACTAGTTTTGAATTTGTGCGTGCATTACCCCAACAACAAATAAAATTTGGCATCTGTTATGTTTCTGATGGAATTTCTTTTGAGAAATGCATTGTGACTGATTCAAAATCGATTCCAAGTGCTAATGTTGAGCATGTTCACCACTTGTGCTTTTTGCTTCTTGTGTTTGAATTGGGAAATGTGTGTGGGCATCAGGGTTGCCAGATTTCGGAAAAATTTTGTCGCGAGATTTCGAAAAAAGTCGCGAAAATCGCGAGATCATCGAGCTTCTCTATTTCGGTCGCGAAAATTTCTTCTGACGACTAAAAAAAAAAAAAAAAGGTCGTCAAATTTTTTGACGTTTTTTTTAGTCTTTCGATCGAAATCTCGTGGAAAATACCCTTTTTTCGCTCAAAAAACCCCAAAAGTCGCTCAAAAACCCCCAAAAGTCGCTAAAAAAAACCAAAAGTCGCTCAAAAAACCAAAAAAGGCGCCCAAAAAAAGTCGCCGTCGCGACCGCGAGGCAATTCAAAAGTAGCCCAAAAAAGCGCGAGTCGCGAGGACGAAATTTTCAGTCGCGAGCGATTTCAAAAGTCGCCCAGTTCGCGCTTTTCGCGACGACCTGGCAACCCTGGTGGGCATGACCTAGTGAGGTGGTTTAGTTCTGTGTAAATGTCCTACTTGCAGATCTAATTTTTTATGCACATAAAGTTTCTGTTATTATTGTTGGAGTTGTATTTGTCTTGAATAAAGTGGCAGTGTTGTACCGTCTTGCATTATTGGCCTGTGATATTCATTTGTACCTAATAGTTTACAATCTATTAAATTGGGATCTATTTTAAAGTCTGTTTTTGGATTGACAAGATAGCGCTCATTTAGACTTGAATTGTGAGCGCTCTGATCAGTTCCATGTAATTCGGAGCTACGTCAATTTTTATTTACTCATAATTCTCGAACTTTTTCTTGTTTCTTGGTTGCACTTTTATTCAGATGTGGCTATTAATTAGTTGTTTTGTTACCTGACTCAACTTGGCCTTGTAAAATCAAGATCTAATCAAAATTAAAGCATAAAGAATTTCTTATAACTTCTGGTAAAGTGAGACCAGATTGTGCCAAGCTTTCTTTTCCTGTATTTTTTCTCTTGTACCTTTGCTGCTGTTTGTATTTTTTTGGGGGAACGATGCTTGAATGTTAGAAGTTGTCTGTTTCTTGAGCAGCAATTATTGACATAATTCCAACATGTATTTTTTACCAAAGATAGAGTGAGTTGTCACAGTTGCAAGTGCTGCTTTCTGTGTACACTCAGATAATTAACCAGGTCCTCCTGGGTCGTTTTAAGGTCTCCATGGGCCCTAGCATTGTTGAGTTTGCTGTTCTGCATTCGTAGACCCTAACACTCCAGACCACTGGGCTCACCATGGAAAAGGCTCGATTCTGTATAGTTGCAGTTTGTTCAAAAGGAGCCAAGCATACCTCCGTCTCTACAGAGTTTAGGGTCGGCAACCTTAGCTGCATTACAGACAGCAAAGCTCTTGCATTTGATCTGAGGTGCCGCACTAATTCATTGTCACTAATGACAACTCATTCATTCATTCACTAGATGTTTTTACTTGATGTTTTGCTGGGTAGGGAATCAATAGGGTCTTCAGAATGTACCTGGAAATGTAACCAAATTTGGGAATTGTTCAATGAGATTTGCTGCAGAGTGTAAGACTCGGTCCAGGCAAGCCATTCGATTAAATGTGAGGCCAGAGTAGAAAGGCGAACAATAGTCTTAGTGAACTGGGATGAAAGAATGCACTAGGATGGTGGTCACGATAGACTAAGTGAATTGGAAATGGGCAGAGCTGATAATAATGGTCCCAGGCATGTAAATGGGTGGAACAAAAGTGAGCTCCTGGTCCAACAAAACACCTTGATCTTGCTCAGACGTCCATCTCAGGGTCCTCTTTATCACTGATTTAAGTTCTACATAAGCATTGTTTCACCTATCACTTCTGTCATTGTTTGACTTTTACATCCTTTCAATAGGTTATTTTTGCTCGGTGATTTGTAGCATTGTTGAGTTTGCTGTTGCTAAGTTTGCTAAGCAGACAAGTACCCTCCGCCATTAAAGGGTTAAAGATCGCCTGTGCTGTTTACAGTCATATAATTTTCATTGAAATGAAAGAGAAGTGTTTTGGGTGCGACACATGATCAAACAAAATAGTTTGCAAGCGCTTACATATAATGAGGAATTGGCTGACGACTTCTGGTTTTCTGTGCATGCTTTTGTTTGTGTGTATTTTTAATGATATTTAGCATCATTGGACAAGCCTGAAACAGGCAGGTATTTTGTGAGGTACATTTGAGGCACTCTAGTAAGTTACTCAATGTGTGTAACATACAAGCCTGGTCCTATCTTCTTTGGGGTTGCTAATCAGTATGATACCATGTGGCTCGTGTGTTTCGCCTATTTATGGAGTCACTGTCATTAATGAAGAAAATGCTTCCAATATTAGATGGTCTATACACCAGAGTGCCATGCTTATTCTTATTTAAACCCAGTTTATCAGGTTATGTTGCACCTGTAGGATAGATTTCAGAAATTTATGTGCTTAATATGTAGAATTGATTATTTGTGATGTTGCTTTCTGCATTATTTTTCTTGATATTGGTGTGACCTTGCACTTGGTAAATATTGGCTTTCTCATAGCATGTGTTCTAGAGTCTTGCAAGTTGAACCTGATTCTGCCACTTGCATCAGCTTAGCACACTGCACGCAATGCACATGTTGGTTGCTTAAACACCAATAGATCTGCTTTTATGCTCACATTCATGTTGCCAGTGTGTCTGTGTGTGGCAATGCTGCATAAATGCAGGGCTGATTGTTTTGCATATTAACCAGTTGCTATTTTACAAGTTACTTACTCCTATCCATGCAGGTCTGCACATTGGGCAGCTCATCTTCTCCATTCATCTCTGTCCAGTTTTTCAGTCTTGTCCAACGGCATCTCAAAGCACCTCAAGTCTGGCCAGTTTTTCCGTCATCTTTTCATTTTCCCGCTGATACCTAGCTCATCACTTGGCTGACACTTCGATCCTTGTCTACACAAACTACCTGTCCTTTCTACCTTAACACATTGACCGCCCACACGCCATGTTAAATGACTGGCTGAAGTACGGTACCTCTTGTTCAATGTGTTAATCTTCTCTCACTGACAATGTTCTCTATATCCTCTTTTCGTGTCCACTCTTATGGTTTTTTCTGTATTTTATCATGGCATAAAACATGCAGAATTTTCCTCACACACCTGCAATGTGCATTGTGCAGCCTTCAGTCTTTTTGGCTGCCATCAATACCATCAGCCAGTGCTCAGTTTCGTGCAGGCTCAGCATACTCAACGCTATGGCATCGTAAGATTTTAGTTCAGTCATAGCCCATTATTTTGCTGTTTTTTGTTGTTGTTGAAATAGGTTATCTGACCTTTGCTATAATACGCTGCGTGATTGTATTTTGTAATTTAATTAAATAGTGCCATTTTTATATCCGTGAGAGTAAATACCTTTCTGTTTTGAAAGAGTGAAGTCTGATTATGCCTGATCAGGCTATCCTGACTACATAGTCATTCTTTTCTTAAGTCATTAAGCACTTCTGGTTACAGCAACCAGGTAACCTATGTGATATCTTAGCAGGCTGCTTGGAACACATTTTTCGTCTCATAATGTAGTATTTGCCTGTTTTTATTTCGTGTCTTCATTTATGATTTTCATCCTGACGTCTAAAACAAGGACTCGGGCCACTATTACTTTTTTACTTCTGCAATTGCAGAATTGTTACTGCTAAACAAAGAACTGGTTAATAAAAATGGTTCTGTGAGAGAATGGGAGATGATTCACTATCTGATTTGCTTAATCAGAAGTCCAGTTTGTTTTGATTTTCGTAAGTGTCAGTTTAGAAAGCCATTTGGTTGCAGAATGTAGCAATTATGATCAGTTGCAGGTTTGGTCTTTGGAACTTTCCATTTCTTATGTAGTTTAAAATCTTAACTTTTCTTTTCCCTTTGTGTGTGGTGTGGGTATGTAACATACTACTGGCAGAAGTTGTCATTCGTAAACAGCAGGTTTCACAGTACCTGCTTGTTGCTTATAGTTCGCTTTTTGGATGGTTCAGCACACGTATTGACCAATATGTGGCTCTGGCACTTATTTACTCAGGCTCTTTGAGATGCAAAGAAAGAATACAAGAGAACTAATAATGCACTGCAAGAATTTCTCCTGCAGTCTCAAATTCTACTGCATGATCAGCAAAACATTGTGAAATGTCATGCAAATTGTTCTGTGCTGATTTACTCAGTGATCACTATCCTCTGACTGTCTGATGACAAGTTAAAGCCATTTCTAGTTATACCCCAACCACTTATCAGTTGACCTCATGTGGGAACTAAACTACAGTTATTTAGATGTTAGTGCTCTTAGATGTTAGTCCAAAGGCTTGTACTTTCAGTGCATTGCGCTCTTGTGTTTGTGCAACTTGACTTGAAACCATTAGACTTAGGCGATTATGGACACATAAAACTTACTTTTTTAGTGATTCCTTATAAATTCATTTTCATTGTGAATTTAAGGCTGTTTTATTAAAATAATGGTACATATTTGATGTTTGCATTTTAGAATATGGTTATAACATTCAGAGTGTCTGAGCTTCAGATGTTACTCGGACTTGCTAACCAAAGTCGATGTGGCCGCAAGACGGAACTAATGCAACGCGCACTGAGTCTGGTCGAGCGCGGCGTATCATTGCCAATCCAGTTAAAAATCCGTGAACTCTATCAAAGATATTCACCGAGACCAAATAGTTGTACGTCATCCTCCCTATCACATTCTTCTTCAGGTAAGTTATGTTATGTTTTAGCTTTAAAATATTCAGTTTATGGTATAGTTTATGGTATAGTTTAAGGAATAACTAAGTTGTCTTTGCTTTTGTGACTGACATGTTTTATATATGTACACATTGTACAGGTGAGCCAAAAAAAGACACCCCTCCCTAGGTCTTTTGCCGGTATCTTAAATCGCTCAGAGCTCTACCATTTATATCTTGCAATTATTTTGCTGTCATGATAACACTTAAAAGTTATATTGTTAGTGCTTATGTATGAATCGTTTCTTATAACTTGTTCATTCATCACGTTTGTGGTATTTGACATGTACATTGTACAACCTAGTGATATTGTTAAAAGTAAATTTCTTCAACTGACATTATTGGTCTTATCCTTAAATGAAATTTTTTTGGACCTGTGTTATTGTTATTGACAGTTTAAAAGTCATGTAAATATTGCATTGCAGAATAATCAGTTGTTTTCCAATTTCTGATCTTCTACAGGAGGGAGTAATGGCGTTCACAGAGGTCTTAGTGAGCTACTAGGACAACGAACGACTAATAACAGCAGCAGTGGCAGCAGCAGCAGCAGTGGCAGCAGTAGTAGTCAAATGCTCCAACACCCAGATGTCAAACTAAAGCATTTGCCTTTCTACGATTTGCTGGGTGAAGTTATAAAGCCATTCACTTTAGGTAAAAACAAATTATTTTTGTCTTAGATCTGAATGAGAGGTGTTATGTCTTTGTTGGATAATGTAATATGATGTTTGGCAACTCATAGGTTTCATAAACAGTGATGGAAAGCATTTGAATTACAAAGTATTTGAAAATGTACATGTATTTCTTATGCATTTAAGTGTTTATGTATAATTTGTATTTCAAATACATTCAAAATAATGTATTTGTTTCTGACAAACTTTTATTACCTTGTTTAGGAATATTTTGTATAATTTGTATTATGAAATACTTAATTGAAATACTTTTTATTTTACAGCTTGTCTAAAAGCATGTCTAACAGTAAGGATTAGGAAATACAGAAACCTACTGTGTTCAACATCATATATATCTTGACTGCTGTAACCCATCCATTCATCAGACTTCTGCCATCTTTACTTCCTAAGCTTATATCTATCTATCTATCTATCTAAGCAATTTATATAGCGCCCCTTCAAGGAATCTACTCAGAGGCGCTCCCGACCCAGGCCCGGTCAAAAAGAAAAGTCTTGAGCAGTCTATAGAATGTGCCAGAGATGTTCCGAGGTTGGGAACGCAGGTTAGAGGGAAGGTCATTCCAGAGGGAAGGTCCATTGACCGAGAATGCCCTATTCTGCCTTGTGGCTGTACGGGCGAAGGGAACCATAAAGTCGCCTCGAGAGGCCGAGCGCAGAGATCGGCGACCCGAAGTAGTTGAGGTCAAAGTGAAGAGCTCACGAAGATAAAGAGGTGCTGTTCCCAAAACGCAGCGCCAAGCAAAGGAAATAATCCGGAAGTGGATGCGGGACTGAATGGGAAGCCAGTGTAGGACATCACGAATGTAGTCCGAGATATGACCAAACTTAGGGACACCACCCACCAAGCGTGCAGCCGCCCGCAGGACCCCCTCCAGACCACGCAACCGAACCCAAGGAAGGCCAAAGTAGAGAGAGGAACAGTAATCCAACCGATTAACAATGAAAGCATGAACTAAGGTGGAAGCAGAAGCGGGAGACAGAGAGCGAGCCACGACTCGCAGCTGACGCAATTGATAATAACAGGAGCGAGTCAGAGCCTTGAGATGATCAACAAAAGTCAGCTCCGGGTCCAGGATAATACCCAGATTACGTACAGAGGTGGAAAAGACAAAGGTGGGGAATTCAGAAGCCAGAGACCCCAGATCCAGCTTATCTAGCTGTTGGCGAGTTCCAAGCCAGATATATTGAGTTTTTGAAGGGTTTAAGCGGAGTCGATTGGACGACATCCAGGCAGTAAGACGGTCTGTGGCATGCGACATGATTCGGACGGCAGAGGCAGCTTGGGGCGCCGAGCAATGAGCGTAGGACTGAACGTCGTCAGCGTAAGAATGACTCTTAAGGGAACAAGAGGCAAGCAGGACCTCAATGTCAGCCGTAAAGAGGAGGTAAAGGAGAGGCCCCAGGACGGAACCCTGGGGAAGGCCAAAAGGGGCTGGACACCAAGGAGACCGAGTTGAATGGAAAAGAGTAGAGGTGGTGCGCTCCGAAAGATATGAAGTAAGCCATTCAAGTGGCAAGTCTCTGATCCCAAAGGATAAGGAAATGCGGCTTAGAAGAAGGTCGTGATCCACCGAATCAAAGGCGGCGCTAACATCATAAAGGGCCAGCAAAGTGACTTGGGACCTGTCGATGGCGCCATACACATCCGAGAGGAGGTGGAGAAGGAGGGACTCGGTGGAATGGCCCTTGCGAAACCCAGACTGGCAGGGAGGGAGCAAGTTGTTAGTGTCCAGATAGTTTAACAGCTGACTAGCAACTAATTTTTCAATGATCTTAGAAATAAAAGTAACATTGGCTATCGGCCTATAGCTAGACGGAACAGCCGGATCCAGTGCCGGCTGCTTAAGGATAGGAGTGATGATCGAGCGCTTCTCAGAAGACGGCAGGACCCCTTCACGAAGCGAAGTGTTGCAGAGAAGAGTGAGGAACGGCAGGAGGATGTCGATCGATTCCTGGATAAGGAACGGAGGAAGAGGATCCAGCTCCGAAGACTTGGGCGGCGAGGAGAGGATCAGACGGCGAAGATCAGTGTCCGTGACCTCAGAGAGAGCGGTGAGGCGGCAGTCCGTAGGGGTGAAGGTAGGAGGAGGAGACTGAGCAGTGTCGAGACGTATGGAGGAGATCTTAGACTCGTAGTAGTCAGCGAAGACGACGGCTGAGAATGGAGCTTTCTGTAGGCTGGAGGCTCGAGGCCGCCCAAGGAGGTCCTTGAAGGTAGCCCAGAGCCGTCGAGAGTCTCCAGCACTGGTGGAGATTAAGTTCTCCCAGTATTCGCTCTCTTTCTCCCTGTAACGTCGGTGAATGGACCGTACGAAGAGTATCCATGCGGATCTGTCTTCTGGAGAGCGTGTTCGTTGGAAGACCCGCTCGAGACGTCGTCCTTGGCGGCGAAGAGAATGGCACTCTCCGTCAAACCATGGAGAGAGAGGATGCGATCGAGTCTTCGCTGGGCGAGCCGGAAGTAGACGATCAACAATGTCGATCATTGACCGGTTGTAGATTTCGAAGAGTTCAGTAGTAGATTTACCGTTTAAGCTGTCCGGATCCGAGAAGGCTGAGACGGCTGCTAACGACGTCGCAAAGGCCTGCCTGTCCAGATGTTTCCAACCACGAATCCGCCTCAAGACGTATGTTGGCGCTTCGTGTAGGAAAGGAAGATTTGCCACCACGAGTCCGTGATCGGAGATAGCCGGAGGATAAACGGTTACGGTCGGAACGCAGTCGTCACGAGTGATGACGAGGTCCAGCCAACCGCCATCTTGATGAGTAGGGACTGACACATGTTGCGCCAGCCCAAATTGTTCGAGGGTCGAATGGAAGTTGCGAGACGTAGAAGATGAAGGGACCTCGAGATGCAGGTTGAGATCGCCGAGAACCACGATTTGCGTATTGTAAAGTGCGAACTGTTCCAGGACGGAAGCAAATTCGACGAAGTAGAGAGATGGTGGAGATACAGAGCCTGGACGGTAGATGGCGAGAACCGTGTAAGGACCGTGAGCAGATGAGACGGATACAGCGATCGCCTCGAATGTAGTAGGAGTGGAGGAAAGAGGAATCGTTTTTACACGTAAGCTTGACCGGTGGTAGATGATGATTCCGCCCCCGCGACTTGGCTCATCAGCAGCGTCGGTCCGTGGGCGGTCGATGATTGAGTAGTCCCGAGGGATGGAGCGTAGAACCGAGACATCCGTAGACGCATGGTGCCACGACTCGGTGAGGACCAGAAGATCAAGTTCGTAGGAGAGAATAGCATCCGAAACAGCGATGTATTTCTCACGTATAGAACGCACATTCCAGGTGGCGAGGCGAAGACCCTGGCGTGCTGGTTCCGACGTCAGCTGAGAGGAAGGCTGGCGAACGGGCGCTGGAGAGGAGTCCGGCGGCGACTGAGTGATCGGTTGAGGCGTAGGCTGAAGTGCATCGGCCGACGACGACAAGGGCCGAAACGGGTGGCAGCAAGCCCACAATGAGCCTAGTGACGGCCTCCAGAGACCGGCAGTAAACAAGGCCTTTCGTGCAGGCCGTTGTATGTGGACCGTAGACTGACCTAACTTCCAGAGTAGGTCGCTTGAATACGTAATGAGGGGCGTATCAGTCGCACCCATGTAAATCCAAATGTAACTCGTCAAAAGCAGAAACGCCACATTACGCATAATCGACGTTAAAGCTAGTAGAAAAGATCTAATCCAGTCAAACTGTAGAAGTTGAAGTAAAGAGAACACTTTTGAACTGAAATATCCGCGAAAATAGAAAACCGAGCCTAGGCGGTGTTTTCACGCCGAAGCGCCACCTCCGCCCTCCCATGCGTTCAATCAGTGTTAGAAAAAGTGTATCATGATTATATATTTATTTCTTGCCCATTACCCTAAGAAGTCAAAAGTCCTCTGGGTAGCTGAGAAACAGGTATGACAGTAGCAATCGAATTGGATGTTTTCATGTAGATTATTCGACATGATATGCCAGCATGCAACATTCACATTATACCTGTTTTTAAATATATGAGTGCTGAAGGTAATATGTGTATTTGATATAAATGATTTGTTTGTGTATTTCAGTTCCTCGTAGTTCTGCTAAGCAGCAAGAAACTCGGATTAATTTCTGTTTAAATGAGCGACAGGTGCAAGATATAACACAGTCAAGGTGAGCAGAGTTCAATCTAGTGCCAGAATATATGGTTCCAGTATTTAACTACTATGGCACAAAAAAAGTGCTTTTATTTCTCAAGTCCCTTAAATCTTTTTCCTTTAGTCGTGGCTGGGCTGGGAGCGCCTCTGAGTAGTTACTTGAAAAGGTGCTATATAAATTCTAATAATGAATGAATGAATGAATTGCCAAAAACAGCAGCATTGATTTATTAACTTTGGATGTTACTGCACATGGTTTTTGCATCATGAAGGCATTGTGACTCACTAAATTACAGCTAGCGCTAGTCTCCCTCGGAGGTTGTCATAAGTTGGCTACTCGCTACTCTGCAGGGATTGATAGCATGGTGATCATCGAGATTATTCCACTTAGACAATGTTCAGTGTTTAATCTAGGCATCTCCTTGGGGAAATTCCCCTCCCAGGAATAACATTCTACCTCGAGAAATTTTCAGGGCAGATTTTTTACATCTGTATTGCATTACACAGACGGTATATATGATGAAAGTGTTATCCACTAAAAGAATGAAGAACATAAGTGATACACTAAAAAAAGGTCAACAGATTTAAAGATCATAATTTACTACCGAGATTTTTTGTTTAATATTTTTCTTCATTTTTTACGATTTTTAAGTGCAGTTTTGTACATTTACCCAACACTGTGTTAATACTATTTATAGTTGAAAAGCAGCATTGCATTGTACTTTGCATTGCATTCACTACTTAGTCTTTTTAAAACAGATAAGATTATGGCTGTGTCATGTTGTCCTATTATATACCCAAAGTTGGGCTGTCAAAATTGTGGAAAAATGTGACCTGGGTGCTCTTTTACAATGCCCTCCCGGAAGTCCCATCAGGCTGTAATTATTATAAGAGATACTTGAGCTATAACCAAGGAAGTTCTGTTTAGGTATAATATTATATCACAGGTCTAAGGTCGAATTCAATGTCATCATTGATCTACGCATCAGATGGCAGGCTGATCCAAAGACCCTTGTCTCTTAAAACAACCCTTATTATATAGAAGACTATGGCTAGTCTTGTGATAGCCAGCAATTAAACAGGTGCAGGTGTTGACTGCTATGACTAATAAATTTGCACACAGTGTTTATGCTAGAGTTCAATAAAATTGATAATCAAATTGAAGTTCAATGGAAACTAGTCTGAATATGAGCGTGGTGCAATTTAGCAATAAACGAATGTTTAATTAGAATTTACTTTTTATATTCTACAGAGTTATGAGGAGCTCACCTGATCGCGTTGACTACACAGTTCAGCTGCAGCTTAGGTTTTGTCTGTACGACAGTTCGTGTCGACAGCCAGACTGCTTTCCATCGGGCATTGCCGTTAAAGTAAATGGCATGCCTGCCCAACTCCCGGTAAGAAACTTAAATAGCATTTGTTGAATGTAGAACTTTAAATATTGCAGATAGGAGCAGATTACCAGACATTGAAGTCTGCTTTAATGTTTTAGGCATTTTTCAACTATTTGAAAGTTTTAACGTCTGGTCTAGTTTACTTGTGTGTGCAATTGTGCATATGTGGCTGGCATTTGTAGAGCAGTACACTACACTTCTGTTGAAGTGTTATATAGCATCTATGAGAAACTAGTCTAGAAGCTAGTCCAGATTAGGAAAGGCGAATACGATATTTGGGCGATTAAACAACATATGGAGGGACAAGGGGCTCAGTATAACAACAAAGACAAGATTATATAGAGCATTGGTGCTGACAGTGTTGCTGTATGGAGCGGAGACATGGTCGGTGACCAAAGCAAATATGAAGAGGCTAGAGGCAGCTCATCATAGATGGCAGAGGAGGATACTGGGGATTACTTGGAAGGATAAAATCAGAAATGAAGACGTAAGGAAAAGAACATCTATGGAGAAATTGGAGGAGATGATGAAGAAATTGCGTCGGCGATGGTTGGGACATCTACACAGATTAAATGAGGAAAGAATTGCAAAGCAGGCAATGCACTGGACTCCGACTGGATGGAGAAGAAGACGAGGTCGACCAAGAAAGACCTGGCGGGATATGGTGATACAAGACCTGGAAGACGGCGGAATAACGTGGGAGGCGGCCAGGACAGCTGCAGAGGACAGAGTGACGTGGAGGACCTGTGTCGCCCGATGCACTACAAGTGCGTGGAAGGACTAAGGTCTAAGGTAAGGATGAGAAATCACTTTACAAGCTAAATTATCTAGTCAGCCATGTTTGTCTGTATGAAAAATGGACGCAGCTTATTTGCATGGTTCTTACTGCGTGTTTTTTATCTTGCAGAATCCCATTCCAACCAACAAACCAGGCGCGGAGCCAAAGCGACCGAGTCGGCCGGTAGAAATCACGGTGCTCTGTCGGTTGTCCGCTGCTGCCACAAACAGTGTAGTTATAACGTGGTCAACAGAGCAGGGTCGAGTGAGTAGGCATGATTCCATATTCCAGGAGGACAATTTGTTGTGCTTGAGTTGTGTAAAATGCTGCCTGTAGTGATTGTCTGCTCAAAGATGCTTCAATATTCTGGTTGATAATTTCAGAAATTTTCCCATATTTGTTATATGCTTCGTTTCTCGTTATTTTTGGCCAAGTAAAGCATGGTTTCGAACATTATCACCGCAAGCAGCAAAATTGCTTCAGGATGTGTTCAAGATCAGTGATTGCTGATGGTCAAGATGATACTAACTTGGAAAAGCCGTTGCTAATGTTGTAGCTTTACCTTGAGTTTTAGTTTTTAATACTTTTTATTAGTTTCATGTGCTAAGGTGTTTTGTTTATTATTAGCTCTAGTTACTTTGTCAAGTCTTAGGTTTTATTTTAGTTAATAGAAACTGAAACTTTCTTATTACATTTTCAGTTTCTTCAGCTTTAGTTAGGACACTTGATTTTTATTGTGTGCTTTCATTTCAGTTTTTATCACATGTTTTCATGAAATTATTGCTTTCAACGGTTTTAGTTTGAGTGTCCATTTTGGTTGGTTTTGCAAGTTTAAGTTTTTATTTCATTATTTTTTCTCTTTCATTTCGGACAATCTTGAGTTGTCGTCAATAAATGTTTTCATTTTAGTTTTTTTTAATAAAAGCAACACTAGCTGCTACTTTCAATTATTATTTTTGAGTTGTATAGAATTTTATGAAGAGAAAAGTTTAATTTTAAATCACAGCTTACCAGGTTCTGGTGATGATTAACCCGTTTACCGTGTAATAAAAATATTTTTAGTAAAAATTGGACGAGTTAACTCGGGGATCACGGTAAAGGGGTTAAGTAACTAGGTGTTGAACTAGTTTGTTATCATTATTATAATTTTAAACAATATGTGTTCTTGTTTTAATTTTTTATCGAATATCTTTTTCAAAATGTTAATGATCATGATCAATACTTTTTAGTTGTATAAATGTTGTCTTGATTTCTTGTAGCGCCATTGTGCAGCAATTTATCTCGTAGAAAAACTCGACTCAAACATTTTGTTAACACGACTTCGACGATCTGGAATAAACAAAGCAGAGCAAACGAAGCTTATGGGTAAGTTCATTTCAGTTCTTGAAATTATTAACCAACTCATTTACTTATTAGTGTTTGAAACTTTTAATGCTGACTTGTTAACTGGTTAAAATTTTACTAATAAATCAGAATTTAAGAGACTAACTAGTTCTGGTGCAAATATTAAATATCTATGGTGGATGCATCGGGTGCCAGTGAGTTTACTGTGCGATTACTGTAGCTCTCTTCTACTACAGAGTCAAGTCTGCAGAAACTGCAGAGAAATTGGAATTCTTTTTGCAAGAGTCTTAACTTGTATACTGGGACGTGTGTATATAATTCATTTGCTTAAATAATTACATTGGTTTCATGTTCTGATGAGGGTCCATTTCAAATTGGACTTAATGGTTTACAAACATCAAACTATTGTCAATCCTTAGTCGCTTGTGTTGTCGCTTTTCATCATGATCATTGGATTACCTGAGCACTTTATTCGCACTTAAAACTAGAACTGTTCATTGTTCTTTGTAAATAAGTGTTTTTCAGTTACTGGGCCTAGATTTTGGAATTCCCTTGCTGTATATTTTCGTTCTGCTCATCTTCAAGTGATTCTGCTCAGTTGAAGTTGATCCTGTTGGATCATTTAGATTGCCATGTAAATAACATTTTTGCAAGGTTCTTAATATGTAAGTGCTGTGATGCATGCATTCTGACTTAAAATTTATTTTATTTTTTGATTTCAGTAAAGGAGAAGTTATCTTTGGACCATGACAGTGAAATTGCTACAACAAGTTTGCGAGTTTCTCTCTTGTGCCCTGTAAGTAATGCATGAGAAAATTGATATAAAACTTCTGATTATATGAAGTGTTGGTCCTCCTGTTTGAAGTGATGTGTCTAAAGTCACTGTGCAATCACTTGTCCTGCTTATGAATGTTCTGAGTCTACCTTCTTGATTATGGTCATTGTGTTATCTAAATATGGTGACTCCTTGCTTTGGCACAATTAGTTACATGTGCAAGTGAGCTAGTTAAGTATTGTTAGTTGAGCTAGTTATTTCTTCCTTTAAAGTATACTCAGCTGTTGTCCTTCTGCTTACTTGTTGTCTGGGTATGCTATTCTTAACTTAGCGGGACTGTATTGGTGAATAATAAAAAATTATTATTATGATTTGTCCAGTATTTTGATCAGCGTTGCGGAACTTTGTATTTGATAGAACTAGTATTGATGAGCATTTTTGACCAGTGGAATACTGAAGGATTAATGTTGCATTGGCATTGGTCTGTAATTTGTACTTGTGGTTTATTATCCGTTGCAGCTAGGTAAAATGCGTATAACAATTCCATGTCGGGCGAGTCCTTGCAACCATCTTCAGTGCTTTGACGCACTCACGTTTCTTCTGATGAACGAGAAAAAGCCGACTTGGATGTGTCCTGTTTGCGATCGTCCGGCGGAATTTAATCGGTTAATCATTGATGGGTAATATTCGCTTTCTACTCTGTCGACACATCGTCAGTTTTCGTCAACTCTTGCATCCTCTACCCTCTACTTCTCTGGTTATTGTTTTGGCAGTTTTTATTTATTGTGATCTTGAACTGTTGTTGGTAAGACTTGCTTGGAATTACCTTTTTTTATTGACACTAAGTTGTCTTAATTTGTGCAAAATACGTTACAAGTTTCACTTTCATTATGTCAACAGTTTTGTATTATTTCATGTATTTCTGTTTGTTTTTCCATGGAAATGTTTATTATTATTGTAGATTATTTACCGATATCCTGGCTGACTCATCGGACTCAACTGAGATTGAACTGACGAAAGATGGACGCTGGCACGTAACAAAGACCGAGGAAGCTGACGATGATACGCCGTGCCATTCTCCAAAGCCAGAGCAGACTGTTGAAGGTTTGCAAACTGATTTCGGTTTTATGTCATCACTGTTTGGCTTATACGAACAAGTTACAAGTTGGCCTTCTGACAAGAGGGTCGATAAGTGTCACACCATATGCAGAATAATACATTTAGGCAGACACATTATGTTGTACTTTATGGTGACTAATATGAACTTAATTTTGGCAATGATTTCATGTAGCTAACAATGGAGGGCAAGAGAAAAATTAGGAGGCAACATGGGCTAGATTTCTTAGAAATGACATGTTCTCAAAATTACGTGCAGCTGCTCTGTGCTGTACAATCTGTTATAATAGCAACAATTCCACATTGGTCAGAGTTATGCAGGTTTCAGGCACAATGATTAATGATTATTTTTCTCTGTTCTCAGTTCCAATTTGTGAACTGAATAGCAGGTAACATTCAATGTGTGTTAGGTTTCTACATAGACTTAAATAAAGGCCAGGGTACACAGCTTTCTTCATATTAAGAAAGATAAAAAAACTTACTTGTCGTTTTTGCATTTAAATTAGCTTTTCAAGAGCGAAAAACATCATAGTTGTTTAATAGTGTTAAAAATTTGTGTTGACAGAAACATCGGGTAACATGGACAGCAGCGTGATTGATCTAACAGAGACTGACGACGAGGGTGTTGACCTGTCAAAGCCCGAGTCACGATCCGAGTCAACGGCACCGAGCTACACGTCAACGATATCGATGAGCAGCACCATGTCGTCGTCGCCACGGTTGGCGAGTCCACCCGTTGCCGTCTACGATCTGTCACCTCTGAACATCCCCATGCCAACCCCTCCTCCACCATTACCAGCCAGCCCAAACGTGGAAGTTACCACTCCGCCACCCCCGCCATTGCCACCGATGGCTCACCAGAATTACCAGCCGTTTACGCTGTCCTCAAAACTACAGAACAGTGCGACACTGCCACCACCCCCACCCCCTCCATCTCTGCTTGGGGCGTATCCACCCATGTCGGCCGGGTTACCATTTCCATATCCGCCAGGCATGTACGGGTCCGGTTTCGATGGCATTATGCCTAGTGACGTGAACATGGTAGAATTCTTGTCAATTATGAGCGGCATGTCGGACTATTCCATCTCGAACCAACAGTTCATGCTGCCAGACAACATGTTCGACTACCTCTACCAGCAGCAACGATCGTCGGACAGTGGTCTCGATAAAAATGGCCGACATTCACCGGCGGACTCGGTTGACTGAACCAATCCCCCAAATGAAACGAGACAGATTAATAAAACCTCACTGACAGTTTCCTGTATTATTTTTTTGTTCTGTTACATTGGAAAGTTGGCCATTTGAGCAGGAATTAAATTTTCATAAGCAAAGCAATGCTTTTCAGTGTCAGTGTTCTTCAGACTCGTATTATAAAAATGGCTAGGCTGCAGAGTGCAGAGCACTGCAGACGTTCTGAGTTTCAGTCTTGTTAGTCATTTGGGAAACTGTTATTGTTCGTTTTCTCATTGTTTTTTTGAAAGGTGTTGTGCGATGGCATGACGAGCAGAAGCTATAGATCTGCAATGTTTCTCAAGTTGCGTTACTCAAAAAGCATTGAACATAATTATCTAGGGACATCTGCCCATAAGCGTTGCATGGCAGAACTAGGGAAGTTGGTATAACTGTGTTGCATGTGGCAATTCTTAGGATCAGTAACATGCTTGCACCATTTCTTGAAGTAGGCTAACGGTGTATGATTAATTTACTTTACAATGTGTAAACTTTCTGTGTGAATTTTAGGATTATTTTGGCAAGCTCTATGTAGTTTGAATGTGCTAGATATGATCAGTGATGATATCTTTGGCTGATGCTTTTGAAGGTTGAAATGTGTAGAGTATAGTATATATACGAGGGTTGATCAATAAGTAATGAGAAAAATATATTAGACAGCAAATCTGGACCGAATTTTTTTCATAGTTTTTCAACATAATCTCTTTAAAGTTCAACACATTTTTCCCAGCGATGTT
Organism: Lumbricus rubellus; assembly: GCA_945859605.1. NCBI lineage: Eukaryota > Metazoa > Annelida > Clitellata > Crassiclitellata > Lumbricidae > Lumbricus > Lumbricus rubellus. The sequence goes on from OX243813.1 coordinate 32,792,756, forward strand.
CAAGTTTTTTTACACCCTCCTGGAAGAAAGTTTCAGCCAGCCCCTTAAACCAGTCATTTATGGCATGGATAACACTTTCATCAGTGTCAAATTTCTGTCCGCGAAGCGAATCTTTCAGATAACGAAACATATGGAAGTCAGACGGTGCCAGGTCTGAAGAATAGGGTGGGTGTTGTAGCAGTTCGAAGCCGCAATCGCGAATTGCAGTCATTGCAACAGCTGGAGCATTGTCCTGATAAAACACGATACCTTGACGCAACTTCCATCGACATTTTTCCATAATAGCCACGCGAAGTTTTCGGATTAACTGGGCATAGTAGACACCCGTGATAGTCTTTCCACGCTCCAAGTAGTCAATCATCAAAATACCTTCACTGTCCCAAAATACGGAGCCATAACTTTACCCGCTGATGCAATTTTGCGGAATTTGACCGGTGTCGGGAAATCGACGTGCTTCCACTCCATACTCTGCAGTTTTGTCTCGGGATCAAAGTGGTGAGCCCAAGTCTCATCCATAGTGACATATCTGCGTAGAAACTTTGCCTGGTCTTCTCTAAAAAGGTCGAGATTTTCACGAGAAGTTGTTAGTCGGACTTGCTTGTTTCATGCGTTAACATTCGTGGAACCCATCGCGCACAGACCTTGTTGTACCCCAAAATGTATTTAATAATATGATGGGTTGTGCCGTACGACAACTTCAAACAATCTGCTACATTTCTAATATTAACCAGCCGATCTTTCTGTATCAGATCCTGGACGAATTGGACGTTTTCGTTGGTACAGGTCTCAATAGGGCGGCCAGAACGGTGCTCGTCTTCAGTTGATTGCCTACCTCGATTAAATTCAGCTAACCACCTATAGACTGTAGCCTGTGAAGGGGCATTGTCCCTTAAAACCTTCTTCATGTCCTTGCAATCTTATTTTGAGTCAATCCTTTTAAATGCAAATATTTAATAACCGCACGTTTCTCGTTTTTATCCATTATTTACAACAGCCGCTGGGTAGACGGCTTCCGGTGGTTGCCTAGCAACCACAGTAATGGCCCACGTGACCATTTAACAATCAAAACTCTGTTAAATGAGTAAGCTAGTAAATAAAAATAAAAATTCTGCAAAAAACAGCTGTCTAATATGTTTTTCTCATTACTTATTGATCAACCCTCGTATGCGCATACTTACACATTCAAAAGCACTTTTAAAATGACAAAGTTTCAGATTTCGTTGCTATAAGGCCAAAGTGGACAATTTTTTTGAACACTGATGCTATGTAAATTGGCTAAACTGATGAAATTTTTTTGATTATCTGGGGAGAAATTTATCATACTTTTGTTTAGCTTATTTCTTACAATTAATTCTGAATAGCAGTAGATGATTTAGCAGGTACAGTCTGCTGACTGGATGTACTGACTGACGACATCATCAATGTGTAGTTGATGCATTGACCAACATTCCTCTATTAGTATTATTTGGGGCAATTGATTTTCCATTTAGACAAATGAACATATGGAAAATGATGTTGTATGTACACCTGTTGCTTGAATAAACTAAAAGACTTTGCAAGGTGAAAGTCTATTGAGCAAAAGTAATCACCGTATTATGTGCATTTGTTGATGATTGAACGATTTTGTAAGTTATTTTGATAATTGGAAAACTTGAGTGGTAAATGATTAAGTTAATTTATTTTGAAAGACTTTATCTTCAAAGATTGGAACTGTACAACAAACATTACTGGTTATAGTGCTATAGGTAATGCATGGATTTCCGGCCACAAAGCTATCAAGCATCCTTGCTTACTTAGTTACTTAGTCCTTCCAGTACAGTTCTGCACATCGGGCAATGCACTTACTCCACTCCAATTTAAGGCAACCCTAAAAAATTGAAAAATAATGATTGTTGTGAATCTACAATCCATACTTTTAAACTCTGTAATCTTTTATATTTCATTCTTCAAATATGTAGAATTCTGTTCCTGGAATCCAAAGTAATCTGGTAAACTTACTCTGTAACAGTGGTGTAGTGGAGGGGGGACGCGGGGGGACGCCGTCCCCCCACTTTTTTCCAGGGATAATGGAATATTAATACTAATACTACCACTACTAATATTATTATAAAGAGCGTTCCCCACTTCATTTTGAGCGTTCCCCCACTTCATATTTTAGGACTACACCACTGCTCTGTAAGTACTGTTGGGAAGCCTGGTGGTGATAGTTGTCTGATTTTTCTTAAGCATTAGCAGGACATCAGTGGTTTTGAGAGTTGAAAATTGCACACTGTTGTCGTCACGCTTTCTGACTTCTTTGTCACTTTAGCGACAATCTGCATTTATTTCCCAATCGCTTCTACTAATCTGGAAGATAGCAGTATCGTATTCAGCAACATCACCAAATTTACAGTTCTTTCTCGATTCTGCTGATCGTGCCATAGATCTGTTTGCTCTATGCACGAAAGGAACACAGTGGTGTGACCTGAGCAACAGGTGGAGCAGAACAGAGAGCCCATTCCACTCTTCAGTCCCAACCACCAAGAAAGTGCTGCTGCATTGTAGTTGTCAATGAGTGAGGGGCTAAGAGCACTAAGTCTTGATCAGCTGATCGGAGAGCAGATTGCTTCTTGACACCAAAGGTAGGACAGCTGAGCTCCTGCAGGTAAACCTACATGGGAGCCAGATCCTCCATGCATCTCCAGACCAATGCAGAAACCATATGCCAATGTTTAACTGAAAGTTTGTTAGCAGTTTGAAGTTGCTAAACCTATAGGCTATAAGCTATAGTATAGCACATTTTATATGACATACACTGTAGATATTGTGAAGAGTGGAATTTGAGAGAGGCTGTGCTAAAATAGGTATAGTAGTTGTATATACTTAAACAACCACAAATTTCCTATTAAACATCGGCATAAATTTTAATATAGGCCTACTTGCTATGCTGTAGAAGTTTGTAGATTAGATTGGGTTACCCTGTGAGTTCCAGCTTAATCGCCACTCAATTTTGCATAAAAATAGATTTAGCAGTGAGCGTGAATGATATTAGATTTGCCTGATTATTTTTTAAAAGCGCTATAAGAAATAAGATAGTTTTGTAACAGCGTAGGTGATTGGTTGAATGTTTAACGCGTTGCTATTGGCCAGTTGTGTGACCGTTCGCGAAATCTCCTTACGACGGCAAGGGCGTTTGAGTTATTTCGGAGTATCATTTTCGACAGATATTTCACTATATTAGACAGAAATAAATTGGTGCTTTAAAATGAATCTGATCCGCTCTTTGGGCAGAAAACACCTGGAGATAGCCGGGCTTTGGTGAGAATACCACGCACTAAATCTTATAGGTTTTTTGGAAGATGCATAGCGAATCCCCGGAGCAAAATATAGCTGTATCCTCGAAATCGTATTTTCTATTTTCTAAGTTAAAACTGGTACTGTTATTGCAGGTATAATGGCTGGTACTGCCACACAATGCATGCAGAAGAATTTGCTAATCCGGCGGAAGGTTGTTTAACAGGTTTTCTAATGGCGACAGTAACCATGCTCTTTACCGACCCTCGCAACTCAGTAGTCAACGGCTGTTATAGTAAGCGGGTCCGACGTGTTGGTTAGGTTTAGGGGTCGGGAGAGTCGGTTAGGGTCAGGTTAGGCATCGTGAGGGTCAGTTAGGGTCAGGTTAGGCATCGTGAGGGTCGTTTAGGGTTAGGGATAGGGTTAGTGCAGTCATTCATTAACATAGTAACCCGCTTACTATAACTATGCCACGGTCAACTCGTATCCCCGAAACGCTGAAACTCCACAAGCCCGATTTCCCGAAAACCGTTTTATAATAGAAAGCGGCCGAACCCCTGAAAAATATATCGCGGCTAAACTGAATACACGGCATAATGGACCGGAATAGTTATAGTAAGCGGGTTAATGAATGACTGCACTAACCCTATCCCTAACCCTAACCGACCCTCACGATGAGTAACCTGACCCTAACCGACCCTCACAATGAGTAAGGCCGGAAAAATTTGTTGTGTTTCCGGTAACCCGGAAATTGCCGCGACTCAAATAATTTTGTAAAAAATAATTTTTTTTATAAAAAAAAACAATCTAAAAAAATTTTTAACAATTTTTTAACAATTTTTTTAACATTTGTATTGACATAACAGAAAAGATGTCAACAAAATGAAATTAATAGGACTGCTTTCTAGAGCAGTTTTAGGTGCAGACAGTCGGGGAAATAGGCAGTTTATACTTGCTTAGAACACGTACTTTGTTGCAGCGTGTACCTTTGTGCAAAAAAGTCGCGGAGTATAATTTTTCGGATGATCACTGTATAAAAATATTTTAACAAAATAAAAATATTTTCCAATCTACTTACCCAATTTTTTAGCTCTGTTACCGGAAACACAACATTTTTTAGGCCTAACCTGACCCTAACCGACCCTCGCGACCCCTAAACCTGAACCTGACCAACAAGTCAATCCCGCTTACTATATAACTAAGTCATGGACCTATTAACTGTTGGTGACAACACAGTTTGTGTATAAAAATCATTGGGCTGTGTGAAAATCGATTCCGGGATCCGGCCGAATTTCGTTTCGGGGATTCGGGCCACATCAGCGACGCATTATCTGACCCTGGCTGATACGCACAGCATCAATTGGTAGGGAGTAACGAAATGTTGATCATCAAAAGTATGTCCAAAGAATATAAAATTGAGCAATATTTGGATTATCCTCGTCAAACACAGTACAATTACCATTACAAGAGATTTGAGAAGTTGGAAGCACTTTGCACAATTTTCTATTTTTGCCTGTTTTATCGCAATTAGCTGGTTTGTACTTTGGCATTCTGAAAGCTTAGAGGTTTCATCTAATATTTAGTATGTTATTAAAGTATCTTGCGGCTGCTTGAACATAAAATGCTTAATTGTAGATGACAGTTTTGAATGAATGTTTATAGGACGCAGACTGCTGTGGCGTTTGGAGGAAGTACAGTTGGTCTGTTTCTGTACTTCACGGACTGGAAGGAGGTTCTGCGATTTGTTCCGTGGTATGGAAAGAAATTTGAAATTGAGCCACCAAGATAACGGACAATGATTGGGTGAGTGCACTGCCAGGTACTTAATGTTTCCCCAAATTAACTTAGACGTTGCAGTACTCTGTGTATAAAGAAACAAATATTGATTTGTAAGTTTTTGTTAATGTAAAAATGTTGAATCTCTAGGCCTACAGTCCTACACTTATAATTAATATGAGAATCAGTATTCTTCTATTTTTAGTACAAAGTAGCCATTATAACATATTAATAGACCTTTGTGGATCTGTATGTTATTGATGCCGTGTAGCTAGCTCACTGCTCCAGTTTTAAGCTTTTAGCTGCATTGGGGTCTAAGGTCAAGGAAGAAATGGTGCTTGTTTATAACTTATGCCTGTCAAGAGCAATTCTTGTGTTTCAAGAATTGGATATGTTTAAGTAAAAGTGTTGATTCGACATATATCAATTGAATGAGATCCAGATGTGAAAGGCATACGTTGGCATTCTGTCTTTGAGTTTCAGTCTATATATGTGCTTGGTACTTGCCATTGTTCTGCTGCTGGAAAAGTCTATGTGCTGTTGCAATGGCAAACAGCTTCTAAAAGATATAGTCTGTTGGCATAGCCATATGTTAATGTGAAAGTTTGCATGATAAGTGCAATGGTGCATTAACACATTGGCCGCCAGCTACGAGATATCTCGTAGTTAAACCAGTCATTTAACATGGCGTGTAGGCGGTGAATGTGTTAAATGGCAACGTTTTCTTTTTTCATGCCAGCAATAAACAAACTGGTACTTATAGTAGCTGTACATATTTCTATTGTTTTTTTAGGAGAACCACTTACTGTTGTTAAAGAATCCGATTGGCTCTTCTGAACATGGGAACTGGTGACTGACTATTTGAGGATTTAAAGAAATCTTCAAAATAAAAGCTTTAAGAAGAGAAGCTATGTTTCCAATTTGTTATGTTTTATCAGATTGGACAAGAGTAATAAATGTGTAAAATCAGCCTTTGTGACTTCAAACATAAGTGAAACTTATATAGTTTTCGTTTTGTTTTACAATGCTTTGAGTGCTCCAAACTTGGGAACCACAATGTCCAAGAGTGCTTTGAAATTGCGTGTAGGTTGCCACAGCTGTATTGCTCAGTGGCTGAACTATAATATTTGTGCAGATTTTTATGTAAGATAATTGGAAACTACCGATTACATATAACTATCACTGCTAACATTGACCAATGAACTATTTGTGGAAACTTTAGGTAAATAGTCGCAACGCTGCAGTTGAATGTAAAGAATGCTGCTGGTTGAAGAATTAACTGAAAGGGAAACATTAGGTTAGCATCAAGTTCCTCTGAAATGCAGTACCGATAATTTTGTTCAGCACAGGTGCCATTTACTGAAATGGATAGCCTGCAACGAATGCTTTATGGTGTTCAAAATCTGAAGTAAGCTCTAAATTGTAATGGAGCTACAAGTGGCAACTGAATCTGAATGATTTCTCAAACATTATCCAGAATTTTCATTTTGCTGTGATATTGGGATGATGCAGCTATTGGTTGTTACTTGGTAGCAATTAAAAAGTTGCTTTTATGTAAAACTTCAACATGTTTCTTGTAATTTGGGCTAAATTTATGCACATGTGAATGTGTGCTGCGTAGTTTATGGATACAGCATTATCTGCATTGTTTATTGCTGCGACAAGTAAAACTTGGAGTGTAATATTAGCTAAAATTCAAAGGTTTTTGTTTTCGCCTGCTATAACTGAAACTCGCGTGATAACGATAACTGATAATAACTAAAACTCTTGATTTAAAACTATAGGATAACTGAAACTAATACTGGTTTGTAAACTGACATTCTCACGCACAAAGGTGCAAGCAGGACAGCCAAATAGGCCATGTTCCTTAGGCTTAGACGGTATATATTTTGGACTCTGAAGTTGCATCAAGGATGTGTACTGCACTTGAGATGTCCAATAACCACATCAATAAGGACATCTTCAATAAATTATTAATTACCTATAATTTAATCACTCTAGTCTATTTGATGTGCTCATGCTTATGAATAGGTCCTAGAGCAATGTGAGAATTGTCGAAAAATAACTGGGTGGTTGGACTAAGATCCACTTGTGATTGGGGTGTGAAAAACAGACTACTATGGGGGGGCTCTAAGAAAGACTGGGGACAGTGGGTTGATACCCCCAACCCCCGGCAATTCTCACCTTGTCATAGACGGAACACATCCTAAGTCTTCTCAGAAAATCCACTATATTATTATTGAACTGTCATTTATAACGCACCTAAACAACCGTAACAGGAAAGTCTAGTCATAATAATTCATAAACAAATAAGTCTTCAGGTTTTTCTTGAAGAGTGATGAAGAATACGATTTGCGAATAAAGTCCGTCAGTTTATTCCATTCAGTTGGGCCATCTACTGCAAATGCACGATTCCCAACTTTTCTGTAGGTTTGAAATGAATAGGCCTAAATTGATTTCGAAAACGGTATGCGATTTTCGGCGTTGTGATGCGGAAGTTGTTATAGTCATGTCATGTCAATCACCGACGTCGCTGCGCGACGGTTGGTCGCATGCATGGACTACAGCTTTCCACTGCCTCCTATCGCGTGCAGCGGCGAGAAGATTGGATCCGGAAAGACGGGACCAAGCAAGAATGTTGTCAATCCAGCTAATACGCGGTCTACCCTTGCGTCGACAACCTTCCACGTGACCCAGCATAATGGCTTTTTCCACGCAATCCTGGGGAATCCTGATGGTATGACCGAAATAGGAGAGTTTGCGAGCCTTAATGGAACCCAAGAGCTCTGGTGAAGTTCCGGCAAGCCGATAAACCTGCTCTGTGGTAAGTTTGAGCGTCCAAGAAATGCGCAAAAGCTTACGGGTACATTTGTTCTCGAAACTCTGTATCTGCTTTTCCTCCGCCTTTTTAAGCACCCATGATTCGCAACCATAGGTTGCAACTGACCAGACCAAGGATTTTGTTGTTATAGTAAGGTGTAGCAATGTAATAAAGGTGTTCAATATTACGCATATACAGAACATCGACTAAAATGATCCCTATTATAGGCCCTATTATATTATATGCCAAGCATGCGTGTACATTATAGCCTTTTATAGGCTAAGCCTATATCGAAAGTAAGGACCTCGATCGTCGTGTCTAAGGCTCTAAGCGCATGGGCCTACTGGGTAAATGCGGTATAGGCCTAGGTTATTCCCAAGTGAACAATGTTTATAGGTATAGGCCTATTCGGCGTTCGCATGTCCGTTAAGAGATGTGGCCTATCCCGATGAAATCGAATCGGGACTATTAGGCCTATGCATATAGTGAGAGACTTATAACACGTCTATAGCTGTCACGTGGTGCGTTCGAGGTATTTGTGCCTCGAACGTTGAAACCATCAGAGTCTGATTTCGCCGCCGCATGTTCTGTCGGTGGCTGCGGCGTTGCTGCAGTGGGTGCCACCGCCTCCGCTGCTGCTTGTGGTGATGATGATGGCCTGAGCATGGCCAGGCGATGGTCGTGGCTGCTGCTGCTGTGAATGCGTCGTCGTTGAACTCCTCGTTTCGTCTGCTGCTGCAGGAGGCGGGGGAGGAAGGGGAGCAGGAGCAGAAGGAGGAGCAGGAGGAGGAGGAGCTATTACTGAAACTGCTTTCGTTGGCGCTGTAGACTGTGGCGACGGTTGCCTGGTTACGGAACAGGACGGTTCGCACTTTGACCTGTCGCTTTCTGCGTGTAAATAAAAGACATTTTGTTTATTATGTTAATTATTATTTAAGTTGATTTTGGTTAAGAATGTGCAATTATGCAAGTAGGCTACAATTTACCGAAAATAAAAGCAGATCAGTAGGCTATAGCCTAATAAGCAATAACCGAGGAGTGTCAAAGAACCGGGCCGATGTTTTTCTGGCTCGCGGAGTCTTGCCTAAAGACTACTAAGCTTAGACTAGCCTATAATTATAGGGCCTAGTCCTAATTGTCAACTCCTTGACCTACAATTTGAGAACTGGCATATAAAGCCTTCAAATTTGACAATTTTAAGTCTAATAAGCTCCTGATATTATAGGCCTATAATGTTTGTGAGTCGATCATGACTGATAGACCTACTCGAGGATTCGTTGTAGGCCTACTCTGACTACCCTGACACTGTGGGGCGCGGAAGTCTATAGTGGGTATGTTCGTTGCCTTGCAGCCGGAGGGTTGCAGGTTCGAATCTACCTCAAGTCGCCGCGTAGGGACCTTGGGCAAGTCCTTCACTTGCAATTGCTCAGCGCTTCGGCGTGAAACTCCGATTCAGTGTCCGCGCTGTAGTCGGGAACGCCTCTGAGTAGGGAGCTTGCCAATGTATGCCTATACTGGTAGGCCTACCTGGCAACCCGCAACCTTGCATAGGCTACAGCCGACTTAGCTCAGCGTCGCAGAGATGGTGCACGGGCAAACATTTTGCTCCGATATCTGCGAAGCACAACTTAATTTATGATCGGCCGTCCAGTCGTTGCTATAGCTATAGGCCTCCTAATCACATCAATGCTATTTCTGAAGCGCCATATGTTTACCCATGACCAATGACAACGCGACTCATTTTGTTTATTAAAAACAAAGGCCATTCGCAAATGATGAACGTAGGCCTATAAATGGGTTAACACTAAGGCTACACCGAATTATCCGAATAGGTGATTGTGTACAAAATAAGTCTACCGTCATCATCAACATTTTAAATGTGAGCAAGAGTTTCAGTTAAATAAATTTAATACATAAACTCAAACAGTTAACTGCATAGGCTACAATATGCTACATCCTTCTGCCAGTCTGCATGATTATTAAGGACTATTGAGTTGTTTGATTGACCAAAATGACCATAGCGTGTATTCGGAAAAGTCGATGCCAAACAATGATCTGTAATGAACAGTAGATGACATTGACCATTGTCTGCTCCTCCCATACTTATATTGACGGAATGCAAAAGGCTACGCCCCAATCAGCATGCTCACATCGACTCCGCATTGGACATTAGGACAAGTCTAGTGGTTCATATGGGTCTGGGACCTCTGAGACCCTGGGTCCATGCAGCAGAACAATGGCAGAATAATGTCGCCTACATGTATGCAGGGCTATCCAGTACAGTTGCTTCGTATTCACTTCTGAACCGAATAGCAGGTCGAATAGCTGTTCGGTATTCGGTCGAATAGTAGTGGTCGGACCGAATACGAATAGTGGTCACGTGATTTCTGCTCAAGCATATGCGTCTGTAAAAGTGAGTGTACAAAGACTGGCAGAAGGTTGCAAAGATTATATGCAGTTAACTGTTTCCCATTAGTTTATGCATTTAATTGATTGACTAAACTGAAACTTTTGCTTACATTAGATATGTTGAAGGCAGAGATCTATTGTGTACACTATCCGTATTCGGCGAATAGCCTAGTAATAATCAACTATTCGGTACAGCCCTTTAGTCTCCTACACATAGGCTAGCTATTAGACAGCAGCTGCTGCAGACAATCTCGAATAATAGGCCTGCCGCCTTTCGGGAAGAAGTGAATGCATATAGGTCTGTCACTGCTGTAGGGTTATTTATTTATGTGCTTACAGTTATAGTGAACATTCATGAGTATAATACATTGCATATAATAGACCACTGACTTACATGTATCTTGGACCCCGAAAATTCAGGGAAGTCATTTAATTGGACTCAGGTGCTGTCTGGATTTGTAACGGTCTGTGACACTCGCAGGCGATACTATAGGCTACACGAGTAATTATTTTTATGTGGCGCTCGATTATTGTATTCGAGTGCTTATACCTGAAGTCTTGCAGGCCGCAGTCTCGGTAGTCGTCAGAGTTGTTGTCAATCCATCGGACTTATTCGGTACGGAAGAGTACATGGTACCTAGAAAAAGTACCAATTCGTCATGATTAACACAAAAATGATTGCTCAGTGCGTTTGCTCAGACATAGTCTAACAAAATTATGTGAAATTATATGTATAAATATACATAGATCTATACATACATACATATATATATAATATAGGCCTACCTGTATAAGCACCATACTGTGATTAGTGGCTGCAATAAGACAATGATGTTACCCTGAAATAGGCCTATCGTAGGCCTACATGCAATGTTTGTGTCTAAGTATACCAAGTCATATCTTCTGCAGGAGATGATCTGAGTCAATGGAGAAGCTGCACAGCATCTACATGTATAGCGATGCATTGTTCGGACCAACAGATGATATTTGGGACAGATGACCGACATCATATTACAGAGTTTGGCTTGAAAGACAGTGTGCTCTGATGTTGAGGTCTATGTATAGTATATACGTCCATAACGCTAATAAACATAATTTATGTAGCTCTACTATTAATTCGTTGTGCTCAATGCGTGGTGTATACGCTAACGATTGTAGGCCTATATCGTTGCTGTCTATACTAAGGCCGCGTAGTGCAGGGGTCTATGATATTATAGCATATTATTCAGTTATAGCCGTTACTTACCTCTGTCAAACAGCGCAGTGTTGAAACCTAACGAAATAAAAAGAGAGAAAGTATTTTATTAGTATGCCATGGCTTATATCCGACGTCGTGGCATTTCATTGCTATGTTTAGAGGTTAAGGTATCGACAGAATATAAATGTATCACAGTAGGACTAGGCCTACATCATAGTACACTGTATAACCTAGTGGCGGACCCAGAACTGTTCGAAGGGGGGCAAAGTCTTAGGCCTACACCATAACACACTGTAATCGATTGCGTTACAGAATGCGTAATCTGGACTTCAGATAAATCACCATTAGGGTATTTTTCAGCTCGGACTCTTCAATCGTAGTAATAGTGGTCAACGGGCAATTGTGCTAACTTCGGATGTAGACCTACAGTAGGCTACATGTACTATGGCGGCTGATATATAGGCTATGATCGAAGTGGCCTGATATTCTATTATAATGTCAGAATGCTACAATACAGATGGATCTATGGCATGCTCAACATTGCCTGACTTTACTGTATTGCCAACGTCGTATCCACAGTGCCGATAATTATGACAATCAATATTAGTATTCTATAACAATCAATAATAGTATTCTATAACAATCAATAATAGTATACTATCTGTACTTACTACGAAAAGGCAGCAGTTCCTGTAAAGCACCACCTTGGGCTGAAAATTCAATAAAACAATAACTATTGTCATCACATCGTCATTATAATTATGATAATCGTCAATCCCCTATTCTACATCTCACAAAACTTCATCATGATAAGAAAAATGATGGTCGCAGAGACGTGGTGGTATAGGTGGTGATGATGATGATGATGATGATGACGACGATGATGACGACGATAACGATGACGATACTAGTATGGTTCACATTTTGTTATTCTTTCTGCAACGGTAGACATACAGCCTAAAACTGAATGTGTTTCTCACAGGTAACCATGCAGTCTGTTCTCACATAAAAAAGCTGGATGCATTTCCCAACTTAGGTATGTTAATTGCCGATCAGTTGAACCGCAGCATTTAAAACATATTGCATCTATAATAGTTCGTAAAATTAAATAAGAACTATTATATTGGTCATATTTATTCACAAAATTGATGTGGAGAATTACCGCATAAATACTGCCACATATTAATGTGTGCAGAAGAGTCAGATTGAGTTCTAAGTGAAGGATAAACTGTAAATGTATAAATTATTGTCGACATTAAGAATAGGTCTGCAATTATGGCCTTGACCCTTTTCACTTTTAAAGCAATCAATGGGGTGAAATCTTTCACCACCACGCTGCTCGTTTGAATGGTTCCCCCACCACTAGCCCTATCACGACACTTGAGGTCTAAATCTCAAATAAGCCACCACCAGCGGGAGATGAAGTATACGAATCGCACGCTCTCTAGCGCAGAGACGCCATGATGCAATGTAGCTAGGCCTATATTATGGCCAAGTTTGCGCAAAATAATATGAGAGACAGGTGGCAGAACAGTGCTCGGCATATTTTATACGTTCTACACTCTACAGTATACACACACGCTGTTAGAAAGCCAATTACTGCAGAAAGAGTCTTAAGAAAATCAATGCTACATAATGGACAAATTGATGTTGAAATGTAGCCATGGCTATAATAAAGCTGTTTAAAAAATCTGATGACCCTTTTTTTAGTCATCCGGCCGAAATGTGTGCAAAAATATACCATTTTCCTGCCAAAACATCCTTTTTCCTGCCAAAAAATCTGATGACCTTTCATAAAAACAAACAAATGGAGGGCCACTTTCCATGCAATTTTGAAATGGGGGTCATTGGCCGCCCTGTATCCGCCCCTGAACAGACGCCTACCGGTATATTATAATAATATTATTATAATAATGTGATTATGTGCTTTGCACGACTCTCATCAGATGGCTGATGCAGATGTAGAATGTAGATGCGAGACATCAGATGGAAGAAGTTATTATTCGACGGACGGATGGATCGATCGATGAATGGACGGACAGGCGGACAGACAGGCGGATTGATGGATGCATATGGATTGATTGATGTATGGATAGACAGACATACAGACACACGACAAATGGTGTGTAGGCAGATACATGCATGCAAGTATATTGCATATATAAATAAATAAATAAATAAATACATACATACATACATACATACATACATACATACATACATACATACATACATACATACATACATACATACATACATACATACATACATACATACATACATTATACATACATACATACATACATACATACATACATACATAGATACATACATACACACATAGCCTACATGCATGTATACATACAGGGTGGGCCATAAAAAAGTAACCCCCTACGGTCTTTTGCTCATATCTTGACCAGTAGTAAGAATTTTTAAATGAAATTTTACAGGCTTAAAGACAATTCATATTTACACATGATGGCCAGATTTCGTCAAAATATTTCAAACAGAACAAAAGTTATACCAGATTACTGAGAGGCCCCACCGTTTTTTGATGATTCAGTAGGGTAACGCAAGAAAAAGTAGCAAAAACACTATTTTATTAAGTCTCATCTCAAACATTTGTTATAAAATAGCTTTGATATTGCCAGTGATCATTATTATTACTATTTAAGAAAGAAACAGGGTACCAGCGTAGCTGCACATCATTGCGAAGTCGCTTGGCAAGATGACAATCAAATTGGTAAATAAGGAATCTGTCAGATTAATCAACAGGTCTATCAAGAACTTTGTAAAGAGACTCATAAGAAGCGTTGGCAATGGTGATGGGCACATTGAACACAAGTTGTGAAGCACTACCAAGTTCATTTGACAACAGTTATTTGAGATGAGTCTTAATAAAATCGTGTTTTTGTTACTTCTTGTTGCGTTTGGTTTTTGAATCGTCAAAAAATGGTGGGTGGCCTCACTAAAAGTAGTATAACTTTTGTTCCGTCTGAAATATTTTGATGAAATCTGGCCATTATGTGTAAATATCAATTGTCTTTCAGCCTGTAGAGATTCATTTTGAAATTCTTACTTCTGGCCATGACATTAGCAAAAAATCTAATTTTTGTTGCATTTCGTTTTTGAATCGTCAAAAAACGAGGGGTGGCCTCACTAAAAGTGATATAACTTTTGTTCTGTTCGAAATATTTTGATGAAATCTGAATTCTTACTTCTGGCCAAGATATGGGCAAAAAACCGTAGGGGGTTACTTTTTTATGGCCCACCCTGTATACTTAAGTACAATAGTACATGCATGTTTACACACACTGTGACACACACACACTCGCATACAGATAGATACGGTATAGACAGGCAGAAACATTCGTACACAGCTTACAGGCATACACACATACATACACACTGATATACACAATTATATACATATATTATATATAGTCAAATTATACATGTATTTATAATATGCAAGACGAGACATCATGAAATTGGTTGAAATGCTGGCTCTGGATGTTTGTCCATCGCATATTGTATCGTGTGTCGTTTCATATCCATAATAATCTTCAGACTTCTACCACTCCACAGCTGCAGCAGAGTTTAATCAAATCTATCCAGACTGGCAAACGGTTTCATCACAAAGAACTGGATATCTGGATTCTGGACCTCACTCCCATACATACATACATACATACATACATACATACATTCATGCATGCATGCATGCATGCATGCATGCATACATACATACATACATACATACATACATACATACATACATACATACATACATACATACATACATACATACATACATACATACATACATACATACATACATACATACATACATACATACATACATACATACATACATACATACATACATACATACATACATACATACATACATACATACATACATACATGCGGACAGATGGATAGACAGACGGAAACGTTCATGCATTGTACAAGCCTATAGAGACTGACGTCAAACCTATAGCGTGAATCAGATCACCCTCAATGTACACTTAGTCTATTCAAACGTCTCTGAGCTTAGAACGAACTGGAGGGGGAGACGAACTTTATGAGGACAACCAAGAGGAAGTTGCAGTAATCAATTCGGGAGGAGATGAAGTCATGGATTATAGAAGACAGACGAGAGACAGAACTCGGATTGCTCTAGGCCGACTCAGGTGAAAATTTAATTAGGAAGCAAGTAAGCTTATAAGATTGCAACACTATTCCAATAGCCTTGTTGCTAAATAAGGGAATCATTCTTCTTTGCTGTTGTGGCGTTTCTTGGTGATCCATGAGGGCGAGTCGAAGATAAAACGGTTTTTATTAAGAATGAAAGTGAAAGAATTCCTAGGTTATATTCTTCGACATGCAAAGACGAACAGGTTTGTGTAGCAATAACTATCCATCTAAATAGTATTTTTTCTTTTCTTTAACCTAAGACATGATGTTCAGATTAATTACTTACGAATACCCTAATACGATTAATTTTATCGTCGCATGCCCTACTCTAAGTCTAAGCTATACGCTATCCATCGTCGAATCATTCGGACGTGCGAACCATATGTCAAACATTGAACGAATCTTTCCACCTATATGATCATTCTCATTCGTCATTGATTCCATCAATCCGTCAGATAAAGGAAACGGATACATCTATTCCAATGCCATTTTTGCCATTGACAATAAGCACAAACGGGACCAGAGCAAAAAACTACACGCTGGGTTAGTTCGTCGGTCGGCATATATCGGTATGTCTGTCTGTCTCAGACTGTCTGTCTGTCTGCGTGATGATAATAGTACTAATAGTAATAGCTGCCAGTCAGTCAGTCAGTCAGTCAGTCAGTCAGTCAGTCAGTCAGTCAGTCAGTCAGTCTGTCTGTCTGTCTGTCTGTCTGCGTGATGATAATAGTAATAATAGATTTAATAATAGTTAGTTAGTCAGTCAGTCAGTCAGTCAGTCTGTCTGTCTGTCTGTATGTCTGTCTGTCTGTCTGTCTGTCTGCGTGATGATAATAGTAATAATAGATTTAATAATAGTTAGTTAGTCAGTCAGTCAGTCAGTCAGTCAGTCAGTCAGTCAGTCAGTCTGTCTGTCTGTCTGTCTGTCTGCGTGATGATAATAGTAATAATAGATTTAATAATAGTTAGTTAGTCAGTCAGTCAGTCAGTCAGTCAGTCTGTCTGTCTGTCTGTATGTCTGTCTGTCTGTCTGTCTGTCTGTCTGCGTGATGATAATAGTAATAATAGATTTAATAATAGTTAGTTAGTCAGTCAGTCAGTCAGTCAGTCAGTCAGTCAGTCAGTCTGTCTGTCTGTCTGTCTGTCTGTCTGTCTGTCTGTCTGTCTGTCAGCGTGACGATAGTAATAATAATAATAGCTGTCTGTCTGTCTGTCAGTCAGTCAGTCTGACTGTCTGTCTGTCTGTCTGTCTGTCTGTATGTCTGTCTGTCTCGGCTGGGTGCCCTGCCTTTAGTCTCGAGATGTTCGCTGTTTCTGTCATATCCCATAATCCCTTGTGACAATTGCTACAGAAATCAACAGTGACGTGCGATGTCAGAGCGTTTTAAGCAAATGTCAATTCAGACGTTGCTGCTGTTGCTGCAGTCACCGCTCAAATGAATTCATTCTCATCGTCCGCTTTAACGCTGCGACATATTAGATTTTCTGTGAATGGCATACGCACAATCGGTGCCACCCCATCACGGGGGCGGGGGTCAGTGCCACCCACCCTTTCATGGAACCGGCTCACATACAAGGGATACGACGATACGCTGGCTTCCAAACAGTGGTGAAAAACTCTAGTGCTTATGACTTTGTGTCTAAGCTTGTTGATTTTTTCAATCTGTTTATGACAGGTTGTAGAATGTAGGTGATCTCGTAAAGCAAGCTTCGCAATTCAACGCCATTGTTGCAATTTTATTTTGCCAGCTGCGCCGTAGCGTCAGCTTTAATTGTAGTCATAATAATAGTGATGATAGTAGGAGTACCAGCAGCTGCTGCAGTAGCAGTGACAGTAGCAGTAATAGCAGGCTAGTAGTAATAGTAGTAATGGTAATAATAATAATAATAATAATAATAATAATAATAATAATAATAATAATAATAATAATAATAATAGGGCCATTCCGGACTGGTTTTATAGCAGTAGTTAGGCGATAAGTCCCTGAGGGATCCTAAATACCTCGGGGCAAAAAATATTAATCGCAAGATATGGCAGTAACAGATGACAACAAGTAGGTCTATAACACGCGTAGAATTCAACTATATCGTAGCTTTCAAGGCTATCTCTCTCATCTGTGCTACTGCGCATTTCATAGCGCCTGTACAGAGTTGAAGGCAGACTTGCAGTCAGCCTAACTGCACCGTGCTGCCATTCAACCATCTAGCTGCATTCTAGCACTAGCAGGTAGCAGCTTCCTTCAGAACTACACAGCGCATTGCTCTAAAGCTGCAGTTTTGCCATCACAAGAAAAACTAATTTATACATGCGACGATTCAATAAATTATGAGATATTTTCAGAGGTTAGCCTATATCCCAGTAAATTCATCTGCAAAATATGACATATGTCTTCACTTTTACAAGTAGACCTATAATAGGTCTCGTGTATTTCATCAAACAAATCAATTATTTCGTGACTAATCAAGAATAGTATAGCACTCAATAAAATTGAAAGCACGGTCACGACAGCTAGACACCCTGAAGGAGTCTTATTGCGTCTCATTGAGATGAAGTGGATTGAGTGCATGGATCAATTTATATACATGTATATGTATTTATATATATAAATATATATATAAATATATTTTGATCCATATATAATAGGAACAATATACCGGGTGGCGCATAAAAAACGTCCCCAAACTTTGTTAATCTGGCAAAGATCTAATTTCAGAGATATCAAATATTAATTTACACCAAAATGTTAAGCAATCATTTCTGTGCACACATGTCAAATTTCAAGAGAGTACGTTTATTATATCACACTCTGCGGCAAGGTTATAACGTCGTACCTGTTAAAATATTTTGCTCAAACCTACGTCATTAAAAACGTTCCCAAACGTTGTTAACCTGGCAGGCTGGCAATTAAACAATTTTAAAGATAAACTAAATCATAGTACATCAAACTAATCATAATTCATATTTGTGCAACACAGCCAAATTTTAGCTAAAAATACTCAACCGTTTGAGAGAAATTGTTGTTAGAACTGTATGACCCATGGCCAAAATTTTGCACAGTTGTTTAATGATGATGTTTTACGCGAGCAAATGTTTGATTGATCCTCCGCTTTCTCTTGTAACGACCCTTAAACGCTATTTCCACTGTCCTGTTGACTTCTGTAGGCCTATTTGTGTGTCGTCTAATAGAGACCATTAATTTTTTACTTCAATGACCTGCTTAAGTTCGTCAGCATTAATTTTAGAAACAATTTTCTGCGACCAGCATACACATTACACAAGCTCCTTTGGGGCGCTCCGTGCATAAGTAGACCATAGGATTTAGAACGGGAGAGTTTGGAGGCCAGGCATCACTGTGGATAAAATCAGGGATGTTTGCTTGAAGAAATTGCTGATCCAATCTGCAACGATGTGAAGGAGCACTGTCTTGTTGAAAGATGTAGGCCAAATTGTCATCAGGATTGAGTCTACGTACTAGGCCTATACGACGTTCGGGATTGAGCTTATCGCGTAACAAGCCAATGTAATAGGCCTACTCTCCATTGACTTTGGTTTTCCGAGGATCAATGACGATGATGTGTGTTTTACCGTGCATCAAAACCCCAGCAGATGCCATTAAATTTGTTTAGAGAAACGACTAGTCTCATGATAAAGTCTTGGCTTGGCACAATTGAAGACTTTCATTCGCGGCGAAATAAATGACGTAGTTTTGTGCAAAATATTTTAACAGGTACGACGTTATAACCTTGCCGCAGAGTGTGATATAATAAACATACTCTCTTGAAATTTGACATGTGTGCACAGAAATGATTGCTTAACATTTTGGTGTAAATTAATATTTGATATCTCTGAAATTAGATCTTTGCCAGATTAACAAAGTTTGGGGACGTTTTTTATGCGCCACCCGGTATATATATATAAACCTATATATATTGATCCATATATAAATGGATCAATATATCTGTGGACAGATCGAGCAGATTCTTGGTTGCCCTACAGGTCAAGTTTTAACCGACAAAGAAGTGGCATATTACGGTTTTGAAGAGACATAGATTAGGGGAGCTGCCTGATTGATAATGGAACCTCGTTCCATTTGGTGGTCCATAATTATTATTATACCTAACACAGAACATTCGGGTATTTGTATGGGCAAAAGGTTTGTGGTAGCCTTTAGATGACGGGCTCTACAGTAATGTTGGAGTGGATGTCAGAGGTATAAGACAAAAGAAATTATTGCACAGAGTATATTATATATATACTCATTAAATATGAATTTCTCTTAGATTGTGAAATGCATGTGGCGGTGATTAAGAAGCCATTGTCTTGGTATATAGACACATTTCAATAAGTTATCATGTAGTCACATTATATGCAAGTGCCACGCTGTCGCAATGCAATTCGTCTGCCTCTTCTCGTGTACTGGACCGTCCTTCTGGATCAGTCTGCCTCTGATCTCATGATAAATATCTATGGAAAGGATTCTTGTTCGCTAAGAAAACCACCGCCGCCACCACCACCAACAACAACCACCACAAGGCCCACCGCCACCACCACCATGCACCAACCACTAGGCTCACCACCATATGTCTTATGTGGTAGCTCTATGGTCGTTGGCCAAAATGGCCGACGCCGTGCCTTTCTGTTGTTATGGCAGATTTTTACGTCCGGGACGAAACTCGCTTCTTTTCGTTCGGATTTTCTAATGTTTACTGATGTCGAGAGTCGAGATTCTGACTTTTCTTCATCTGTGTCGTGAGCGTTTGGACGGTAGCTTGATAATAAATTTTGACGTTCAACATGCCATGCGTGTTTCGCATCTGGACTATTCCATTATGCTGAACATCAAGGGGTTCCAGGTTCGTCATCATTGTTTCATCATTAGGCTATCGATAGCCGAACGATTACGCACGTGTATGGGAAAAGAAAGGATTTCACTATATACCAGCAACCGAAAACCATGCCGCAGTAGTGCCACGTTTCCAGCGTTGTGCTGCCCGTCGCTGATCTTCGCACTAATGTTTCTCGGCTCTGTAGACACTGAAAATACTGTTAAACTACCATCATCGGGAATCGGTACGAGAAACTTTCGGCTGAACTCTCCGTGTAGCCAACGCGTAGGAGTTTGACGATGGGGTGACTTGTGCTTCTCGAGCGGTGTTTTGCCTAAGGATGACTTCTGTCGTGACGTTACCATCAATAGGCTTGAGCTATATGAGTGGGCGCCGCTGATGGCTGCCATATTTGTTCTTGTATTTGTTTTTTTATGTCGTGTTTTTTGTGCTTGTAAACCAGAGTGCGTTTTGCAGCTGGTACATTAAAGAATATACTTACTTACTTACTTACTTACTTACCAGGCCCTCTGTCTAGAATCTAGATCCTCTTCTTTGAACGGACCTCAACACATCTCTGCTGCAGGATGATTAACACAATTGAGTCGATTCGTGTGTCCGTCGTCCGAGCAGCGCTCTTTGGTCCGTGGGGATATGCTGGTTCCACGCTTCCAATCGATAACTGGAGAAAATCGTGCTTTTTCGTGCAAGAACCGTTTTGTAGCACGTGCATGCACTCTTCCGTTTAAAACAATTAAGCTTGCAGACGTGCGATATAAAGAGCAATTCAAGCGGAGTCTCAAAGATAGATGGATGGATCCCTTTAGGTGGATGAATGGATCCCTGGGGTAGAAACTGTTAAAAGCACACGCATGTGGTGTTTGTGCTATTTCGTAGAAACCGGAATTCTGAAACTGTTTGGTATTTTCAACCCGAATATTCTGGTTAGAATCAAAAGTTGAACGTTTACGGGTTCGAATTCTTAATCTGACGAAAGGACCTGCTGTTATATGCCCACCGCATGTTGTATTGGAAGTTAGGCTACACCTACATATATATATGGCCACGAGCTCTAAATACATGTAGGCCTATAGGCCTAACTGTACTGTATATCTAAATCTCTTTTTCGGCGGCAGCTTCATCTCTGCGAATGCAAGCAGTCAACTGCAGGCGCATGGAATGCCACTAAAACTACACATTTTAGTTAAAGGCCTATTTGCCAGCGTCGGTCCCTCTCTATGGAATGGGCTTCCCCCATAAGTTCGCTCTGCCATCATCTCTGGTGCCAGGTATACTGTATCCTCGTCTTTCTCTCATCTAAAAACTAGCCTTTTCTCTCGGGATTGAACGCACTGGGAGCGCTTCTTAAAGGCTCTTGCTGTGAGAAGCGCATTATAAATGGCCAGATACCAGGGACGTCATTTCAGTTTTTTCCAGGGGGGGGGCAAAAAATTTTTTGCGGGTCTTAACTCCACAAGCTTCGTAAGTTCTGTATTTAGCCAACATGTGCAAAACTGCGGTTAAATAAGATGTTTTCTTTTTGCTCTTATTTATTTCTTACTCTATTTGATTCAGTGATGGGGTATATTTAAATGCCTACTACTTTTTATATTAATTATTATTATATCGTTATAATGATATTATTTACTATAATAATATATGACATTATCATGACATAGAGATTTACTGTTAATATTTGTAAAAAAACAATTTTTTTTACCATTAAATGTCTTATCTCCACTCTCCAGTGTAATCTTTCAAATTTCAAACTGTCAAACTTCAAAATGTTTTGTTCTTTGAAACACTTAGTAAAACAATATCATTATTACACAAGCTTATGCTTCCCAATTTTGGTAGTTTGGTAATTCTGGCTTACTTGGTATACCATGTTTAACCATTTCTGCTAATTGTGTCCTGGTCAGCAATTGAGGACCGTCTTGAACAACAAGGGTAAGCTTATTCATTGTAATAGTCCAGTAGCAACAGAACAGAGTCGCCTAACTTGATACACAAAGAAATTATTATGGCAATTGTAATTACATTTTAATATTGAAATATTAACCCATTCTCTTTAATAGCACTGAAATAATAGAGTGATTTTGTCAAGATATCATTTTATACTTTATGATTACAATGTGGCAACTCAACAAGAAATTGTTATTATTTTAAGTAGACCTATATTTTATCGAAGTCTTTGACCACTCTTAGCAGCACTCAAATAGTAAAGCAATTTTGTTCAGATCACAGTCTAAAATGCTTTCATTGCACTGTGGAAATTCAAGCAAATTTCGTGCAGGCAGGGGCACATCTCTCCACAGGAGAGGTCCAGATTAGACACTGCTTTAATTTGTCATAAATAACAATTCACAAAGCAATATTGCATGCACTAAGCCTGCAATAGTTATTTTTTGACTAGTGACTGATATTATCTATGTGATCATTCAAGTGGTGGGCAATGACTTGTAGGAAAGTCTGTTGTTTAACTTAATCCAACGTACTGATATAAGATATAAGATATTTGGATTTGTCTGAAAAAGAGCCATATTGAATTAGCTAGGATTTTACCATTGGGGTGGGTAATGTAAATCCAGTAATCTTCCATGAGCCTCTACAATACATATGTGCCAGGTGGGCAGGTGATCTGTGCAACGATATCCAGAGGCATACATCAACATAAAGAACTTTAGGAGTTGAAAGAGCAAGCAGATAATCATGAGTGATTATCTCAACCTGGAAAAGATATGACTCACAAAATTTTAATATCCAAAAACAAAACTTCATGTATAAGAAGTAAACCTGCATAACAATTGCACTAAAATCCCAGTTTGTGCTATTGCCATTATTGGATGTCACATAATAGGCCTACCGTAGATCCGGCATGTGAGTGCTTTATGATCAACGAGGCAAAAAGACCGGTAGACGAACGGGAGACGACCGTTTCAGGCTGGACTATCATGTCATTTGGTCCGCTTTAGTTCTCAAGAAAGCCCAATCATCAGCTCTGCTACCCACACTCACATCCTCCCCCCAACTGCTGCAGTCAGCCCTTGTAATACATCTGTCTGCTATCTTCAGTCAGAACTTCCCGCCAATTCGTCCTTTGCTGGCTACTTACCCCTACACCGACGACCGACCGGTGTCGGGAGGCTGGCAACGATAGGCGAAACCGCCTCAGCTCCTGGTCAGACGGAGTGGGGTGCTTGTAGGCTAGTGCTAGTAAGGCTCAAATGGAGAACCGTGCCTGGCTGCTTCATATAACTGGGTGTCGGTTTGCACTGGGTGGCTCACAGGACCCCACATCTGGTGACCTTACTGACCTGGGAAAAGGTCTTCTCCTTATCTAGCGGGAACAAGCTGTACATCTAATTCCTTGTGCAGACAATAATTATACACATGAGCCAATATATGTGGCCTATGAACTGTGCACTGTGTGCAGCTCGAATCTGCCCTCACATACAAAATTACGGAAGACACAGGCCTTTTGGTAATTTGAACGTGTGGCGTGGCAAAATATGTCATGTATAAGCACAATCGGTCAAATTCAGGGGGGGGGGCAAATGCCCCCCCTGCCCCCCCCAAATGACGTGCCTGCCAGATACTATACAATACAATACAATATATGAAGGTCCATTCATGCAAGAATGTTAATGGAATGCCACTAAAACTACACATTTAGTTATATAATTATGAAGGTTCATTCATGCAAGAATGTAATGTTCCCAGCTCCTTTAAGACTAAGAGGTGTTTTAGAACGGCGCTATACACATGTAATTGTCAAGTCGCATAATATATATAATTATATATAAATATATATATAATTTAACTTTCTCAATTCCTTCTATAGTAACAATCAACAAGATGTTGATCTAAATGTACAATACATGTATATAATATATACGATATATATAATTCTCTTGATGTCACATAATTCTGCTAAACTTCTCCATATGTCTCCATGGAATCTCGTAGGCGCCTACACCGTGTACCGGAAAATCCCCGGCAACTGTACGATCGCCGGTTGAATCTTGATAAGTCTTCTTCGTCCTATGACAGCTGCTCAGTGGACCTATATTCCCTCTCCATTCATTTATCTTCTTGTGCGACTCCATCGATCTGATCTCATTATCCTTAGACGACAATGTCACTGTGGCAGCAGCAGACGATCATTCTTGTCGCTACTGACTCAACCATCAACGGGTTAATAACAGACAATTTTTGATGACCTCATCAAACGTACATCATGAGCCACACGCTGCTCTCTTTAGTTCGAACGGTGTAGAGGGTTAAACATGCAGTAACCTTAGCTAAAGGAATAATCAATAGCATCTCACTCATATTATAGGCCTATACGGGGGCATTAAAGAGCACCTCTCAACAACGCGTATTTCCGGTCCATGCACACGACCGCGCCATTAGGAGCAATCGGTGCGCGACTCCTTAAGTAAGTGATCTCCGGATGTTCAGTCTGCATTAAGCTGTGACCATGATTATCTCGTCTGTTCTCCTCGAAAGACCCAGATGTAAACAATAATTCTCTTCTGACCAGCAACTCTGCATGAATCGTCGTTATATTCACCCCCCCCCCCATACAGGCAGGGCCGGATTTACATGTAATCCAACTAAGCAACTGCTTAGGACCTCCGGAATCTGGGGGGACCTCCAAAAGTGAACCAAAGAAAAAATTCAGTGGTTTCTAAATTATTACTCAAGAATTATATAGACTATACTTAGATCTAGAAATATGCATTTTGTCTGTTTTTATCCTGAAGTGGGGCCTCGTAATTGAAATTGCTTAGGGCCTCACTCTGTTCAAATCCGGCCCTGCATACAGGTCGTCTGTACTCTCTCTTAAAATGCGTAGTTTCTTCATGCATTCAGTCTCGATGACTCGTCGATCGAGGTGCCAGACTTTCTTGATCCTTCTATTCGTGCATCTCATAGAAAATATCATCGAAAGCTCAGATAACGCTCTGAGCCACACAATGGTCTGTTTGTTATGGTATATTTGCACTGTGTTTGCATGGTTAAGCATCTATATTGCATTATTAGTCACAAACTGGCCCGGCCTTTGGGCAAGGTGAGCGAGGCAAACGCCTTGGGCCCCGCGCTTCCATGGCTCCGCGCTGCTGGCGATGATTTTTCTACGTTGTTGAGATTGACAATGGTTACGTCGCATATCAGGAGCCCCTCATGCCCCTATGTTAGGGTTCTTCAACTTCAATTTTGCACGTGGGCACCTGCAGACATTTTTGCTGAAAAAGACAAAGTAGGCCTACAATAGACGCGTCGAACGTTTTGTCAAGAGTCTGAAATAAGGAGCATGGATTATTGGATATTTTTCACAGAGGTGTATAAAATGTAAATTTATCCATTTCACTGTGGGAATCATTAGTGCTTTGGTGCAGAGAAATTTGTCAAAAACTCTTGTTAAAAATAGGTGTTGATTTTCCAGAGTGGCAGGAACCCCTCATACCCCTATGTTAGGGTGCCAATGATTTTGCATCATTTAATTAAGCCTACATAATGTGATTGTACCAATGCCGTCCTGACAGAAAATCAATTTCGTAAATTTTTACCGAGGACACGCTGCTGCCTCGGGTCCCGCGAACGCTAGAGCCGAGCCTGGTCACAAAACGATATTTTTTGCTCTATGACTATTAATTGCTGCTATGCTTATAAATTCAACAAATGGTGGTTCGAACCTGATAAGGTAACCTCGTGTCAGATCGTCCTGTCTGCTTATCATCATCATCATCATCATCATCATCATCATCATCATCATCATCATCATCATCATCATCATCATCATCATCATCATCATCATCATCATCATCATCGTTATCATCACCATCAACAGCAGCAAATTGCTGAATTATTCCTTTTTATCTTAATTCATTTCGAATGATTGCACTTAGTTGCTTCTTTATCTGCTCTGCCATTATTCGTCGCAAACTCGCTATCCGAATTACCATGGTACGTATAGACAGTGGCTCACCACGGGATGGTTTGAGGTGGCTTGAAGCCAGAACCACTTCATTCTAAAAATATATATGATCAACATAATTTGTTCATATCCGTTGAGTTTTCATTCGGGTATAGGGATATGGGGGTGGTGGTGGTGGTGAGGCAGTGATCTGGACACAAGATCATTACAATTTGTTTATAACTATACTCCACTTTTAAAGGTCTTGCTACACTTCTCAGATGAGGTGAATGAGGTGATTAGAGATGAAATAATTATACCAGAACATCACCGATTTACTACACGCATGATCTGGAATTTAGCTCCAGAAATACGGAGCTACGAATATGAAATTGGAGAAAAGAGATTGGTGTTGGAACATCATCACTGGTACCGTAGGCTAAGTTTCGATGCACGTTTCATGAGTTGCAATTCGTGAAAGTGTGTAGGAGAGAGAGAGAGAGAGAGACAGAAAGACAGACAGACAGACAGAGACAGAGAGACAGACAGACAGACAGACAGAAGAGAGAAAGACTTCCAAAGATTTCACTCAGCACTTACCGATTCGGTTTAGCTTGGCGTCCATCTGGTTTCCAGGTCTCGTGATCGACCGCATGGCCTGGAAGCCAAGTCCGCCAGCCGTGTTCCTCAGCCCGACGGTTTTCGGTCTGACCGCTTCGACCGGAAGAATCCGCCTCCTCTTCTTCGGCAGCTTGGCCCTCGCCTGCGTGTGCGAGTAGAAGAGAGCAAAGTTGCTGACGATGACGGGGACGGGGAGGGCGATGGTCAGCACCCCCATGAGGGCGCACAACGACCCGACGAACATGCCGAGGTAGGTCTTCGGCGACATGTCACCGTACCCCACTGTCGTCATGGTAACTATGGCCCACCACAGTCCGACGGGTATGGACGTGAAGTCGTTCTTCGGGTTGTACTGCGTGCGCTCTGCATAGAAGACGAGCGACGCGAAGATGACGATGCCAAGAACGAGGAAGAAGACGAGCAGGCTGAGCTCGTGAGCCGATGCCTTGAACGTGTGGATGAGGATCTTGAGACCGGGAGAGTGCCGGGTCAGTTTGAACAGCCGCATGATGCGGATGATGCTGAAGAACTCGAGGGCGTCGTTCTCCCGCTTCAACCGCGTCAGAAGGAAGTCGAGGTAGAAGGAGAGAGTCGCCACGAAGTCGATCACGTTGACCGGCGTTCGAAGGAAGACGAACTTACTTCGACTGACGACGAACCGAACGAGAAACTCGAACGTGAACCAAGCGTTACAGACGCATTCGATGTAGAAGAACGCAAGATGCGGTTCCGTGCACTTCTTCTCCAGCGTCCAACCATCGTAGTTCGTTGCTGCTGCTGCGGAGGGGGTTGGGGCGATGGGGGGCGATGCTGCGATTGATTGGTTGGATAAATCACCGGAATATGACGATGAGGAGGAGGATGATGAGTCGAGCGTTGCGAAGGTGTGGTTGCGAAGGACGGGAACTCGGAGGCTACCGTGAGTCTTAAGACAGAACGAGAGAATTGAGACGACGATGAAGAAGACGGAAACGGATGCGACGAACTAAAGGGAGAAAAAGAGAAACAATAATTGAGAAAAACAAGCAATTGTTTCTAACCATGCATTCGCTTTCATATCGATTCAATTATTATCTAAGCATATCTGTTGTTATAGTTTCTTGAGCTACCCAGAGGTTAGACAGCTGTGTGACATCCATTTAATATACAATCGTAATAATTATGAGCTATAATAATAATAATTAGAATAATAATAATAATAATAATAATAATTATTATTATTATTATTATTATTATTATTATAGGCATCGTGGCGGTTCCTCTAAATGAAGTTCCATTTACAGCTTTTGAAATCACTTCCCCAAAAGGGACGAAAGAGTATATTTAGAATAGTTTTAGAATGAATTGCATACTTTATAAGACTCTTCGCGGAGCAGAGGGAGGGACTCTGTCGGATACAATAGCCCCTGGCTAAATTAACCGCCGCTGACGTGTAGACTATACGGACAAAAACGTATGTTCCAGCGAGCATATAATATCTGCGTGTGTGCGTGCGCGCGCGTGTGTGTGTGTGTGTGTGTGTGTATGTAGTAATCGAGCTGATTAGTTGAAGCGAGATGGATAGCGAACGAAAGACGCCAAGCGACAGACAGAAGGGACGCAGGGTAATTTCCTGCCCTGACTCCATCAGCCGTTACTAGAGGGCGGCGGCGTCGCCTACCGGGAGAAGTGGGGGTCGGTTCCCTCCTATACTCCCACTGTATGCGGATGGATACCGTATCCTCCTACTAAGTGCCACCCGGATGGATAGAGGGACGGTGGTTGGCTGGACGGATGGACGGACGGAATTAGAAAGGCGTCATTGGAGACGAGGCAAGGAGTGGACATTGAAAGGGTCAAACCGGTTCGTGCAAATGCATGCGACAGACATTAGATTCCATCTGCACTACAGTTTCGATGCACAACAGGCTGCAGGTCTTCTTAAGAGACACAGATAATCGAACAGACGTAGACAGACATACAGACTGACAAATAATTATGGGAATGAGAGGAGGATAGTAGATGGAATGATAATTATTATGGAGTTGTGGCTGGACGACGTGTATACGATAATTGTGACCATCGAGCAATCACTGCGTCATCACGCCTGTGTCTGCTTGTGTCTGACTGTGTCTGTTTGTGTCTGCCTGCGTCTGCCTGTGTTTGCTTGTGTATGCCTGTGTCTGCTTGTGTCTGCCTGTGTCTGCCTGTGTCTGCATGTGTCTGCTTGTGTCTGCCTGTATCTGCTTGTGTCTGCCTGCGTTTGCCTGTGTCTGCCTGTGTCTGCCTGGGTCTGCCTGTGTCTGCTTGTGTTCGGCTGGCAGTGAGCGGCTACTGTCATCCAGGGAGTGGATGGAGATAATAAGCTTAGACAATATACAACCAGACATCAGGGTTCACCAGAGAGCAAGAGGCGTTGTGGTGACCACCAGACATTGCTACATAGACACTATCAAGCTTGACTTGGAACAAAGGCATACATGTATAATTGTATATCACTGCATAGACGACGATCGAGGTTTCTGCGCAGACTGACATAAATTATCTCAACATAAATGACAGATTATGTACCGCTATAATTTTATGCGCCAGTTGTTTGTTATCGACACTGAGTGAAAACATGATGATTAACGTCACCCTCCTTCTTTGTCATAGCTTTGGACTGACACTTCAGAGTAAGAGCATTGGAGAGGAAAGTTTTTGTCTTGTTTAGAAACTAAGATTTCTCAAATGACAAGAAAAACCTATTTAAGTAGGCCACCGTCCCAGGCTCATATCCACCTCCATCACACGATTACTCAATTTGGTCAATCCCTCTCTCTCAGTAGATGTCGTCCAAACTACTCTGCTTTATATAGCTCCACTAATCTAGAATCTATCATGCTAAGACTTTCTGACCAAATCACGAAAATTCCTGACCTTTCCATACACGCAATATATCGACTAACTTTTAATCAAGATCCTATTTTCTCTTCTTCGACTCCGCGATTTTCAATCTTGGTGTCATGACCTTTGATACACATGGGGGCGGGGTGCAAGGTGTAGAGGTATGTTCGGTGCCATGGAGCCGGATGGTAGTGGGTTCTCGATCTATCACAAACTCACTCGTTTACGCTGTTACCAACACACCCAAGCACCACCTTAACAGAAAAAGCGAAGGCAAAAGCGAGCAGTTATAGAATAATATAACTTGATAGGCTGGTTGTACGTAGTGACCTGAGTATGTACTACAGTACTAGGTAGTGATTAAAATGGTGCTCATTAATTAACTGATGCCCTGAGCTTGGCTTTCGAGTGTAATTTTGGACGTGTGGAGTTTTACGATTTAAAATTACAGATTGAGAGCTGCAGCTATGAGTGACAGTACTGTAGACGCTTGATATAATTAGGCCGATGTCTCATTGGGTGGCTGAGTGGCTCAGGACAAAGGAAGAAAAAACCCAATGGGTCAAAAAAGCAGTGATGGACATATTGAAAAAAAGAACTTTCACACACCACACAGAATATACAGACCAATTATATAGAGGTCTTGAGTAGATACCTTGAAGGGCGCTATATAAATTATGATTGATTGTTTGCTTGATAGATCTGTCGCAAAGGTGTCACATTAATGCTTTGTTGCATACTTCCCTGAGCTATACAAAGGTAATTCTTTGACAGATGCGCACCAGACAGCAGAGTACGAGAGAGAGAGAGAGAGAGAGAGAGAGAGAGAGAGACAGACAGACGGACAGACAGACAGACAGACAGACAGACAGACAGACAGACAGACAGACAGACAGACAGACAGACAGACAGACAGACACAGAGACAGAGACGGAGACAGAGAGAGACAGAGAGACAGAGAGAGACAGAGAGACAGAGAGTGAGAGAGACAGATACTATAATTATAGACAGAAAGTGAGTAAGAGAGATAAAAGGTAAATAGGGATTCATGCAAGAGACGCGTGCAGATCTGCACTGCGAATAATTATCAATGCTAAATAAACTTAACGGTGAACGTGCATGATAGAAGAACATGAGAAACGCGGATGCTGACCATCTGTTCAAGAGCAATGGGATGAAACACAGACTGACAATGAACGTATAAAGAGACCTACAGGTAGAGATACATGCAAGTAAACACACAGAAGAACAGACAGAGAGGAAGACAATGGCAGCATAAATACGGCTTCCGCTAGAATTAGGACACGTCGTAACATCCTGATCATCAATTCAGATAAGCAGACACATTAATTACGTCAAGACAACCATTAGCGTCACGTGATGGCAAGGCAGAAAGAAGGATGGTCTTGTCTGTATGTATGTTTGAATGTCCACAAAAACTTGGACACTCGGACACTCAGACAAACAAGTAGAAGATGGACAGACACATTGGAAGATAAGCAAAACTGTCGAAAAACGGGCAAGCCAATGGATACATGCATTAAATTCAACGGATCCACAGGCTGAGAGAGACACACACAAACAAACAGACAGACAGACAGAAACAGAGTCACAGTGACAGAGACAGATAGGCAGAGACAGAAATAGAGAGAGAAACAGAGAGACATAGAGACAGATACAGAGACAGAAGAAATGGAGGCATAGACAGGCGATCGAATAGACGAACATATGAATAAATAGACTGACAAATATATTACAGTAATTCATTACTGTAATAGCCTATAATTTGCCGAATGTTTGTTTGAAACAGAAGAACATAGCCTACGTAGATATGGTTACGATTGTCTTCAAACAGGAGAGCATACGTTGATATGGTGACGATTGTTTTCAAACAGAAGAGAAGGCCTATAGGCTACTTACATGTAGATATGGTGACGATTGTTTTAAAACAGAAGAGTTTACGTATAGATAATTAGCATGGTTACGATTGTTTTCAAACAGAAGATCATACGTAGATATGGTAACGATTGTTTTCAAACAGAAGAGTATACTTAGATATGGTGACGATTGCTTTCAAACAGAAGATTATACGTAGATATGGTGACGATTGTTTTCAAACAGAAGAGTTTACGTATAGATAATAAATTATGGTTACGATTGTTTTCAAACAGAAGAGTTTACGTATAGATAATAAATTATGGTTACGATTGTTTTCAAACAGAAGAGTTTACGTATAGATAATAAATTATGGTGACGATTGTTTTCAAACAGAAGAGTTTACGTATAGATAATAAATTATGGTGACGATTGTTTTCAAACAGAAGAATATATACGTAGATGTGGTGATGATTGTCTTCAAACAGAAGAGTATACGAGATATGGTGACGATTGTTTTCAAACAGATGAATGTACGTGCGTAGATAAATATGATGACAATGGTTTTTAATAAGAAGAGGATATTTATATAATTTATATACAGTGTATATATATTATATAAACTTATATATGGTTACGAAAAGAAGAGTAGGCTATGCGTAGCCTACGTTGATATGGTGACGATTGTTTTCAAACAGAAAAGCAGGACTGAAAGTGAGCCGGGTCTTCCCGGATCTGCGACTGCGTGCATTGATTTTCGCGACTTGCCTTCGCCGGATCTTTGCCGGATCGCGTGTTTGAGTATTAGGCTTAAGCATGCATCACATTTTCGTGTATTATTTCAAAGTTTATCGAATACAGCAATTTCGTTCACGTGACTGCTTAATATGGTAAGATAACAGTGTGGAAAATGTGCTAATAATTATAATAAAACGGTAATCGGATTTAAAAGAAAAAAGACTAAACAAAGTCATCAGATATAATAAAAAGTCGGGGTAAAAAATTTCGGACAATGGGTTCGTCCTTTACCCGATGCCGACTCTACCCGAACTTAACTCATTTTACACACGAATTTCAGCCCTGGATTTTCTTATAGGGCTATAAGATCAGGTGGATTAGAACAGGATCGAGACAAGATCGCTTAAGATAACGGAGTTTCTGGAATTTAAGAATATGTAGGCCTAATATTGAAGAGATTTCTTGTTGTAAGATCTTGTTGGTTGGAATGAGAAATTTGTGTTCGGATCATGGTTAGTTAGGCTACATGCCACCAGAGAGTAGAGGAAACGCCCGTGTAGTTTTTAAAAATGAAGCTATGAAAGTTGACTATGTGGAATTAGGTAACGTAACGTAATGATCGAAACGTGACCTATTGACGCGTAATTACGATTTAGAAGTGCGAAACATTTGCATAGTTTGAACGAACAATGGCACAGCTGACAAGCATCCTTGTAGGCCCTATGTGACTATATGCATTGTGCAGCCTCTTAAACGTACACATCTGTGCACGACACAACCCCTCTCATGCGGAGGAGCTCTGGCCTTAAGCGACAAACAATAGAACCTGCTTCCTTCCTGCAGTTGCTCTTCCATCATCGATCATGTCTCTCTTCGAATCGCGGTGAACAACATGATTACGAAGAAATTAGATCCGTCTTTCTGTGGCGGCACGGGTTGCGGCGGTGCATGGCGGGTAGGGGAAGACCGCTGTCTTGTAATATACATGACCTAATCCTGGCATGTCATCTCTAATGCATGTCGCCATCAGTCAACAGTTTGAAACTGACAAGAATCGAGCGACCGACCGACAAACCGACCGACCGACCGACCGACCGACCGACATGGCTCTTTTGTTAAGTCCAGGGTATAGAAATCAATTAGTCCGCAGATAACCATTGAATATTTCATGCACCTCATTTTTTCTTATGAAGGTCATTCATTGAATGGGTTGATATATCGTCGCAACTACACACGTTTATTTCTATCTGGCCCAGTGACTAAGTTCAGCCGGATCCAGTCGCATCTGAAATCCACCACTATGCGAGCCCGCATGCATATAGGGGCAAGAGAGGATACTACTATAGGGCCTACTAGGCACTACCTCCCTGGAAAATGGACACTTTTATCTTTAGGCTTAACTATGCTACGTGACTACGTCCGTATGCTTTCTGGTTGTTAACAAATTTCTACGCGCTAAAGCACTAAAATAAAGGATTTGAGCTTAACTAAAAGCTCGCAACTAATCATTTTGTAAATAAATTAACGAGATAAGAAATATTTTTACACTTTTCCACTTCTTAAGAAACTTTTGGACAAACTTGAAACATATTCGCACTGGATAATAATTATAATGCTCTCAGACTGCTGTCCATCTATACCATCAACTCAACTCCATTTACTTGAATCAGTTATACCATAATTATGTCCGCTGGGTGTTTTTGGATTTTTCTGAAACTGTCTATACTTTGAGACACGATATGTGCTAAAAAACCAAAAAAAATGGTATCAAATTTCCAGGGGCATATGCCTCATTGCGCCTATGCGGCAGCGCCCATGCCTGCACATGACCATGATGGATCGTTTACAAAGGAGCGAATATGACCAAACGAGCAGATAATATTCTATAACGGTCAAATAAGCATCAAGTGATGGTCACAAATCTGGGTGACCAACTGACAAAGTGACCATCAGATGGTCAAGTGGCGAAGAATGATTGATTATATTATTGAGCAGACGTCCATTTCGCAGATGACCGAATTGACAGATGACCAAACGAAGAAATGATGACCAAACAAACTGAACCGAGTATACCAGTTCACCAATCCATTAATGGCCACATGAACATTGTCGTGGATCGAAGGTCCAACAGTTGCAGGATTAACAAAGTAGTGACAATGACGCAATTATCAATTGGTTGCTTTATATATCTAACGACTGACAGACGTATAGTGTATGTCGTAACTATCAAAATGTGTTTCTTTTCTTGGAGGATTCTTCTGTGGATATTGCTATGGTTTGTATACAGCAGGTGAATCTTTCAGACTACGCTCGAGACTTCATAATAGTAATACTATTTCAATTATTGCTATTTTATTGGAGTTATAGGCCTACATGTAGATGATTGTTCCGTATAGCAGCCGATAAAGCATTGAGGACGTTGTTCTGATCGCCTAGCTATCGGGTCTAATTAAATTTTATACTCCCATAATTACAAAACTACAGGGTGCGCAAAAAGACCCCCTAGGTTTTTGCCAATATCTTGGCCAAAGGTAATAATTTCGAAATGAAATTAGGCTATTATTACTATTATACTTCTCTGCTTGACTGTTTGTCTGTCTGTCTGTCTGTCTTTCTGTCTCTAACCCTATCTATCCAGAACTGCCTCTGCCTGCCTCTGTCAAATTTGTTATGGTTTTTGCCAATATCTTGGCCAAAAGTAATAATTTCGAAATGAAATTATTATTACTATTATGCTTCTCTGTCTGTCTGTTTGTCTTTCTGTATGTCTCTAATCCTGTCTATCCAAAACTGCCTCTGCATGTTTGCCTCTGTCAAATGTTTTGTGTTATACGTTTACATGTAAATAGGTCAAGACTGTCTGTTCTGTTCCTCTCTCTCCAATGTTTCTGTCTCTTCATCGACTTCCTGCTCCTTGTTTCACTGTTTCCTTACCCTCCTATCCCCTATAGGCTACTCTGTCTCCGTGAGTCTGCCTCTCATTAGGCTCAACAAACTGAGCATATAACCTATGATATATAGATCTATACGCAGGGCCTCCGACAGGGGGGGCCACCGGGGCCATTTGGCCCCAGGCCTCACTTGATAAAGGGCCTCGGAATTTCGAAATTACGAAGTTATTTATTGAAACGAGGAATTACGGAATAAGGAGTTATTCGTTGAAATATAGAGCTATACAAATTCTAATTTTTCATGACAAATTCATCGAAATATAGCGCTATACAAATTCTAATTATTTCATGACGAAATCGTTGACGCTAAATTGCAAACTGTAAAAATTTGTATATCTAATATGAGTTAATTTAGTTGTAAAATTTAAAAGTTGTCAATGTCAACACTCACCAAGACTTGGCAAGAGTCAACAGTCTAAACCAGTGGTTCCCAACCTTTATTGACTGTAGGACCACTTTTTCTAAGTTGGAGGACACGAGGGACACTTTTTCTTAGTTAAAAGGACATTAAGGCATTGGGGGGCCCAAAATGCTAAAATTTAATTTTAAAAAAGCATATAAAAATTGTTATAATTGATTCGAACTTTTCAAAGTAGAATGTTTGATGTTTATAGACTTGAAAATAAAATTATTTGCATTTGAAAATAATTTTGTTCTATCCTGTCCAAATTGTCAATTTTTTCTGATATTTTTGTTAATTCTATGAGAGATGAGGGTCATTTTTTAGGCATGGCAGGTCATTTTTTTAGGCCTCGCGGGCCACTTTTGGCCCGTGGGCTATGGGTTGGGAACTGCTGGTCTAAACTCTATTATAGCTCATTTTATACTCGTAAGTCGTAAGTCAAACACTCAAACCTAGCCTAAATAATCTTTTAATATGAATATTATTTTTCCTATCGTCCGATTCGCTTTGCAATGTGTAGCCTACACTGGTATACACTATACCAGCAATTATAGTCAATTTGACAAAAATTAAAATTGACCACATTGTCAATTTTAATGAAAAAATAGCAAATGGATTGGCTATGTTAAGCATTAATTCTGATATCGCTAGAACTTTAAATTATCAAAGCATTATCGATAAATTCGTGGCTTTGAAGATTTGAACGATGATTTTAACCTTTCTGTTGAGTTTTCAAAAGATATTTGAAAAAAGGCCTAGAAAATTAGTTGTGGCCCTGGGCCTCCAAATCCTGTCGGAGGCCCTGTCTATACGGCAACTCACGTCACATTGGTATATTGCTAAGAAATTTTCAAATTGCAAATGGAACAAAATTCTGTTGTAAGAGTCTTAACAGCATCTTTTAGAATAAAATATTTATTATAATAATTATTAATATGCTTCTGATTAGGCCTCGGTTACACAGACTATTTGGCTGCTGACCAAGCCAATAGTTCAGTTTTGAATCTGTCTCACTGTTTAAACTTTTCATAGCATTGGATGGATGGAATGAGCCGTCGATTCGACGGAACGCGTCATCGTCTGTGAGTCTTTCTGTGTGAGAACTGTGAGAACAGACCAATCCGTGAAGCGCACACACGGCCACAGATGTCACACAGGAACTGTCCTCCCGCCATTTGTTGTGGCTGCAGCCTGCACCGTGTTGCCTGCGTTAGCCTTGCGCCTACGTCGCTTCTCCATCGCATCCTCCATCCTCCGCTGTTCAAAATCTTCCACTCCAGTCCGACAAAGTCCACGCCATCCGATCCTGTCCAGCACATCGGCCTCAAATTGCGCACAACTAAGACCACAAGCTGTGAGATGCATCTTGAGGTCGTCCTTGTACCTTTTGAAAGGCGCACCCTGGGCCCGCGATCCATCCACTATATAGCTGGCCGTAGAAAACTTGTTTTGGCATTACACTCAAATAATTCAGTCTATACCCACTCCTTGTTTGTTTGTTTGTATGTGCACTTGTAATAGCGCCCCTTCAAGCTCCCTTTACTCAGAGGCGCTCCTGAATGCAGAGCGGACACTGCATCGGAGTTTCACGCCAAAGCGCTGAGCAATTGTGAGTGAAGGACTTGCCCAAGGTCCTTACGGGGCGAGGTGGATTCGAATCTCGAACCTTCCGGCTCCAAGGCAACGACGCCACCACTACACCACCACTTGTTTATCATTCATGTCAGCAACTACCGCACACGATCAACGATTACTCTGATGAGTTTCTGTGAACCGAACCACATCAGCGGTTTTTTTAGTTCTGGGGCTCCTTTTTTGGCTGACTGGTCGAAAGCATTAGAATTCACTGACTATTGTAATTCCTTGATGTCTTTCGGAATTAAACTAGAAACTCATCTGTTTTTGCTTAGGACTTGTCCTCCTTGTATACGTTAACGTCTGCTTTCTCTGACATAATCAAATTTCGACCTGCATGCAACAGTATGCAACAGCGTGGTACCTTGCATCGCTAATCGACTGCAACATTGTCGACAGCGTTTCAATTAAGACGACCAATTAAGTTTTGGCTTATTTGGCTGTATACATAGAGTGTAGTGTAGAGTGTAGACAACTAGACATCGAGAAGACGGTGCAAGTGAAGTCCGTTTATTGCTTCAATCTTCGTCTCATCTATGACCCTCGTCTCTTTTCGTTTAAACTTACTCTATTCGTAAATTTGTACAAGGTGTTGATAAATCAAGAATGATTTACCGGCAGAGATATATAGGGCCTAGCAATTTTCTGCGAGCGTCTGAACAGAAAGGAGTTGGAAAGGTAAACACATGGATGGATAAAATGAGAGCCTGGAGCAAAATTAGTCGAGTGTAGCCTACATGCGTAGGGGTGTACGACTGCGGGCGGAGAGATGGACTGATTTGAGCAAATCCGTGGACATCTATATTATTACTATATTATATACGGTATATTATTATCTCGCCCCCTTAATTCTCAGTCGCCTGGTATATAGTTGAGAGTCGATTTTGGACGATCATAAAGAAGACGTTGACGACGCCAGAGAAAAAGCAAATAGAGAAGAGGAAGTAGAAAAAGAGGAAGAAGAAGAAGAAGAGGAAGAAGAAGAGGAAGAAGAAGAGGAAGACGAAGAAGAAGAAGAAGAAGAAGAAGAAGAGGAAGAAGAGGAGGAGGAAGAAGAAGAGGAAGACGACGACCACACCCTAATGGGATTAGATTTCATTAGAACTATCGCGTGCCATACGCAGGCTCTCGTTCTATCTCCATTATACATGTACACAGTGCTAATATCCATGTATATATGCGCGTATATAAATATACATTGGCCTATGCGCATATAGTAAGCTAGAGCATCGTGTATACATATAATGTGCATGTGCTAAACACAAGACCGCCGTGCTCATATATATATACATATTATATATACACACACACTGTATACGTTTGTGTCTGTAGAGGAATCCGTGTGTTGCGGTATATATATATATATATATATATATATATATATATATATGAGAGTTAAAGAATCTGTCGATCCTAATATAATATAGATTCTTCTTCTCTGGTTCTTTCCCAGGCATTCGTCACTGCATCAGTGTACCGTATTGTACGTCAGGAAAGAGAGGCGGGTGGCTTAGAGGAGGGAGAAAGAAAAGTGGAAGATGAGGATAACCATGAATTGAAATCAGATGAAAAAGAAATGGAAGAGGATGAGGGAAAAGAGGTGGAGGAGGAGGAGAAGAAGAAGAAGAAGAGAAGGAGGAGGAGGAGGAGGAGGAGGAGGAGGAGAAGAAGAAGAAGAAGAAGAAGAAGAAGAAGAAGAAGAAGAAGAGAAGGAGGAGGAGGAAGAGAAGAAGAAGAAGAAGAAAAGAAGAAGAAGAAAAGAAGAAGAAGAAAAGAAGAAGAAGAAGAATATCGATTGTCGATCGATAAACATTGAACATTTTTTGTTGGTGGAGGAGGATATAATATTTATTAAGCAGAACGACGGACGGAAGGTTGTAGCAGACGAGCCATGCGGGTTTAATGTCTCGTGTTTCTAGGCCGCTCAATCAATTATTTATCGAATGAAGTTAAATAGAAATTTCTAAAAGATAAGTAGACGACATAGAAGGAGAATAAGAGTTGTGCAACGAGAGACTGTTGCATAGAGACAGAGATACACGCGATGACAGACCAGACATAATATGCAAATACGGAAGGGTCAGTTAAAGCCAGGGTGGATGGATGGGGAGACAGCTGCAACCGACAGATTAGACGCTGTGTATTGTCTTCGTTGAAGAACGAATCGGTCAACGATGCATGGAAAAGTGAAAAGAACAATAGATCCATCAGAGCGTAAACTAATTGCAAGATTCATGGTAAGACTGAGGCACCGTTGGGTATGAGCAGGGGCTTCTATCCCTATACATGGCGGGCGCAGCTTGCGCCCAGTGAAAAACAGAGGGGGAAAGCGGAATTTTTTTAAATTTTCAATTTTTATTACTCTTTTTACGTGTTACAACTTCAGAGTCTTCAGTTAAAGTCCTACGACATACGCACTTTTCGTGTGAGCCCTAATAAATTTAATAAATGCAGACCGGAATAAGTCGCTCGATTTTGTTGGCGCCTTGTACAATGTAGGCCTACATAAGCCCAATATAATTATCTAGGCTATAATGTGTAGTTCTCGCACTCAATCTCGCGACATCATCGTCTGCATAGACGTGACAAACATAAAGTTAGGCTACATTTGTTTTGTTTTGCTTACTGAAAAAGTTTGCTTCACGGGCATATTTCGTTAACTAAACACTATCCCGCTTGCGAAAACCGGCCATTGAAGACAGTGCTCAATCTATAGGCACCTCTATGGAAGTTCCTCAGAAATTACTCCCCCCCATAGAACATTTTGACAGAATGGTAATAGTTTTTAGCTATAGGCCTACTATATATATATATATGTTTGCATCACATGAACTGTTATAGGTCTAATAATTATACCATAATAAAGTTTACGATTATGTGATTATAATAGTATTACAATAGTAATAGTTTTCTATTAAGTCTACTGGGGTTACCACTTGGGAAAAAATTCCAAGGGAAATAAAATTGAGCCCCAGTATTTGGACATTTAAGAAGAAATTTAGCGCCTTTCTAATAGAAGGTACCAAATAAAATTAAAGTAGTGTTCGCTCAGTATGTGCATTGCAGTTGGTCTCTGTACAGTACAGTTCAGTAGCATAGTTAAGTTTTTTGTTCTTTTTCATTTTTGTTTGTGACTCAGCAGTGTTGAGGTTTTCAGTTTCCTGTTTTTGTGTTTTGTTTTTTTCCTCCGTCTCTAGTATAAGTTGCTTTATCTTTTTTTGTCAGTCAC
This sequence comes from Lumbricus rubellus, assembly GCA_945859605.1. NCBI lineage: Eukaryota > Metazoa > Annelida > Clitellata > Crassiclitellata > Lumbricidae > Lumbricus > Lumbricus rubellus. Next base: position 32,833,500 of record OX243813.1, read on the forward strand.
TGTATTGATTTTGCAAAGACTTCGTCATGGCCACCTTGCATCGTTAACTCATTAATAGTTGGTGTCCCTAGTCAGCGGGATTTTTAAAAATCCCTTTAGGGCCTCCCTTTTTTGTAGCCAATGTGAACGATGTGTGAACCTTTCATGTATACTGGTTGCAAAATAAAAATATTTGATTGATTGATTGATTGATTGATTATTCGCTATTTTAATAAATGACAATCATAATTGTTATAATGAATTTGAATTAATATTAATAAGCTTACTTGTACAAATACTATTTTTGCAACTAAATGACTTCTCTCCATGTGTTATGTTCAAATTTCAGACTCAAATTTCAAAATGTTTTGTTTCCTTGAACACTTAGTAAACAGCATCATTATGACGTAAACCTACATCGTATTTTCATTCTATTGCACTGTACTCTATCCATAAATTTATGTAAGGCCTCTCGAAGTGCACACTGATCAGAGGCGCTGAGCACATGGCTACCCGATTTTGGCATTTTGGTAGTTCTTGCTTGGTTTGTGTACCATGCAACAATTTCTTCTAATTGTGTCTTGGTCAGCAATTCAGAACCGTCTTGGGCAATAGAGCTGATTGAATTGCAACAAATAGCCTATAGGCTAAGCCGCTATAGGCCTATATGGGTCTAATTTTATTCATTGTTATAATAGTCCATTTCTAGCAGAACTGAGTTGCCAAACTTGATAAATAAAGAAATTATTGTAATTATAAATAAATTTATCGAAATCTCAAACCGCTCTTTTGTCAGCTACATTACATTGTGGAAGCTCCAAAAAAATTATTGTAAGCACAGGCCTATTTATTATGTCATATACACCACTCTTTTCAGCAATCCCTCCACTAAAATATAGTAGTTGTGAAAATTAGAGCTTAAAGAGCTTAAAGAGGTGCTATATAAAATATCTGAAATTTCTGAAATAAAAAAATGCTGACATTACAATGCGGAAATAGAAAAAAATTCTTAATGGGAGGGTGCATCCCTTTCCCAAACCCCTGACCATCTCAGAAAACTTCATTCTCCCAAGGAATGGGCTAGATAACATATAGGCCTATTGTCGGGTTCAAAAACAGGGGGGGGAAGAAGATGGATTGAGCCCGGCTGCTTAGGGGGGGATAGAAGCCCAGGGGTATGAGGCAAATTATTGGGCAACACAAGCACTTAGCCTTACTACATGATATGAGGCAACAATACACGGCCAATCCGGATATGACCCCCCATTTAAAAATGCCCGTGTATCGTGGCCCCCCATTTGGTTTCAATATGGTAGGCTATATTTTGAGGTCATTTTAACTGGATGACTAAAAAAAGTTCATCAGTTTTTTTGACGGACAAGTTGGTATCCTTTTTCCGAATTTTTGACCAGATGACTAAAAAAAGTTCATCAACTTTTTTGGCGGAAAGAAAAATAATTTTCATGTCATAACCCAAGGCCAAGAATTTTTGCCCCCCCCCCGTCCAAAGTTTCTGTATCCGCCCCTGTGAGGCAAATTATTGGGAAAAAGTTGTTCCATCCGAAGGCTGATCCTCCACCCAAAACAGAAGACCACGTTTATACCTACGTTTATACCTTTGCTAATCGACCACGTGATTCCTGTTTCACAAAATGCTTTGTGTTGTCTGAATAGCGAAAATAGATTCGTCATACAGACTTAGGTTTTTTTATTTGCAATCTGGATCAACAATTTACCCATTGCGGGTATAGCTATGCTTTCATCCAGTGTTAAAGAAATGACGATTCAATGCCAATTTATAAAGTAAAATTAATGCATCATAAGCATTTATGAAAATGTCAGCATCTGATTTTAATAATTCTCCAAGATTTAACAATTTTCAAAATTTTACTCCAATTAGGGGGCCTATTTAAGCTAATCGATTAAATTTGATTAACTTCGCATGTTACGTGAAGCGCAAAACTCTAGAAGAAATGCGGTAACTGAATTAGCCTAATTGCTGCTTTCTTTATAAAAGAAATTTTATCCAAACTGTTTGAAATCCTCACAACCTGTTCTTGCATGCCTAATCCACTTGCAGCTTAAAAATTGCTAACAGAATTTTTAAAATATCTTAAGTTGCTAACACCTTATTCTTAGACTTTAGCAGCCCCTGCATACTTGCATAGCCTATATATCATAGTTGACGAATTTAAAATTATGCATAATGCACTTGGCCAATACCCGGTAGCTTAAAAACGCCGATATCTGCAACAAAAATGCATACGAAGGAGAATTGGACAACGCTGGATAGATGATAAGTGTGAGGACATTACATCACTTGGACTGTCACTAAAAAAAGGAGAGATGAACTTGACAAATGACCAAGGACAAAGGAGATCATTTATCTATCGCCTCGAGATGGCTGCATGGCTGCATGGCTTCGAAATGGCTGCATGGCTTCGAAATGGCTGCATGGCTTCGAAATGGCTGCATGGCTTGGAAATGGCTGCATGGCTTCGAAATGGCTGCACGGCTTCGAAATGGCTGCATGGCTTCGAAATGGCTGCATGCATGGCTTCGAAATAGCTACATGGCTTCAGAGATTGATGATGAACCTTTGACATAATCATTAATCAATCATATATTATAGTGTGCAGTGCACCTTGCAATAGACACCGCACGATATGATCAATGTCTCTTTTGCATGGATTAGTTACACGTTGGTACTTTGCAGGTTAGACCGTTAGACAGTGGGGCAGACAAGAGGAGTTTTTGGAGAGAGGGGGGTAAACAGGTTATTTATCCAATTAAATAAGAAAAACAAAACAATTATTTGCATCCGGCCATAAACACCCCATCATAAATTCCTGGCTACGCCACTGTCATTGGACAATGCATAAGCCAAGTGTAGTACGTAGGCCTATAGACCTATATGTTTTCTTAAGCGAACCTTGTATAGAAGCAAATTGTCGAAGCTGTCTGCAACAGACTGTTGGAATTGATAGGATTTATAATATAGCTGGTTCTACAACCTATAATTACCTCCCTGTTACGCTCTTATTGCCACTCTGTTCCTTAATGATCAGAAAACGGTCTTATTTAGCCGCGGTTGAGCAGCGAAAGTCTCTGAGTAGCCTCCTTTAAGAGGCGCTATATAAAAAAAATTCTAGATAATAATAATAATAATAATAATAATAATAATAATAATAATAATAATAATAATAATAATAATAATAATAATTGGAGACGAGAACCTATAACCTGATTTTATTCTTTTACACTTTTACAGCCCGAGGGATCCTTACTACCTCGGGCAAAAAATTAAAAAAATAATAAAAATAAAAATAATAATAATATTAAAGATGGTAATAAATTTAATAGGCGCATAGGTTCAAATATCTATATCAGTTTGAAACTTAGGCGAGGAACAAAGAGGTGCGACGTGAATACATGCATGGCAAAGAATGAAGAGAGAAGAAGAAAGAAAGATGGATGTTTATTATTTTTAGGACAACAAATGAACTGCAGACATCTCCTGCAATCAGATTAATCCTTCGCTTCAGTTTCTTCGAATTCAAAAAGAGGATAAAGCCTCACGTATATACAGGATATTTATATATTATAGGTGTTATATATATATGTATATATTATGTATTTTTATATATGTATACATGTCTCTTAGGTTTCCTCCTTTAAATGGAAGCTTTGAAGGCGCATCGTATTTAATCTGGTCTTGTTATACAAAGTTTAATGCACTTAATAAACGTGTAATCCAGCGATATATATATATAAATATATATAGGCCTACATATATATTCTATGCGATATACGCAGTCGTAGGTTGGTGTGGATTATGGGGCAAAATCCCGATGATCTTTTCTTGTCGCATCGTAGAATTATTCTTATTTAGTTTCTGTGCTGGATTAGATTTGATTTGATTTGATTAGCTCTTTCCAATTCGAGATTAGTGGAAGGTTTCGACTAAGTTGTAGGTAACAATTAGCGCTAAAGCAATATCCGAAGTTGTAGGTAATAATTATAATTAGGTCTAGGCCTAGTGCTATAGCAATCTAATTAAATTATCATAATATAAATTACATATAGAGGTTGCGGACGTCATGCATACAAAAGTAGAAAGGAGACAAGACCAGAAAATGCACTGAAACATTGTATCAATGTATTTGGAAGTTGATAATATTAATCTTTCATAGGCCAAATAAAGGTAGCACAGTAACAAGGCAAAGGAAGCAACTTAAAAGATATGGGCCTATACAACATTCTCAGAACAGTATACATGATGATGATCATGATCTGCCTGCATAATACTAATTACAGACAATGCAGTCTAAGTTTCCTTAATACAAATACATAATATATGCAATGTTTTATGCCTGTCATAGTAAGAACAATATAGTTTTTGTAAGGATGGTTTTGAATTGTCTATTGTATATATACTCCTCCTGGTTTTATTCAATTTGGCTATTTCGCTGTTATTGTTCAGTTTTATTGCATTGAGACTTTTCTCAACTTCTTGCATCTGTCGATGATAATCTCCGCTTCCCCTTTCCCTCTGCAATCGATAGTTCCCTCCCCATTGCTGCCCTGTTCCCACCCTCCCCCTTCGTGGAATCTGAGTTGTTTCGGCGTTGCATCTCTGCCCTGACTCTTCCCTCCCATCTTTCGATCCGGGTTTAGGGGGGGGGCCACCCTCTTCTCGTCCGTCGTGCCCTTTATTCATCATCATCGACTGGAAGGAGTAGGCTAGGCTACGTCGATGGCATTGCGCCGCCGTCGCCGCCGTCTAATCCCGAGTCGTCCCGAACAATCCCGAATAATCAGGGTCTGTTCGTTCGTTCAGTCGATCGAAGAAGATGGACGAAGAGAGATTGACAACGCAGGAGGATCGATCGATATACTCATCTGACTGACTGACCTATACCGACCGACGCAGGAGACAAATGGTGCCAAAGACAAAAGCACAAGAACCACCACCAGCAGCAGCAGCAGCAGCAGCAATAGCATCTCTAACATCGTTACACAGACCATGGCGCATCATCCTCCCAGCAGAGAGCGACTCCGCATAGGTCGCAGGAGTTCATCGGACGTGGCCGCCGTCAGAATCATCTACGATTCACCCAGTGGTCGGTCAGTCGACCCACTCCCACCCACCACCCATCCCACCCCTCCCGTCTTAAAACCTGGCTTATTATTAAGATGCACTCGACCGTAGGCGTTCATCGAGCTGGCACCTCATCTCCGGAAACCCTGACGGAGCCCGGACGTATAGTAGCGTATAATACATGTACGTCCATTGACAAATGAGGCAGCTGAATTGCATTGCCAGGCTATTAGCTTAAATGCCTCAACAAACTACACAGAATGAAATGAAAGCCACACCCTTTGCTTCACTATTTTTTATTCGTTTGTTCAAAAGTATATTAAGTTCAAAATATATGATGCGTCATTTTTCAGACAGATTTATCCAGATGGCAAAATTGGAAAGACATAGCGACTTTATGTTGGACGCTGACTAAGTTAGACATGGGTTGTCGCACAAGTCATGGCCTACGGCTTCTATTATTCTATTCTATTTTTCTAGTCTGTGGTCTACCAAGCTATTTAAATTTCAGCACTGCGTTGGATTTTTAGCCGAGGAGCTCTTTAGATGCCAGAATTGACGTTTATTCGTGCATACACTTAGGTCAAAATATTGATATTTTGTTAAGAACCGACAACATTTGATTTTAGACTCGCAATCTACATGAGCATGGCATAAAATGAGATTTCAATACCTCATCTTATATGATTTTTTTATATGTGGCTCAAGCAATCGAAATGAGGTGGATGTCAGAAATTACATTGCTATAGAGAAACAGCAGAATATGATATTAACTTCATGTATGTACATGTATATGAGAACAATTGATATAACGCCTTTTTGTAAGTCACAAAGGTGATAAGTGCTGCTATAGCTTACACGATCTCACAGAATTATTGCTTATCGTCTCCCGAACATCGGAACCAATGTTGTGATTTGGAAATGACAATCCAACCAACCAGCAACAGAATCCCTCGAAGTGGAGTTAATACTTTCCCGATTAATGGATCTCATCCTCTTCTAAATGCAGTGCTGAAAATTACCCATTCGACGCCGATATACATGCATGTACAATTGTACATGGTCCATTTAATGCAGACAAAATATAATACGCATCTCCTGGGTTTTTAGACGCGAAGCGACGCGAACGGACCATTTGGCAACAGGTTTCATTGTTTCGTTACAGACAGACAGACAGACAGACAGACAGACAGACAGACAGACAGACAGACAGACACAGAGTTCCAGCCAAAGAAATCAAAGGCGATAACAAAAAACTCACTCCGATGTCACAAACCGCCACAGATGCAAAGAACAGCCTGCTTGAATGAAACCAGCACAGTATAGTACACGTAGGTATATGTTTCTGTTCATTTAACCATGAAATTTAACCATACATGTATATATATGCATATATATATATAGTTATATACACGTATATGTTTCTGTTCATTTAAGCCTGACAAAGCAAAATGGGAGTATAGGGTATTGAACGAACGCCTTTTATACTCGTCTTCTTTTATTATAGGCCTACTTTCATTATTCTCAGCTGGAGAATAAAAACGGGGAGAGACGAACGAAACGAAATTCGGAATCGACTCCTATGTTACGACGACCATCCTATAGACATGTATAAGAGATAATGAAATGGCGACGTAAATGTACATGTAGGCTATTTGGCTGTGTGTATATGTGTGTGTGCATGTGCGTGCGTGTACTTGTGTGCGACGGTGTTTGTGTGTATGTTTGTGCGACTGGGTGCGTGTTTGTCATGTATAATGCAGCACAGCTGAGAGGAAGGAGTATAATCATTAAAGAATCGAATGAATGTCTATAATGATGACGATGATGACGATGACGATGACGACGACGACGGAGATGGTGATGGTAATGATGATGATGATGATGATGATGTTGATGATGATGATGATGATGATGATGATGATGATGATGATGATGATGATGATGATGATGATGATGATGATGATAATGATGATGTTGATGATGTTGATGGTGATGATGATGAAGATGATGATGATGATGATGATGTTGATGATGAGGATGGTGATGTTGATGATGATGATGATGATGATGATGATGCTGATGATGATGATGATGATGATGATGATGATGATGATGATGATGATGATGATGATGATGATGATGATGATGATGATGATGATGATGATGATGCTAATGATGATGTTGATGATGTTGACGGTGATGATGATGAAGATGATGATGATGATGTTGATGATGAGGATGGTGATGTTGATGATGATGATGATGATGATGATGATGATGAGGATGATGAGGATGATGAGGATGATGAGGAGGATGAGGAGGAGGATGGGGATAAGGTTGAGGATGAGGGTGAGAATGATGAGAAGGAGGAGAATGATGATGATGATGAGGAGGAGGAGGATTACTATAGTCATGCTTTGAATAACGGCGATGATGATGATGATGATGACTATGACAGCCTTTGCTACTACAATGATGATGGTGACGATGATGCCCAACGACTACATATATAATTATGTGAATCCGTATAAATTAGATGCTTCTGTCAGATCTGATTTCCCGGAGCTGTCAACAATACGTCTTCTCTCTAGATTCTGTGTGTGTGTGTGTGTGTGTGTGTGTGTGTGTGTGTGTGTGTGTGTGTGTGTGTGTGTGATTGGCTCAAAGATATTTAGCAACACAGAATTCTAATAGCAGAGTATAATTAAGTCAGCCAATATGTATTCTTTAATTTACTAGATGTCAGTATGGACACATGTGTTATAACGCCCTTTCTTTCTATTCGTTCCGTGTTTCAGACTTATTTTTTGAATCTGTTTTTATTTTTCTGATCTCTTTTTCCCCCTCCTCCTCATCCTTCTCTTCCTCCTCCTCAAGATTACTGGCTTTCTTCTCCTACGTTGCTTCATCCTTTTCTCCTCACCCTTACCTTTGTTAGCTACGTCACCCTCTTTTTCAATCCACCACCACCACACAACCCCTTCTGTTCCGCCCATTTCTGTCTACCACAGTTCTACACCCTTCCAACTGCCATCGTCTTGCATCCAGATCATAATTATCATAAAAAGTTTCCGTGTCCTTCTCCTCCACCTGCTCCTCGCTCTTCCTCGTCCACCTGTTCCATCCCACTGGTTCGCTTGCGTGCATTCGGAGGCGACGTATATGAGTGGCGCCCCAACCCCCACCCCACGTGGGTGACACATATTATTATGAGATGAGGTGAAGACGACGTTACTCATCGGACGACGCTGTGCTGTGCTGTGTTGTGTGTGTGTGCATGTGTGCATGTGTGCGTGCGAGTGTGTGCTGGGTTGTGTGCTGTGTGTGTGTTGCCCTTTCTCAGTCAACGACGACGACGACGATGGTTTCCTCTGCCGACCATCGGCACCGACGACACTCAGCCACAGAGTCACCTTCAACGACTCAGAAGAGACCAAGCAGGCACATAGTAAAGATGAGATGAAGGAGGATATGGAGGACGAGATGAAGAAGAAGGCGGAGAAAAAGGAGAAGGAGGTCAAGGAGGAAGAGGAGAAAAAGACGGCGAAGAAGAAAGAAGAGGAGAGGGAGGAACAGAGTAACGCAATGGAGGAGAAAGAGGAAGAGGAAGGATGAAAGAAAAAGGAGGAGAGAAGTAAGAAGGAGAGAAAGATGGAGGAGAACAGGAAAGATGGAAGAATGGCGGAAGAGAGTTGAAAGGAAAGAGAGAAGAAGGATGGAAGGAAGTTGAAAGGAGAAGAGAAGGAAGAGAGTTGAAGGGGATCGGTTTCTCGTCGGCTGAATTATAGAAGAGCGAAGAACAATTAAGAGGCGACGCACGACAACTGTACAGCCAATACACACGGCTGTAAAAAATACTGGAGAAGGGAGGAGGAGAAAGAGGGGAAGGTAAATAGAGGAACCAAGATGAGAAAAACGAACGAAGGAGCGAGAAAGGAACCTGGGAGAACCAGTTGAGAAGAGAACGGAAGCTGAAAATATGAAATAAGGAAAGAATATGCACGAATGAAAATAAAAAAGATGGATGGAGATAATAAAAAGAGAGAAGAAAGGAAAAAAATCCGAAGAAGCAAAAGGAGGATGGATGGAAGAAAAGTGGGAGGAGAAACACAGAGAAAAGAAAAGAACAGGAGAATGGAAGAAGGAGAAGAGGAGAAACTCAAGGAAAGAAAATAGGGGAAAGAGAAAATGGAGATTAGAAAATGGGAGAAAAGAAAGATTTAAAAAAATGACTGTGAAGAAAAAGAGAAATTACATGAAAAATAAGGAAACAAGCAAGATAGAGTAAGGAAAATAAGGGGAAAGGAAGCATAGAGGAAAGAAAAACAGAAGGGAAAGAAAAGAGAAGGCAAAGAAAAGAGAAGGCAAAGAAAAGAGAAGGCAAAGAAAAGAGAAGGCAAAGAAAAGAGAAGGCAAAGAAAAGGGAAAGAAAAGAGAAGAGAAGAGGAAAGAGAGAAGGGAAATAAAAGAGAAGGGAAAAGAGAGGGGAAGAAAAGAGTAGGTATAAAGGAAAGAGAAGGGAGAGAATAGAGTATGGAAGGAAAAGAGGGGAAGGAAGTATGGATGAAGAAACGAGAAGAGCATGAAGAGCAGTAAATTAGAATGCAGACCGGCCATCTTCTTTTGCCCAAGAAACTCTGAATAGTTTATGTTTAGAGACAGACAAGCGCAACGTGTCCGGCCATATGTTTGTTCATAAACTGCACGCATGGGTATTTCGACAGATGTGTCTGCCAGCTAAAGGTCTGGAATGGCAAAACAAGATTTATTTCACTGTTGTTTTTCTCGCATGCATGTTTTAATGCGAGTAGAGAGAATGGTCATTTTGTTGCTGCTGTTCAAAAGCTTTAGTGTCTCAGAGTCCATTGCTGTTGCAGTCCGAAAGTGACCATAATCTTCAAAGGAAGGCGTCGGCTCTTCAGATTTGGGGAGTCGACTGCAGGAAAGAATCGGACATTAACCCTTTAATGCCGGAGGGTATAGGATTTCCCATACATTTTACTACACTCTCGGCATCAAAGGGTTAAGAGTCTCTCTATCCTTTTAAGTTAGTGCTAAGAAAGGAATTCGACGAACCTATCGTGGATTATGCACGTCCTCTTGACTTAACAGTTGAGGAAGCAACTGGGTACTTATATGATCATTGGTGGTCAAGAGTGAGATCTTAAATTGGTCTCTTAAGTCTGCTGTTGTTGAGTTCTTTCTAAGAGTGAATCATAGACAGAGAAGAGTGATCACCTGATCATCCGTTGATACTCAGCGTCCAAACTTAACTACTTCATGCAAAGCAGCAATCTGCGTCAACATCTATGAAGATAATGGAGTCAACATTCATGAAGATAACGAAGTCAACATCTATGAAGATAACGAAGTCAACATCTATGAAGATAACGAAGTCAACATCTATGAAGATAACGAAGTCAACAGCTATGAAGATAACGAAGTCAACATCTATGAAGATAACGAAGTCAACATCTATGAAGATAACGAAGTCAATATCTATGAAGACAGTGAAGTCAACAAACTCATCATCTATGAAGATAACGAAGTCAATATCTATAGAGATAACGAAGTCAACATCTATGAAGATAATGAAGTCAACATTCATGAAGATAACTAAGTCAACATCTATAAAGATAATGAAGTCAACATCTATAAAGATAACGAAGTCAACATTCATGAAGATAACAAAGTCAACATCTATGAAGATAACGAAGTCAACATCTATGAAGATAACGAAGTCAACATCTATGAAGATAATGAAGTCAACAGCTATGAAGATAAGGAATTCAACATCTATGAAGATAACGAAGTCAACATCTATGAAGATAATGAAGTCAACATTCATGAAGATAACTAAGTCAACAGCTATGAAGATAATGAAGTCAACATCTATGAAGATAACGAAGTCAACATCTATGAAGATAATGAAGTCAACAGCTATGAAGATAACGAATTCAACATCTATGAAGATAACGAAGTCAACATCTATGAAGTTAATGAAGACGACAATGACGACGACGACGACGAATGACGATTAATAATCTCGACAACTGTGATGATGATGACTACAATTAGTAACAATGACGATGCATCATGCATGGTCTCAACGTCTATGATTAGTGATTGCTTATTAATCAATTCTAACTATAATCTAATCTGCTTCAATTACTTCACCAGCTTCTTCACCCCTATGCATAATATAGCCTACATGTGCACTGCATGAGGTCGCTTGAATTGCAAAGATCTAGACCAGCCACAATTACCAAAGAATTAACACCGAAAGCAATCGATACATGTAAGCTTACTGGTTAATTAATAGACTGATATATTAACGAAGACAACGGTAAAAAACTTTAAAAAGACGATGATGTTGACGACGACGACATAAAAAATAACCATTAAGCAAGATCATCTATACCGACATTCTGCCATCATATACACGCTGTTGATGGCAGCTGTGTGCATAGGATCTCGTGTTATCTACAAATGGAAGATTCGCCTCAAGGCTTCATTGGTGCTTACCTTGGCTGCCGTCGACGAGTACGGCTCATCGAAGAGCGCCCAAATCTTGGGCTTGATGCGTTGCCATCGGCTACGGTTGCTAAGGAGGTAATCGTCGTCAAGGCCGAACTTCTTCATGATGTCCTCTTCGGTCGGCTTATCCGTATCGATGTCGAGCCGGTCGAGTATCTGCAGGGTCTCCTGGGTGTCTCTGTGGGTCGTGTACGTCATCCAGCAGCACGGCTCCACCTGGTTGGCGTCCAGTCCCCAGAACTCCAGCTCCTCTTCGAAGAGGGGGCCACAGACGTCCGTTGGGTAGTGCAGCTTCCCCGTGCGGTAGTAGTTGAGTATCTGAGCGAAGACGGCCGGGTGTCGGTCGAAGAAGTACTCGTTAAGGACGGGGTCGTAGTTGGCCAGCGCCTCCGTCAGACGGGACAGACGCGTGGCCGGGATCTTCTTCAGCGTCGCCTTGTAAGTCTCGTGTCGGATGCCACCGACGTTAAGGATGACACGATTGTCAGAGTCCGACATAATTACTCACCAACCGACCGACTGACTGACCGACCAGACCTACAAACAATACTACAGACAATACGACAAGTGCAATAATTATTAAATGCATGTATATATGCTGCACGTCATAATTTTTATGGTCCTATCTACAGACGATTCACTGTACAATTCAACCCTGCAAAGTTTACGCGGGTATGTATACCAAGTGTAAGCTTACTCACCTAAAAAAATTGGCGTCGTATATTAAATGCAGTTTCGAAAACGAGGATATGCAAGAGTCTACAGCATATACTTAGTATTACTTACCTCACAAGAAGTACACAAAAATGAACTAGCAAAAGTTAAAAACAGTTACATCAGAAGGAAAGTAATCAAATTAAAGGTTTTTTATTAGCCACGGTAAAGGCATTACGAGGCCGAAAATCTTCAGCAAATCTTGTGATGACTAAAAAATGGTCACAAGACAATTCGATGACTAAAAAAGGTCATCAGAAAATTTGATGAGTAAAAAAGAAGTCAGACATTTCCTCAAAAAATCGATTTTTTGGCCATAGAATGTATACTCACCTCAAAATTAACCAGTATAGGCCTACAGCCCTGACTAGAACCGAATACGATGGAACGTGACATTATAGAGCCATAGGTGCAACTTTCTATTGTGACCGTGGTGTCCAGTCACCACGACTTTTAAAATAACACACTTCCATCAATCATGCTACTCGCCTGGCCAGAGACTTACAAGCAACACTATAGGCCTACACAGAAAATGCGACAAATGCAAAAAAACGCATTCGGAAACAGCGTC